>OW121741.1:96275058-96631767 GCA_933228675.1 Stomorhina lunata
ATGCTCAGTGTTCTAATGTCAATGATCAAGCCAAATGTACTTGTTTGGCCGAATTTATAGGTACACCACCCAACTGTCGTCCAGAATGTACTAGTAATGATGATTGTAGCAATAATTTGGCCTGTATTAATCAAAAGTGTCGAGACCCTTGCCCTGGTTCGTGCGGTTTCAATGCCAATTGTATTGTCACCGTACATATACCCAATTGTATGTGTCCCAGTGGCATGACTGGTGATCCATTCCGCATGTGCTACGAACGTAAAGAAAGTAAGGCATTATTCAAATTTTGCGTTATATATATTTTGAGAAGCTTCAAAAAAGGCTACTCGTTTACTTCAAAAATTACAACTATAACATTTATTTCTTTTAACCATTTTTCAGTTTTGCCTCCTCAAAAAGAAGAACCCAAGAATCCTTGTCGTCCTTCTCCTTGTGGCAGCAATGCCGAATGTCGCATTCGAGGCTCGGCCTTTAGCTGTGAATGTATCAATGACTATATTGGAAATCCCTATGAGGGTTGTCGTCCCGAATGTGTGGGCAACTCTGAGTGTGCTGCTAATCGCGCTTGTATACGTCAGAAGTGTGCAGATCCCTGCCCGGGAACTTGCGGTACCGAAGCCCTCTGCTCTGTCAACAATCATATACCAATGTGCTCATGCCCTCCAGGCTATACAGGCAATGCCTTTGTCCAATGTTTAGCTATAGTTATCAAGGACATACCTGTAGAGAAAACCGATCCTTGCTATCCAACACCCTGTGGCCAAAATACCATATGTAAGGCACAAAGAGGTCAGGCGGTATGTGAATGCTTGCCTGGTTTCTTTGGCAATGCCTATGGACCGGAATGCAGACCTGAATGTACGCTCAGCTCGGATTGTGCCAAAAACAAGGCTTGTGTTAATAACAAATGTGTGGATCCCTGCCCAGGTGTATGCGGCTATGGTGCCGTTTGTCAGACAGTTAATCACAATCCCATTTGTAGTTGTCCTTCCTCGATGGTGGGTAATCCATTTGTCGAATGTCACGAGGCACCCAAACAACTGGAACCTGTTGATCCCTGCAATCCATCACCTTGTCGTTCAAATGGCATTTGCCGTGTCATCAATGGTTATGCCTCCTGCTCTTATCCAGAATGTGTGGTCAATGAAGATTGCTCTAGAGATAGATCCTGTGTTAATCAAAAATGCCGTGATCCTTGCATTAATGCTTGCGGTGTCAATGCTATTTGCAATGCCATAAATCATAAGGCTGTCTGTACCTGTCCACCCGGTTACTATGGTTCCGCCTACAGTCAGTGCTTGCCACAAATGGATGTGGTACCAGCACCTAGACCAGAATGCACCTCAGACAATGACTGCAGCAATGACAAGGCCTGTGTCAATCAACAATGTAAGAATCCCTGTGAATTGGGTAACATTTGTGGCCAAAATGCCCGTTGCCATGTTCAGCTGCACAGACCTTTGTGTGTTTGCAATGAAGGCTTCACCGGAAATGCTTTAAATAACTGCTATTTGATTGGTTGTCGCTCGGACGACGAATGTCCCGCTACTGAGGCCTGTATCAACAAACAGTGTACAGATCCCTGTTTGTACACTCAATGTGGCGCTCAGGCTGTATGTCGTGCTGACTACAATCATAAGGCCAGATGTCACTGTCCCGATGGCTATCGTGGTAATCCTCTGGTTCGCTGTGAACGTCCAGAATGTACTCGTGATGATGAATGCGCCTTCAATTTGGCCTGCCGCAATGAGCACTGTGAAGATCCTTGCAACTGTGGCATCGGAGCTCAATGTCGTGTTAACAACCATCAAGCTCAATGCAGATGTCCACCTGGCTATGTTGGTAATCCGGCTGTGCGTTGTGAAATCGAGGAAGCTAAGGTAGCTCCTCAGTGTACCATGGACTCAGATTGTAGCAGTAAATTGGCTTGCTTTAGCGGTGAATGTAAAAATCCCTGTGTGGTTACTAAGCCATGTGGAGCAAATGCCATCTGCTCGGTAGTGGATACTTTGCCTTTGAGGACCATGATTTGTGAATGTGAACCCGGATTTGTGGGTGATGCTGATGTTGGCTGTCGCAAAGGTAATTTGAATATCATAAAATATAATTTTTTATACATATACCCTAAAATCAAAGCTCTAAGAATTCTTTTTTTACAGCTTGTTTATTTTAAAGAAATTTCTTAAAATTTTTTACAGTGTATAAATTTTGTTTAAAGCACTTAACCTTTATTATACCTTTAGAGTTTAGACCTAGAATTAACTAAGCACTTGCACTTCTTGGCTCTATATTAAAATGATCTTAAACTAATTTGTGTGTTCTTTTTATATTATTAGAACCTGTACGTGATCAAGGCTGCCAATCGAACGAAGAATGTCCCTCCACAGAGGCTTGTCGCAATGGCAACTGTGTCAATCCTTGTATTGATGCTTCTCCATGCGCTCGCACTGCCGAATGTTTGGCTCAACAGCATAGAGCTGTTTGCACATGCCCACAAGGCACCCAAGGAGATCCCTTCACTAACTGTTATCAACCTAGTAAGAGTCTTTAGCTGGAAATTTACTTGGAATTCCGAAAATTTACTATGATTTTTTTTCTTAATTTTTCTAGCTGAAATTTTGGCTGGTTGCAAACATGACTCGGAATGTTCACCAAATACCGCCTGTATTAACAAACGTTGCCAGGATCCGTGTGCCGAAGGTAATCCATGTGCTGGAAATGCTGAATGTAGGGTTTCGTTTAACCGTCCCATCTGTTCTTGTCCATCTGGTTGGGGTGGTGATCCACAAATTCAATGCTTTAAACGTAAGTCCTTTCAAAAATAAATTTTATTTGTATTATAAAAGCCAAAAAATGTTTGTGTAGACAACCAATTCCTCGAGGCGTTTCGATGATTGGTTAGGTTATGTCTGCAGGAGGAGTATTCCTATTTTTATACAGATAGAAAACTTCACATTTTTACCTATTTTGCAAACATTATCATTACGAATTATGTTTGTAAATCATAGGTAAAAGCTCAGATTATCGACTGAGCGAAACACAAACATTTTTCAGTTTTCATCTTCCTTCACTTCCCACATTATTTTGCATGTGATCCCTATCTTTTACCTAAATTTATTGATAAAAGCCAAAAAATATTTGTGGGGACAACCAATTAATCGAGGCGTTTCGATGATTGGTTAGGTCATGTCTGCAGCAGGAGTATCCCTACTTTTAGACAAATCGCAAACCTCACATTTTTACCTATTTTACAAACATAATCATTACGAATTTTGTTTGTTAATCATAGGTAAAAGCTCAGATTATCGACTGAACAAAACACAAACATTTTTCAGTTTTCATCTACCTTCACTTCCCACATTCTTGCTGCAGCCATTGGCTACTGTGTGCAGAATGCCTCCTAATCAAAATTCAAGTTAATAACCCTTGACCTAACCTTATTTTTCTAGCCGAATGTAAGATCAATGCCGACTGTCCATACGACAAGGCCTGTATTAATGAAAACTGTGTTAATCCCTGCACCCATGGTAATGTACGCTGTGGCCTTAATGCCCAATGTAATCCTCAGAATCATCAAGCTGTTTGCGTTTGTCCTGCTGGTACGCAAGGTAATCCTTTCGTTTCCTGTATCACCGGTCATTGTCAATACAACGAGGATTGCGCCGATCATGAGGCTTGCGATAGATTAAATCGTGTTTGCCGCCCGGTTTGTGATGAAGATACTTGTGCCGTAAATGCCATTTGCTTGGCCAGACACCATCAACCTCAGTGTCAATGTCGCTCGGGTTATACTGGAAATCCTTATCAAGAATGCTCCTTGCCCAAACAACCACCAGCTGTCAAACCAAAACCAGAATGTACCCAGGATGCTGATTGCCCTTCACAGTTGGCCTGTATTAATCAAAGATGTGCCAATCCTTGTGCTACGCCACATGTCTGTACACCTCAACAAACTTGTACAGTTTTAGATACGCTACCTTTACGCACTATGATTTGCAAGTGTCCCAGTGATACCATAACCGATACATCGGGTAATTGTGTGGCCATTAGACATGAAATTATAGCCGGTTGCCAACACAACCAGGAATGTGCTAATACCGAAGTATGCCAGAAGGGTTCATGTATTGATGCTTGTCGTCTGGAAAGATGCGGTGTAAATGCTCAATGCTTGTCTAGAGATCATTATGCTCAGTGCACTTGTCCCAAGGGTTATACTGGCAATCCACGTGTTGAATGTAGATATTTGGCCTTTGAAGAACCCAAAACACCAACCGCTGAATGTATTAACAATGATGATTGCCCCTATGATAAGACTTGCCGTAATGAACGTTGCGTTAATCCTTGTGTTGATGAACCTTGCGGTAGTGGTGCTTATTGTCATGTCCAGAACAGAGAAGCGGTATGTCGCTGTCCTTCGGGCTATACCGGAGATGCTAGACAAGTCTGCATACCACGTAAGTTTTAACTTAAATTCCAAATTAAGTGAAGTATTTATTTTACCTTAATCTATTTCATATAGCTCGCGATGTTATTACCGTTGGCTGTAAATCAAATTCAGACTGTCAACTTACCGAATCCTGCGTCAATGACCAATGTGTTAACCCTTGCAATTGCGGTTCGAATACTGAATGCCAAGTACGTAATCATCATCCCATCTGCTATTGTAAACCTGGTTTCTCTGGAAATGCTCAACATGGTTGCGTCCAAATCGGTTGTCAATCGGACGATGAATGCTCTTCGGACCAACAATGTGTTAACCGTGAATGTGTTAATCCTTGCCTAATTAGTGATCCTTGTGCTGTGAACGCCGAATGCTATGGTCGCAATCATAGAGCTACTTGCCGCTGTCCAGCTGGCATGCAAGGCGATCCATTTGTTCGTTGTATTCGTGTTGAATGTAACTCGGATTACGATTGTGCCTCTAATCAGGCCTGTGTCAGTAACTTGTGTATCAATCCCTGCCGTGATCAGGATAATCCTTGTGCCCAAAATGCTTTGTGTCAAGCTTTGCAACATCGTGCTGTTTGTAGATGTCCCGATCACATGCCTTTGGGTAATCCCTATGCTTATTGTGAACAACGTCAAGAGGAACCTGTTTGTCGCGATGATGGCGATTGCCCTAGTGGTTTGGCCTGTATTGATGTCAAGTGTCAAAACCCTTGCAAAGAATTATCACCATGTGCTTCTTCGGCCCAATGTAGTGTCTTGGATAGCGTTCCTGTGCGCACCATGGTCTGTGAATGTCCAGCTTCTTATGTTCCCGATTCAAGAGGAGAATGCAAACAATTGGTACTACAAAGTCCTGGTTGTGTGGCAGACTCTGATTGCTCAGATCAAGAGGCTTGTATCAATAGACAATGCCGCAATCCCTGCAATTGTGGCACAAATGCTGTATGTCAAATAACCAACCATCGTGCTATATGCTCTTGTCAAGAAGGCTTTGAAGGTAATCCTTACACTTCCTGTAGATCAATTGGCTGTAGAGTGGATAGCGAGTGTGACTCCGGAAAGGCTTGTGTCAATAGCATGTGTGTTAACCCATGTTTGGTCAGTGATCCTTGTGGTATTAATGCCGAGTGTTATGTACAATCCAACAAAGCTCAATGTAAATGTAAGAGCGGTTATCGTGGCAATGCCTATGAAAGATGTCGCGTTATTGGTTGTCAATCGAACAATGACTGTCCTTCGGATAAATTCTGTTTGAACGAACAATGTGTTAATCCTTGCGTCTATCAAAGTACCTGCTCGCCCAGAGCTGAGTGTAAGGCTCAAAATCATTTGGCCGTATGTCGCTGCCCTGCAGGGTTCTTGGGTAATCCCTATGTAGACTGTAGACCGGAACCTCAACCTACCTGCCGCATGGATACTGACTGTCCCTCACGTTTGGCCTGTATTAATAACGAGTGTGTGGATCCTTGCTTGATCTTGGAACCTTGCAACAGACCTTCACACTGTGTGGTAACACCTACTTCACCGGTAAGAACTATGATTTGTGTTTGCCCTGATGGCTATATAAGCAGCGGTAGTGGAACTTGCAAGCCTACAACATCTGTCGTTAAGGTAGGCGGCTGTATTGCTGACTCCGATTGCCCAGCGGATAAATCTTGCTTGAATGGAGTATGTCGCAATCCCTGCAACTGCGGTGTAAATGCTGAGTGTCGCATTAAGGATCACAAACCCGTCTGCACTTGCCGTCAAGGCTATGAAGGCAATCCTGAATTTGAATGCTCCAAGGTAGAATGCTCTATTAACGCTGACTGCCCATCCACTCACATCTGCCGCAATCAATTATGCGTTCCCGCCTGCCAAGGTGAACAATGTGGCACAAATGCTCAATGTTTGGCTGTGGATCATCGTGCGGTTTGCGAATGTATACCTGGCTTTAGAGGCAATGCCCGTTTGGCTTGCACACCTTTGGGCTGCCGCACTGACAATGAATGCCCCACCAGCAAGGCTTGCGTTAATGGTAAGTGTGAGAATCCTTGCGATACCACTGCAGTCTGTGCCATTGATGAAATTTGCAAAGTCTATCAACATAAGCCACAATGCGCCTGTCCACCCGGAACCATTGCCAGAGCCAATGGCTGTGAACCTTCGCGCGATATACCCATCTGTCAATATGATGGTGACTGTCCTAGCCAAACTGCCTGTATTCATGGAGAATGTGTCAATCCATGCAATGCCACCCAACCTTGTGGTGTAAATGCCAATTGCCGTGTTTTGGATACCGTACCGGTGAGGACCATGATTTGCGAATGCTTGGAAGGTTATACCGGTAATGCTGCCGTGCAATGTGACAAACGTTCTTTGTGTGTTATTGAAAAGGGCTTTGTTCGTGATGTAGATGGACAATGCGTATGTCCTCCCGGAACCGCCTTGGATGTCTATGAATACTGTACTCCCTGCTTGCCCGAACAAGGCTTTAAGATCGATGAAACTGGTCATTGTATATGCGCTTTGGAAAGAGGTTTCGTTATAGATGAGAGAGGACGTTGTATTTGTCCCACCGATCATGGTTATCGCCTCACATCGAGCGGTGAATGTATACCCGAAGAATCTCCTGAGTGTAATACCAACGATGACTGTGCCGACAATCGCTATTGTCATACCGAAACCAAGACCTGTGAAGATCCTTGCTTACTTAAGACATGTGGCGTCAATGCTTTCTGCAATCCCATCAACCATCGTGCCCAATGTCAATGTATTACCGGGTATACCGGAAATCCCGACACCATTTGTAATCACACCAATTTCCGCACTGACTTCCCCAGACCTGATATGGTCGTGAGCTGTTTGGCTGATGGTGTTCAAGTGGAAATTCATATTACCGAACCTGGCTTTAATGGTGTCTTATATGTTAAGGGCCATAGTAAGGATGAGGAATGTCGTCGTGTTGTCAACTTGGCTGGTGAAACTGTACCACGCACTGAAATATTCCGTGTACACTTTGGTAGCTGTGGCATGCAAGCCGTTAAGGATATTGCCAGCTTTGTTTTGGTCATACAGAAACATCCCAAATTAGTGACATACAAGGCTCAAGCCTACAACATCAAGTGTGTCTATCAGACGGGTGAGAAGAATGTAACCTTAGGTTTCAATGTATCCATGTTGACAACAGCGGGCACTATAGCCAACACCGGCCCACCACCTATATGTCAAATGAGAATCATTACAAATGAGGGAGAGGAAATAAACTCGGCCGAAATTGGTGATAATCTGAAGCTGCAAGTTGATGTAGAACCAGCCAGTAAGTTTGGAATGATCTATCTCTTTTTTTAGTTGTAAAATTTAATACAAATTTTTCGTAATTTCAGCTATTTATGGAGGCTTTGCCCGTTCCTGTATAGCCAAGACCATGGAGGATAATGTGGAAAATGAATATATAGTGACCGATGAAAACGGTTGTGCCACAGATCCTTCCATTTTCGGCGAATGGGAATATAATCCGGATACCAATAGTTTATTGGCCAATTTCAATGCCTTCAAATTCCCCTCATCGGATAATATACGCTTCCAGTGTAATATTAGAGTATGCTTTGGTAAATGTCAGCCGGTCAATTGTCGTGGCTATAATGCCTTTGGTCGTCGTAGACGTCGTGCCATTGCTGACAATTCTACGGATGATGCTACCGCTATTGCTACTAATACTGGCATGGAAGGACAATTGAGAGAAGAAATCACCATATCCTCGAATGCTATATTGACATTTGAAAAGAGATCAACAACGGGAGCCAATGATGCTCAAAGTAAGTGGAAATTGTTTGTTATATTTAAGAAAGATCGTTTCGGATTCTTTTCGGAAGAAGATTTAACGATATTTGCTCGCTCCATTATTTCGGTTAAGTTTCGTGGTTCTATTTATACACCGACAGCTTTTAATATTATTAAATCATAGGGGGTTATTATAATAAAATCTTTGATCCTTTTGTCGTTCAAGCATGGGTCTGAATCTTTAAGGTGTGGACTTACCCATCTTCCAAGTTCTAAAACAGAATGAATACGAATTATATTGTTTTCTTGAAAATATCAAAACAAAGCTCAGAATATCGCTTACATATTATTATACACATATCAGATTCGTCTTTTCTTTACTTCCCACTTGTCAATTTATTGAAAAAAGTTTTACATTTGACTGAAGTAATGTAAGGCACTTTATTTGATGTTTGTAACGCATAGATATATTGGTCTCAGACCCTTATATCTATGCCCATGATTTAAAGATGTCTGTCGCATTCGATATCGCTCGAAATGTAAGATATTTAAAATGTTTATTTAAAATGATTACAAATGTTTCGTATAGCATACTTTTAGTATAATCTAAATAATATATAGCATATAAGCAGGCGTAGGCAGACCATACCACCAGAAGCCGGCGAGTTTTTGTAATTTTCGTAAATATCACGATCATTAATGCAATTTGAAAAATGAGTACAAATAATTTTTAGATAAAAATGTTTTTCTACAGAAACATTTTCTATAAAAACATTTTTAATAGGAAAATTTCTGATAAAAACATTTTTCTCTGGAAAATCTTTCGATACAAATTTTTTTAATAGAAATTCGATAAGAATATTTTTCTGTAAAAATTTTCCTTCAAAAAGAAGTGTATTTGCATTTGATCCCAAATCTGTTACATTTATTTATTAATGTAACAGACCAATTTATTGATAAAAAGCCAAAAAATGTTTGCAGAGAAACCAAATTCCTCGACGCGTTTCGATAAATATATATATTTCTATAGAAAACTTTTCTACAAAAAAAATCTATAGAAAATTTGTCAATAAAAATATTTTTCTGTGAAAATCTTTGATAAAAATATTTTACTATAAAAATTTTTTCGATAAAAATATTTTTCTATAGAAAACTTTTCGATACAAATATTTTTCTATACAAAAATTTCCGATAAAAATATTTTGTTATACAAAAGATTCCGATAAAAATATTTTTCTAGAGAAAAATATTCTTATTTTTATGTAGAAAAATTTTTAATAAAATTTTCAACAGAAAAATTTTGACAAAAAAAATTCGATGGAAAAATTTTGATAAGAAAATTTTCTATTGAAAATTGTAGATAACAAATTTTCTAAAAAAAAGATATTTGATAAAAACTTGGATAATAGTCTCTATTAGTTGTTTCGGAATTAGAATAAAAGCGTCATACTCTCTTTTTATGGAGTTTTCAAAACGACCATATGGCAAATTAATGCATGGAGGTGCAACATCTTTACATTGTAGAGTCTTAGGCTTATCCGACTATAGAATTCTTGTTTTATTTATTTTTTTAAAAACATATTTATATTTATTTTTAAATTCTTTTTTTTTTTTAATAGTTAAACCAGCCGCTCAAAGGGTGGAAGATATTTGTGTCTCGATGGTAGGATTAATCATAGCTTTGGTCATAACCGCTCTACTGGCCTTGGTTGCCGTAGCAGTGGCTGTCTCCTGCTGGCTTATGGCCTATCGCAGAAGACCCAAGACCTTGGCGCCATTACCCCATCCACCAGAGTTTCCCAATCCGTTGTTTACCAACCCCGAAGCAGTGCCAGAACCCACACCAGACTATTTATCGTAAGATATAAAACTTTAAAAAGTAACAAATTTATATAAAACAAAAAAAAATTAAACAAAAATTTAAAAAAATTAGAATTTTAAGAATATTATGACAAAAATGAAGAAAAAAAAACAATTTTGTAAAAATACCAAGTGCAAAAAGGTTTCAAACAATTTTCAATGATTTTAAAGTAAAACAAGATAAACCTTAAAGGTTTAAAAATTTTTAGTTAGGGATAAAGGAAAACAAAAGTATTTTAAAAACAAAATCAAGCAAAAAAAAGTAAATGAAACTTATTTAAATTATAAAAAATATTAAGAAAAAAATTGGAATTTTGAAAAAATTTTATCAAATAATTTAAGAAAATATTTTTAGTTTATATAGAATTTTTTATTAAATATTAAAACAATCAAGAAAAAAAACTAACATGAGAATTTCAAATAGTTTTTTAAAAAAATGCCTTAGTAGCAGTGTTTCTTAATTGTATAGTATTTCTAATTTAAACAAAAAAATTTAAAAATATTTAATTTAAATAAAAAAAAACAAGTAATATAAAATTCCTTGGGGAGAAAGAAACAAAACTGCCAAAGTAAAATAACCAACACTGCTTATAGAGTTACAAATAATCGAGAGAGAATGAAGTAAATGGGCACAAAGTTTAAGAAACACTGTTAACAAAATGGAACAAAATGTCTTCACACGCACACACACACACTTATACAGCAACACACAAGCGTTTTAAAGAAACTATTCTGAAATTCTCGTACTAACGACAACTTCTTCATTAGTCAAGATTTTTCGTTTTTTTACACTTTAAATATAATTAGTTTAAAAACAGACCCTTCAAATTCTGGGTCGTATTGTTTACTTTTTGTATATAGCACCGATTTAAGACACACACACACAAACACAGAGCTACTATTTAGGAATAGACCTTTCCTTAAACCCCCTTCCCCGTTTAAGCTAAAAACAAACAATTCAAAACTGCCAATTTAACAATGCATTAACGTATTAAATATTTCGGAAAATACTCTTTCCCCTTTACACCCTTTACCCCTTAAACACTTTTTAACCAGCTTTTAACTCCATTTATTTAAAGAGATTTTTTTCCCGAGGATTTTCCTGTTTAGTTCAGGTTTTTCTAAATTCTTTTTTAAGAGAATTTTTCCAAAAACTTTATATTTCGGCTTAGCCATCTTCCAAACGAAATTTTGAAATTTATAAAGACTTCACGCTTAAAGTTCTACTGAGACACACACTCATTCAAACAAACACTCCGATTTCATTTTTAAAAGAAAATCCTAAAATCAAATCTCTTAGAAAATTTGGAACTGGTTTCTTAAGATATGCAAATTTTTCTATATTTTTTTCCTTTTTATACATTTTATTTATCGTAATTTTTAAGGTTATGTAAATTATTTTTTTTTTATAAATGACTAATGGAGGATTTGATATATTAATACTTTTTTTTTTAATTAACTTAATAAATAATTGTTTTATTTAATTATTTTCCTAAAAAATAGAAACATAAAGAATTGTTTTGCTTAAAAATTGTAAAAAATATGCTTTAAAATAATGATAAAACATTTTGAAAAACTTTTGCAACATGTTGATAGCAACATGTTGCTGGAAAAACTTTAAGGTTATGTTGATAGCAACATGTTGCTGGCAAGATTATGAGGCCTTTTAAATGCTTGGCCTTAAAAAAATATTTTTATTTTTCTGAAAGAAATAGTTATATAAAGTTCTCTAAAAACCCACCTTATGTTTCTAGCAACATGTTTCAGACAATATGTTTATATATTTTTCAGAAAATAAGGGTACTTTAAAATTTTTTGCCTTCAAAAAAAATTCTTTAAAATCATTTTAAAAACAAGACATGATATTTATGACTCTGTTGAAGGTTATAAACATTTACATAAATCTTAAAACAAGACTTACAACCCTTGTAAGGCCTTTCCAAATCTTTACAATAAAAAAAAATCTGAAATAAATAATTATATAAAATTCTCTAAATACCCACCTTATGTTTCTAGCTACATGTGTCCGAAAATATGTTTATATGCACATTTCCCAGAAAATATGAGTGCCCCTAATATTTTCATTACGATTCCAACAACATGTTGACAGCCACATTTTAAGATTTTGAAAAACTTAAAAAAAAATAACGACAGAATATATGAGTACTTAAAATATTTAGTTTGAATGTCCAGCAAGATGTTGCTGAAACATCTTAGCAAAATATAATGTTTACATAGTATGACTAGCAACATGTTGCCAGTAACATATTCACAACTTCTCAAAATAGTTCGTGTAAAAGTTTAAAAATTAATAATAACAAATTCTAAGTACTTTAAAGAACAACATTATTTTTCTAGTTACATGTTTCTGTAACAATCTAAGTTATGACTGCAAAAGTTCAAGAACATATCACCTGTCACATTTTCAAACTAGAGAAAGATCGATATTAAGAATAAAAATATTAAAAATTTTGTTTGTCCAGCAACAAGTTGCCGCCCACATTTCAACAACTTTTAATAATTGAGAAATAAAAATAATAAATTCGTGTTTTCAGCCACATGTTGCTGTAAACATTTTTACTACTTCTCAAAAAGCCAAAAATATAACACTTCCCGATTACCTTAAATCTTTATTCCATGTTTCTGGAAAAATTTTGCTGGCAACATTTCAATAAATTTTTCAAAATTTCAATATTATTTTCCCTTAAAAATATGCTGAAATTTCAGTTCACACAAATCGCTTGTTTCCTAAATCTAACAACATGTTGCTGGCGAAATTTCAACAATTTCTTAAGGTTTAAATACTTCGAAATAAAGCTCATGAGTCAGGCAACAAAGGTCTAGTAATTTTCAAATTTATTTTCCCTAAAAGTACTCCAAACATTTACTAGCCAGCAACATGTTGCAACATTTTATAAAGTTGTATTAATTTCAAAATATAACTTGAAAATTAAAGTGAAATAAAAAACAAGAGATTTTGAGTACACCAACAACATGACTCATCTTTCTAGCAACATGTTGCTAAACAATTTTCAAAGATTTTAAAATCTACTTTCACATATATTGCAAAATCAGTAAATAACTGACAAGTACTTTTACAATGCAACTC
Organism: Stomorhina lunata; assembly: GCA_933228675.1. Lineage (NCBI taxonomy): Eukaryota > Metazoa > Arthropoda > Insecta > Diptera > Rhiniidae > Stomorhina > Stomorhina lunata. The sequence continues at coordinate 96,288,239 of OW121741.1, forward strand.
AAAGAAACTCATAAATCTCATGAGTCAGGCAACAAGAATCTAGCAATTTTCATTGTATTTCTCATAGAATATTAAGAAATAAATATATCATGTATCCAGCAATTTAGTGCAACATTTTAAAAAATTATTTTAGAATTTAAAATTTACCTTTAAAACTATTGTGAAATAAATAATAAAAAAATTCGGAATACACCATAGATTCTTAGTATACACACGCTCCATATATTTAGCAACATGTTGATGGACAAATTTAAAAAATTTCTATGGATTTTAAAATCCTCTTATCCAAATTTTGCAAAATAACTAAAATTCTGACAAATATGCAATATACAAATAAAATCCACTAAATTCATAGAGCTTCTGTGTTTAGCAACAAAAGTCTAGCAACATGTTGCTGGCAACATTTTTATAACATTTTCTTAAAAAAAAGCTTTTCAAAATGTTTTATTAAGAAATATGTGATTGCGAAAAAGCATAAAATTAAAAGAAAATATTGGCTTCCATTTTTGTTTTAAAAGAAATTTACCCAAACAAATTTTTTTTTTAGCAAAAAACTACTTTTCTAACCAAAAATTTTGCTTAAAGCAGCGAAACTTTACACAAAAAAGCCAAAATTTTCCGGTTTCAAAAAGTATTTTTTTAGCTTCAAAAATTTTTTAGGGTAAAAATTCGAAAATAAAAAATTCTAAAAAAAATCGTTAAAAAAATAAATATTAAAAAAACACAATGTATAGTCACTATTTTAAGTCAATTTCCTAATATATATTAAAAAAATATATATAAAAAAAATTCTAATTAAATATAGGACCTCTTTTCGAACGACTAAAATGTTTTGACTAGATAAAAGTCACTTTTAAGTTTCTCATAAAAAAAATGTACATAAATTGATTCATGATTTTTATTTAGAAAAAACGTTTTAGAAAAAAAAAACACTAAATAATTAAGTTTATTTATCTCTCTTTATTATTTTGTATATTAAACCATTCCTATTCCTATTTTGTTTTTTTTTTAACCGTAATTATTTTTTTTATTATATAATCAACTAATTATTATAATCCCCCTATACCCCCCTTTAGTTTCGTATGCCAGGGCTTCTTGTTAAAATTTAGAGAGAAAAAACAGCAAAATATTTTCTTAAAAATGTCACAAACAATTTAAACAATTAATTTATTTAAATTTTTAATTTCCCTTTTTAAAGATTTCATCTACTTTATTTTTTTTCATACTTTTATTTTTCTTTTTTGTTTTTTGTTTAATTCATTTTATCAATAGTTTTGTATTTATTTTTAATTAATTATTTATACTTTTTGCACTGGCATTTCATTATTATTTTCTTTTTTAATTAAAAAAAAAAACGAAAAAAACTCTGTATATTAAATAGTTAAATTTAATTTAAAAAAGAAAACATGTATGTATAAAAACGAAATTATATAATAATAATATTAATAAATGCATAAATAAATTAAAAACTAATATTAAATAAAAAAATAAATAAAATTAAAAAAATACAAAACAGTCTTATTATTTCTTATATTTGGTGGCTCAATAGCAGGAGTAGGCAGTCCATGCCACCAGCAGCCGATGAATTTTCTTAATTTTCGTGAATACCACGATCATTAATAAAACTCGTGAAAATGAGTATAAAATCATTCAGTTGGAATTTGGATGTATTAAACAATTTTTATATTTTTTAGATATTTTCGATCCAAAAAAATTTGTACAGAAAAATTTTTGATAAAAAATTTTCCATAGAAAAATTTTTGAGAAAAAATTTTCCATAGAAAAATTTTTGATAAAAAATTTTCCATAGAAAAATTTTTGATAAAAAATTTTCCATAGAAAAATTTTTGATAAAAAATTTTTCATAGAAAAATTTTTGATAAAAAATTTTCCATAGAAAAATTTTTGATAAAAAATTTTTCAAAAAATAACAAAATTGTCGGGTTGTAAATATTATTCAGAAAGATCCCAAGATCCGCATTTGATCCCAAATCTGATAAATACATTACAAATTTATTGATAAAATGACAAAAAATGTTTGCGGAGAAACCAAATTCGATGGTTGGTTAGGATAACTCTTCAGGAGGAGTATCCCCAATTTAGACAGATCGAAAATCTCGCATTATTACTTTTTTTAGAAACAAAATCTTTAAGAATTATGTTTATAAACCAAGACAAGAATGTGGGAAGTGGAGGAAGATGAAAACTGAAAAATGTTTGTGTTTTGTTCAGTCGATAATCTGAGCTCCTACTTATGGTTTATATAAACATAATTCGTAAAGATTTTGTTTGTAAACTAAGTAATAATGTGGCTTTTTATCAATAAATTTGTCTGTTACATTAATAATAAATGTAACAGATTTGGGATCAAATGCGAATACTCTTTCTTTTTATAAAAATTTTCTATAGAAAAAGTTTTAAAAACAAATTTTCTATAGAAACATTTTTGATAAAAAATTTTTTATAGAAAAATTGTTGATAAAAAATTTTCTATAGAAAAATTTTTGATAAAAAATTTATTATAGAAAAATTTTTGAAAAAAAATTTTCTATAGAAAATATTTTGATAAAAAATTTTTTTATACAAAAATTTTTGATTAAAAATATATATAGAAAAATTTTGAAAAAAAATTTCTTTAGAACAATTTAAAAAAAAAATAATAGACAAATATTAAGAAAATTTTTGATAAAAAAATTTTCTATAGAAAAATTTCACATCCACAAATTTAAATGTATTTTAAGTTAAAAAAAAATTTTTAACAATATTCAGCGTAAATAATACTCATGGTAACCGAACTCAGTGTACCTAATTTTCTAAGAATCGGCCTATATTTGACTATACCTCACATACAAGACACATTCTCAAAATCTTTTTAACACCCAGAAAAACACAAAAACGCTCATAAATCTAAAAATAATCACATTTTATTGCAAACATTTTGCACAGATTTTTTGTACATGTTAACCGATAACCGAAATTTGGCAACAATCGATCTACATTTGACCCTAGCTCCCATATAAGGCCCTTAGCCAGAAATGACTTAAACCTAGAAGTTAAAAAAACATATCTCTTAAGGACTTAAGGAAAACTTGTTAAATCGTTGGTTCATATTTGACCTTAGTTGTGAAGGGTATCATATAGCCGGGCTTAACCGACTATAGCTTGTTTTAGATTGAGGAGATCTATAAAGTTGCTATTTTCTTATAGGTCTTCTAATGTAGTAATATAAATATCATGTTGCCGAGGGGGGGTAATAAATAATATTGTCTGAAGGGTATTGAGATATTTCTTGATGGCGACATTGTAAAAGCATTTCAACAACATGTTGCTAAAATAATTAAAACAATTTTATTTGTTTAAAAAAAAAAAATCCGCACCGTTAGTTAAGTATTTTAAATTGTTGCTGCAACATTCTAGAATGCCACATTCAAGACATTATATTATTTGTAGTCAAATCAGTCAGTATTTTCTTAGATTTTCTAATTTAAATTAACTGATGTTTTGAAAATGAATCTATGAGTTGGAAAAAAGCTTTCACCTTAAGAGAGTGTATACAACCAGAGGTGGAACTTCTTCATTTAAAGCAATGACACTAAATATTAATATCACTTCATATCTATTTCAACTCGAGCAAAAAGTGTTAAGTTTTTTCGATATTATTATACCCTTCACCACCATAGGTGGAAAGGGTATTATAAGTTAGTGTTGATGTATGTAACTAATAGAAATATATGTCTTAGACCCACCTTTTAGTATACAAATAAAATATGAGTCGATTTAGCGATGTCAGTCCGTCCGTCCTTCTGGACGGCTGGATGGACGCTAGGGTGTTTACTCCAGTTATGTTTGCTCGATTAATCGGAAAAATAAAATCGATTAATCGCTCGAGTAAATAAAAATGACTAATTTCAAATAAAGATTTATTTGAGTAATTTTCCACGAGTAATCGAGTTACTCGAGTAAAAACATTTTATTCATTTTGCTAGCATTGTTATACCCTTCACCACCATAGGTGGAAAGGGTATTATAAGTTTGTGCTGATGTTTGTAACGCATAGAAATATTTGTCTTAGACCCACCTTTTAGTATACCAATAGACTTAGAATCACTTTCTGAGTCGATTTAGCGATGTCCGTCCGTCCGTCTGGCTGGCTGGACGGCTGGCTGGACCCCCATGTAATCCTTGTAATCAAACTACAGGTCGCAATTCTAAAGATAATTTGATAAAATTTGGCACAGATAATTTTTTTGATAATGGGGCCATGGCTATTGAAATTGGTCAAAATCGGTCCATTATTTATGGTACCTCCCATAGGTCCCACTTCCCGGAATTGCTATATTGGCCACAAATATCAATATTTTTTCATGAAATTTAAAACTGATACTGCTTATGTAAACCTAAATCACTGTATCAAAATCGGTCCGCATTTGACCATAGCTCTCATACAAACTCTTCTTCAAAAACGAACTAAATGAGACAAAAAATCACTAAAACGCTCGTAAATCTTAAGATAATGAAAATTTTGAGTTTATTTTTTGCATACATAATTTTTGTAACAACTGTAATCAATTTGCCAAATTTCGAGATAATCGGTCCACATTTGACCCTAGCTCTCATATAAGTCCAAATGACGGAAACAGGTTGAATATATACGTTTTGAGAAAATGTTTGTATTATGGCAAAATTTTGCAAATATTTGTCTTTATACAGGAAAAATAACACCTTTGACCTTAGTGGTGAAGGGTATCGTATGGTCGGCTTGACCGACTATAACGCTTTCTTACTTGTTTTTTAATATTAATAAAATAAAACGACTAAAGTTCCCCTGCCACCCAAATAATGGCCAACGTTGGTTCGAAATTATCAGCTGTCCATAATTTTTTTAGATTAAGATACATCATTACTAATGATTTATTTCATTTTATGCAAATAAGGGCTTTTATTGTAGACCACATAAATCAACCATTCAAGGGTCCATTTTAATCAATAATTCTATAGTATGGTTTATTTTTTATAATAATCGAGGGTTTTAATATAGTCCATTTTCCATTTTATGGAATAATAATGTCAATTCTAGGCAATAATCGAGAGTTGTAATATAGTCCATTGCAGATTCAATAATCGCAGATTCAATAATCGTAGATCCAATGTATGTTTCCAATGTATTCGTAGGTACTTCTATAGTTTAGTTGAAGAGTCTTATGTAATTGTACGTACTATTACTATAGTAGGACCAATAGTAATAGTACGTCCTACTATAGTTCAATTAATCGTAGATTGTACTATAGTCCTGTTGAAGGTCTCATTGTGAAGATAGATAAAAGGTAGTAGATTCTATTAATCTATTAGATTAAAATCAGGATTTATCAAATCAAACGATTACTTTAGGCAATCAGTGTAAACATGAATACATATATAGAAGTAAATGAACTCACTTTAAATATTAAGGGTGACGATATGTTTCAAATATATTATATATCGACGCTTTATATTCAAAAAGTGCTATCTACATTTTTGACCAAAATGGTTTTTAATGGAAACGTGTTCCTTGGCTTATTTGTCATATGTTATATAAATTTTAAGGAAGAAAAATAATTAAAAAAAATTTTTTTTTTATAAATTGTGTTTGTGCTATCTACATATAATCAAAAAATAGTGCTATCTACATTAAAAATATTTGTGGAAATAATAACAATTGTTATAAAATATACATTGTAATTTGTGATAAACCAACAAAATGGACCACAATTCCCTGTAACGTACTGTAATAATGGATTTCTAAACTATACTCGGCCTTTGACCTTAACGGATTGTAAATAAACGTCATGTAAGAAAGAGAATACATTAAATTCTATTGACATATTTATAATAAATCTTGTTTTATTCAAAAAACTTGTTATTTTAATTAAAATTCGTGATATTTTGATAAAAGCTTCAATTTTCGTTACATTTTATTTTTTTCTTGTTAAAATAATGCTATCTACTTGCTTTAGTACTTGAAACGATAAAATTTTAACTCGTAAAAAGTGCTATCTACTATAGAACCGAAAATATAAGGAGTTAATAAAAAAACTTAATTTGTACAAGATCTTAGCCCCGATTTGTATGGTATTGTAAAACAAAGTTTATTTATTTCTCTTATAGTTAATGACAAAAACAGTTTTTTCCCTCTCCTGTAAAATTGTGAATTTGTAGATAGCACTTTTTGAATATAAACCCTCGATATATTTATTTTTATATTATTTTTTATTAAAAATAAAATTTGAATTTTCATTTTATTTTATACTACTGTAAATTGTTAAATTTTTTGTTAATAAAACACTATAATTTTATTAAAAATAGCTTGTGAAAAAATTTTACTCGAGTAATTTTAAAACGAATATTTTACTCGATTAACTCGAGTAATTTTTGACGATTAATCGATTTTCCGGGTAATTCAAAAATCCCATTTTCAAGTTATTTGATTATTCAAACAATTAAAAGTCGAGTAAAATGAACACCCTAATGGACGCCCATGTAAACCATGTAATCAAAGTACAGGTTGCAATTCTAAAGATAATTTGATAAAATTTGGCACAGATCATTTTTTGATAGTGGAACCATGGCTATTGAAACTCGCCAAAATCGGTCTATAATTTATAGTACCTCCCATAGGTCCCACTTCCCGGAATTGATGGTTTGGCCACAGATATCAATATTTTTCATGAAATTTAAAACAAATACTACTTATGTAAACTAAAATCACTGTACTAAATTTCATTGAACTCGGTAAACATTACGGACATTACGGACAGACTGACATCGCTAAATCGACTCAGAAAGTGATTCTAGCCCTAAGTGCAAAGAAACAAACTTAACAGAAGAAATTCACGATATAGTTTAAGCGAAAGAAGAAGAAGAAGAGATTTTTGAACATCATAAGTATCACACGTGACTCTGTGGTTTAAATTATAAATGATCATTTGAACTTCAATTCTGCAGACGGCGCAAGATAAAAGCCCAATTTGCTCACAATAAACCACAAATGCAATCGTTTGGATCAGAAATGTTTGAAGTTCTTCAACAGTGGATCTACCACAACACACCGAAGACCAAACAGTGGCTTTCAGGAGGTGAATCGACGTCAAATACGGCAAAGGTGAGGTTATTTAAATCTATTTATTGTGTCAATTAAATGAGGAATTATGAAAAAATTAACGCATTTCGTCAAGAAAAAAGTTCTTTTTAGTTTCAATCGCAAAAATCAATGAATTCGGCTAAGAATTGCTTCTTTATCCTTCGTATTCTCAAGATTTAGCTCCAAGTGACTATTTCATGTTCCCAAATGACAAGACGAGAATAAATCTAAAAAAAAAAAATGTTTATTTCAATGACCTCGAGATATCATATTTTTTGAATAGGATAAGATATGTAGGACACTATATAATAAATAAAAAACTTTTAAAAAAGTCTCGGACTTATTGATACTCTCTCGTTTATTTGTACAATTTTTGTAAATATCTGTGGCAATATGGAAAAGTAGCTTAAGTTGACATAAGAGGCGTTTGGTGCATTACAGAAGTAAATGCGCTTAAATGTGTTTAGTCCGTTTAAAAAAAAAATATGTTTTTTATCAATGTTATGACCGTTTACTTTTAGCTTAAGTTTTTCGAATCAATAATGCATTGATCAAAACAACTTATGTTCACATATTTTTGTTTATATATTCAGATTTTTCTTTTATCATAGAACAATATCGCTTAACTTCACTTAAGCTGTATAAATGTTGACCTTGGAATAATAAAGTCAATGTATTCAAACAACTTACGTTTACATAAAACTACACAATATATATATTTTTTTATTTCAAAAGAACCGATTAAGTTACTTAAGGTCCAGTTAAACGCAAATTTCAGTTTCGAAAAAGCGCTTAAGTAGAAAAGGCGTAAAGTCTTCTGAATTTCACAATATTTTCTTTTCAAATATTTAAAGTTTCCAAAAAACATGTTACCAACATATTAATTCATAAATTATTTGCAGAAATCAAGCAGAAGAAAAATTACATAAAATTGATGATGTCTCAAAACTTCAATTTTCGACTTAAGCTATTTTCCCATATTGCCACAGATATTATTACTAGCACTGATTTCCCTTTAAGTAATAAAAAGAATGTGAGATTTTAGGAAATAATTTTTGATATAGAAATCATTCTAACTTTCCATAAAATCAAACTATCCATCCCTGCCAAAAAGAATAAACTTTTAGCAAATGAGAGTAACGACATGAGAAATTCAAACACTGACATTTATATCGTCACCTCAACCAGCAACAACAACAAAATTATTCTAAATAAAATAGATAAATATTTTATCTCAAGTGTCAGAGAAAACAAAAAGATTACAACGTTATGTCGTTAGAGCTTCAACACAAGTATCTAGATTGATTAAAGAAATATTCTCACAAAATATCTTGAAGATTTTTTTTGTGACGAATCTTATCAGTTCAAAAATGTTAAAAAAATAAGATAATTGCATAAAATAGTAATCAAAATGTATTCAAAAGGTAAAGATTAATTTTAACAAAAATACAAAAAAAAACATATCTATAAAATTGCAGGTAAGAATTGTTAATTTATGCATCCCTTACAAAAAAGTTACAACAAACCCAGCTCTGGCGGAAAAAGTAAGAAAACAAATAAAGGAAAAAGCTAAGCTTAAATAAATTAAGCTGTTGACGTTTTCTATTTGTATGTGTTTACATATAATTTAATAATACAGTGCAAGCAATTTATGTAAAGGCAGTGTAAAGGCAAAACCTCAGTGGTTTTCAATTCATATTGAAAAATTTAACATTTTTCTCAGGTCGGTTTCAAATATATTTTTTTAATTTTTTAAAAATTTTGTTTAACAAATATTTGAAATCAAGAAACCGTGCATCTGTGCGTAAAAACAAACCAATTGGAGAATAAAACCCAAAAATATGAGGTCGATATCTTAAACCGTTTCGCCGTACCTGTGATTTAAAATTGCGAAAATGTAAATTTTTGACCATATTTTGAGTTGATGCTCGGTAAATTTTACTTGTATTAAATTTTAGTAAAAATAATAACGAATATTATTGCTTTATTTATGAAAAGCCTATGGTAAAAGGATTTTATATATTAGACAGATCGGGGTCAAAATTTGAATTTTTTTTCAAAAATTTCTTAATTCTATAGCAAATTTTTCAAAAATTTATTTATTTTTCAAAAATTTCTTATATTTATAGGAAATTTTCAAAAATTTCTTATTTTTATAGGAAATTTTTTAAAAATTTCTTATTTTTATAGGAAATTTTTCAAAAATTTCTTATTTTTATAGGCAATTTTTCAAAAATTTCTTATTTTTATAGGCAATTTTTCAAAAATTTCTTATTTTTATAGGAAATTTTTAAAAAATTTCTTATTTTTATAGGAAACTTTTCAAAAATCTCTTATTTTTATAGGAAATTTTTCAAAAGTTTCTCATTTTTATAGGAAATTTTTCAAAAGTTTCTTATTTTTATAGAAAAATTTTACAAAAATTTCTTATTTTTATAGGAAATTTTTCAAAAATTTCTTATTTTCATAGGATATTTTTCAAAAATTTCTTATTTTTATAGGAAATTTTTCAAAAATGTCTTATTTTTATAGGAAATTTTTCAAAAATTTATTATTTTTATAGGTAATTTTTCAAAAATTTGTTATTTTTATAGAAAATTTTTTAAAATTTTCTTATTTTTATAGGAAATTTTTCAAAATTTCTTATTTTTATATGAAATTTAAAAAAAAAATAATTTTATAGGAAATTTTTCAAAAATTTCTTATTTTTATAGGAAATTTTTCAAAAATTTCTCATTTTTATAGCAAATTTTTCAAAAATTTCTTATTTTTATAGGAAATTTTTCAAAAATTTCTTATTTTTATAGGAAATTTTTCAAAAATTTCTTATTATTATAGGAAATTTTTCAAAAATTTCTTATTTTTATAGGAAATTTTTCAAAAATTTCTTATTTTTATAGGAAATTTTTCAAAAATTTCTTATTTTTATAGGAAATTTTTCAAAAATTTCTTATTTTTATAGGAAATTTTTCAAAAATTTCTTAGTTTTATAGGAAATTTTTCAAAAATTTCTTATTTTTTTAGGAAAATTTTCAAAAATTTCTTATTTTTATAGGAAAATTTTCAAAAATTTCTTATTTTTATAGGAAATTTTTTAAAAATTTCTTATTTTTATTGGAAATTTTTCAAAAATTTCTTATTTTTATAGCAAATTTTTCAAAAATTTCTTATTTTTATTGCAAATTTTTCAAAAATTTCTTAATTTTTATAGGAAATTTTTCAAAAATTTCTTATTTTTATAGGAAATTTTTCAAAAATTTCTTATTTTTATAGGAAATTTTTCAAAAATTTCTTATTTTTATAGGAAATTTTTCAAAAATTTCTTATTTTTATAGGAAATTTTTCAAAAATTTCATATTTTTATAGGAAATTTTTCAAAAATTTCTTATTTTTATAGGAAATTTTTCAAAAATTTCTTATTTTTATAGGAAATTTTTCAAAAATTTCTTATTTTTATAGGAAATTTTTCAAAAATTTCTTATTTTTATAGGAAATTTTTCAAAAATTTCTTATTTTTATAGGAAATTTTTCAAAAATTTCTTATTTTTATAGGAAATTTTTCAAAAATTTCTTATTTTTATAGGAAATTTTTCAAAAATTTCTTATTTTTATAGGAAATTTTTCAAAAATTTCTTATTTTTATAGGAAATTTTTCAAAAATTTCTTATTTTTATAGGAAATTTTTCAAAAATTTCTTATTTTTATAGGAAATTTTTCAAAAATTTCGTATTTTTATAGGAAATTTTTCAAAAATTTCTTATTTTTATAGGAAATTTTTCAAAAATTTCTTATTTTTATAGGAAATTTTTCAAAAATTTCTTATTTTTATAGGAAATTTTTCAAAAATTTCTTATTTTTATAGGAAATTTTTCAAAAATTTCTTATTTTTATAGGAAAATTTTCAAAAATTTCTTATTTTTATAGGAAATTTTTCAAAAATTTCTTATTTTAAACTGTTTATAAATAATAGAAATAAAAATCTGTATGTGATGAAGCATCCCCTAAACTATTTTACAGCACTGTGCCATGAAAAAAATTTCTTATTTTTATGGAAAATTTTTAAAAAATTTCTTAGTTTTATAGGAAATTTTTAAAAAATTTCTTATTTTTATAGGAAATTTTTCAAAAACTTTTTATTTTTATAGGAAATTTTTCAAAAATTTCTTATTTTTATAGGAAATTTTTCAAAAATTTCTTATTTTTATAGGAAAATTTTCAAAAATTTCTTATTTTCATAGGAAATTTTTAAAAAATTTCTTATTTTCATAGGAAATTTTTCAAAAATTTCTTATTTTTATAGGAAAATTTTCAAAAATTTCTTATTTTTGTAGGAATTTTTTCAAAAATTTCCTATTTTTATAGGAAATTTTTCAAAAATTTCTTATTTTTATAGGAAATTTTTCAAAGATTTCTTATTTTAAACCGTTTATAAATAATAGAAATAATAATCTGTATGTGATGAAGCCTCCCCTAAACTATTTTACAGCACTGTGCCATGAAATATCACTATAGAATTTAATAAATATATATTTAAAATAAAGCAGCCACAATAACAACAAAAACAACAACAACTACTATAATAACAAATAAAAGTATCTACATTATTATAAAATTTAAAAAAAGAATTATCTTGCACATTTAGTTTAAAAACAAAAAAAGTACTAAAAAATTTTGTTGTAAACGATATTCTCATATTGTAGATCAGTTGACATTTGACAGCTCGTGCAAAAGCACGTTCCGTAGAAATTCAAGTACAAAGAAAATATAACGAAATTATTTATTTAAGAAAAATATTAAACGCGAAGAAGTAATTTAAAGTTTGAAGAAAAAAAAAACAAAACCATTTAAGAAAAATTATAAAATAACAAGAAAAATTTTTAAGGAAAAAACGTAAACAAAATTAAAAAAAAAAAAATAACAAAAATAAAAAGTTAAAAAAATTTTAATTTTAAAAAATGATAACGATTATAAATAAAAAGTTTTAAAATTATTACAAAAACTTAAAAACCATTAAATTGAAAACCTGCTATAAATTTTCAAACTTCGTATCATCAGATGAAAATCTTTTCAAAAATTTTCACATGACGTTTGATTGTTTCGCTAAATTCTAAACAAATTTTACCGCAATTGAAAGTTGTTTGTTTCTAAACAAAAACAAAATATTAATAACACTAATCAACGAAATTTTACTTTTTGCATTTTTATAGGAAATGTAATTATTTTTATTGGAAACTTTTTAAAAATTGTATATTTTTATAGAAAATTTTTCCAAAATTTCTTATTTTTATTTTTTATTAGTTTATTATTATTTTTTAAAGTTTTTCAAAATTTTATAACTTTATAGGAAATTTTTCAAAAATTTCTCATTTTTATAGCAATTTTTTTTTCAAATTTCATATTTTTAAAGGAATTTTTCAAAAATTAATTATTTTTATCGAAAAATTTTTAAAAATTTCTTATTTTTATAGATTTTTTTTTTTAATTTCTTATTTTTATAGGAATTTTTTCAAAATTTTCTTATTTTTATAGGAAATTTTTTAAAAATTTCTTATTTTTATAAGAAATCTTTTAAAAAATTATTATTTTTATAAGAAATTTTTAAAAAATTTCTTAATTTTTTAGGAAATTTTCAAAAATTTTTTATTTTTATAGGAAATTTTTCAAAAATTTCTTATTTTTATAGGAAATTTTTCAAAAATTTCTTATTTTTTTAGTTAATTTTTAAAAAAATTCTTATTTTTATAGGAAGTTTTTCAAAAATTTCTTAATTTTATAGGAAATTTTTCAAAAATTCTTATTTTTATAGGAAATTTTTCAAAAATTTTTTATTTTTATAGGAAATTTTTCAAAAATTTCTTATTTTTATAGGAAATTTTTCAAAAATTTCTTATTTTTATAGGAAATTTTTCAAAAATTTTTTATTTTTATAGGAAATTTTTCAAAAATTTCTTATTTTATAGGAAATTTTTCAAAAATTTCTTATTTTAATGGGAAATTTTTCAAAAATTTCTTATTTTTATAGGAAATTTTTCAAAAATTTCTTATTTTTATAGGAAATTTTTCAAAAATTTCTTATTTTTATAGGAAATTTTTCAAAAATTTCTAATTTTTATAGGAAATTTTTTTTAAATTTCTTATTTTTATAGGAAATTTTTTTAAAATTTCTTATTTTTATAGCACATTATTCAAATATTTCTTATTTTTGTAGCAAATTTGTCAAAAGTTTCTCACTTTTATTGGAGATTTTTTAAAATCTCATTTTTATAGTAAATTTTTCAAAAATTTATTATTTTTATAGAAAACTTTTCAAAAATTTCTTTATTTGATAGTAAATTTTTCAAAAATTTTTTATTTTTATAGAAAATTTTTCGAAACTTTCTTATTTGTATAGAGACATTTTACAAAAATTTCTTAATTTTATAGGAATTTTTTAAAAATTTCTTATTTTTATAAGAAATTTTTTAAAAATTTATTATTTTTATAGGTTTTTTTTTAAATTTCATATTTTAATTTTTTTTTAATTTCATATTTTTATAGAAAACTTCTTATTTTTATAGGAAATTTTATTTTAATAGGACATTTTCAAAATTTTTATAGGAAATGTTTTAAATTTTTATAGGAAACTTTTCAAATTTTTATAGGAAATTTTTAAAATTTTTATAGGAAATTTTTCAAATTTTTATAGGAAATTTTTCAAATTTTTATAGGAAATTTTTCAAATTTTTATAGGAAATTTTTCAAATTTTTATAGGAAATTTTTCAAATTTTTATAGGAAATTTTTCAAATTTTTATAGGAAATTTTTTCAAATTTTTATAGAAATTTTTCAAATTTTTATAGGAAATTTTTCAAATTTTTATAGGAAATTTTAAAATTTCTGATTTTTATAGGAAATTTTTCAAAAATTTCTTATTTTTATAGGAAATTTTGTCCGAAATTTCTCATTTTTATAGGAAGTTTCTTAAAATTTTATTATTTTTATAGGAAATTTTTTAAAAAGTTTTTATTTTTATAAGAAATTTTTAAAAAATTTCTTGTTTTTATAGGCATTTCCGATTTTTTGAACAATTTAAAAAAAATTAAAATTTGTTTGATTTTGCAAAAAAAAAAAATTATTTTTTTTTAATTGCAATGTTAATAACTTTAAAACCGTTGGTAACACAAAAAACTAATGTTAGCACAACTTAAGGAAAATGTTGTTCTTAATCGATTGATGTATTTAAAAAAAAATGACAAAGTAATTTTCAACATACGCTAATATAACTAGGACAACATATTCACAAATCCCAAATTTTAGAAAGAAAAAATTTCGAAAAGTTTTAGATGTTCTTGTACTTCTGGGGGAAAAAAAAAGTTCAACTAAAATATAATTTTTACTGTTGAGTAGTGTAATTAAAAAACACTTTAATAAGTATTTAATTCCGCGCTGCATTCAAAAAACAAACGTGTTTTTAAAAATTAATTTTCGCCCATAACTCAAATGACAAGAAATAAACACCCGCTTAAGTTGAAATAATATTTGCTTTGTAATAATTTTTTACTTCCTAAGTCCGTCTAATTGCGTCTTGTAACAAAGCAAAGCTTTAAAGATTATAAAACTTATATCAAAGCATGTTTTTTAAACATAAATTTTATAAGGGTAGGTCAATAAGTTTGTAAATTTTTCCATACTCTACCTCTTAATTCAAAATGTCCCTCCATACGTGCTACGTCATATAAATGCCGTTAATAGCATTAACGGAAAATTTTATTTCCCGCTTAAGTAGCTCAAAATGCAAAATTTACGAACTCTTTGACCCACCCACCCATGAAATTTATTTGTTAAAAAATACTATTATAAAGTTATTAAAATGTTTTATTACCATCTCCAATGTATTTTATAAATGTTATTCTATGCTATAAAAAATATTGCATAAACATTAACTATTTTTTTCAATCTTTCCTTTACGCGCTTGGGAAAATGAATACATAAATAATTTAAATGATGGAAAGTTTATCATTCTTGTAGAAGATATTACTAAGATCAAAGACAATGTAATACATGTAAAGATATTGCACTTCAAATATTTTTTCTGCCAAATTCCTATTAAAAATCAATTTTCGAAAAATTCCTATAAATAGTAATTTTTCGAAAAAATTTCCTATAAATAGTATATTTTCGAAAAATTTTCCATAAATGGTATATTTTCGAAAAAATTCCTATAAATAGTAAATTTTTGAAAAATTTCCTATAAATAGTCAATTTTTGAATAATTTCCTGTAAATAGTCAATTTTTGAAAAATTTCCTATAAATAGTCAATTTTCGAAAAATTTCCTATAAATAGTCAATTTTCGAAAAATTTCCTATAAATAGTCAATTTTCGAAAAATTTCCTGTAAATAGTCAATTTCGAAAAATTTCCTATAAATAATCAATATTCAAAAAATTTCCAATAAATAGCCAATTTTCGAAAAATGTCCTTTAGATAGTCAATTTTCAACAAATTTCCTATTAAAAGTCAATTTTCGAAAAATTTCCTATAAATAGTTACTTTTCGAAAAATTGTCTATAAATAGTCAATATTCGAAAAATTTCCAATAAATAGCCAATTTTCAAAAAATTTCCTATAAAAAGTCAATTTTCAAAAAATTTCCTATAAAAAGTCAATTTTCGTAAAATTTCCTATAAATAGTCAATTTTCGAAAAATTTTCTATAAATAGTCAATTTTCGAAAAATTTCCATTAATACTTAATTTTCGAAAAATTTCCTTTAAATACTCAATTTTTGAAAAATTTCCTGTAAATAGTCAATTTCGAAAAATTTCTTATAAATAGTCAATTTTTGAATAATTTCCTGTAAATAGTCAATTTTTGAAAAATTTCCTATAAATAGTCAATTTTCGAAAAATTTTCTATAAATAGTCATTTTTCAAAAAATTTCCTATAAATAGGCAATTTTCGAAAAATTTCCTATAAATAGTCAATTTTCGAAAAAATTTCCTATAAATAGTCAATTTTCAAAAAATTTCCTATAAATAGTCAATTTTTGAAAAATTTCCTTTCAATAATAAATTTTTGAATAATTTCCTATAAATTGTCAATTTTCGAAAAATTTTTGGAAAATTTCCTATTAAATTAAATAATAAATTTTCTATAAATAGTCAATTTTTTAAAGATTTCTTAAAAATGGTAAATTTTCAATTTTCGTTAAATTTTCCTATAAAAAGTAAATTTTCTAAAAAATTTCCTATAAATAGTAAATTTTCGAAAAATTTCCTATAAATAGTCAATTTTCGAAAAATTTCCTATTAATACTTAATTTTCGAAAAATTTCCTTTAAATGCTCAATTTTCGAAAAATTTCCTTAAATACTCAATTTTTTTTAAATTTCCTGTAAATAGTCAATTTCGAAAAATTTCTTATAAATAGTCAATTTTCAAAAAATTTCCTATAAATAGTCAATTTTTTAAAAATTTCCTCTAAATAGTCAATTTTCGAAAAATTTCCTATAAATAGGCAATTTTCGAAAAATTTCTTATAAATAGTCAATTTTCGAAAAAATTTCCTATAAATAGTCAATTTTCAAAAAATTTCCTATAAATAGTCAATTTTCGAAAAATTTCCTTTCTATAATAAATTTTTGAATTATTTCCTATAAATTGTCAATTTTCGAAAAATTTTTGGAAAATTTCCTATAAATAGTCAATTTTTGAAAAATTTCCTATAAATAAATAATAAATTTACTATAAATAGTCAATTTTTGAAAAATTTCTTAAAAATGGTAAATTTTCGAAAAATTTCCTCTAAATAGTCAATTTTCGAAAAATTTCCTATAAATAGTCAATTTACGAAAAAATTCCCATAAATAGTCAATTTTCGATAAATTTTCCCATAAAAAGTAAATTTTCTAAAAAATTTCCTATAAATAGTAAATTTTCGAAAAATTTCCTATAAATAGTCAATTTTCGAAAAATTTCCTATTAATACTTAATTTTCGAAAAATTTCCTTTAAATGCTCAATTTTCGAAAAATTTCCTTAAATACTCAATTTTTTTAAATTTCCTGTAAATAGTCAATTTTGAAAAATTTCTTATAAATAGTCAATTTTCAAAAAATTTCCTATAAATAGTCAATTTTTTAAAAATTTCCTCTAAATAGTCAATTTTCGAAAAATTTCCTATAAATAGTCAATTTTTTAAAAATTTCCTCTAAATAGTCAATTTTCGAAAAATTTCCTATAAATAGGCAATTTTCGAAAAATTTCTTATAAATAGTCAATTTTCAAAAAATTTTCTATAAATAGTAAATTTTTTAAAAATTTCCTCTAAATAGTCAATTTTCGAAAAATTTCCTATAAATAGGCAATTTTCGAAAAATTTCTTATAAATAGTCAATTTTCGAAAAAATTTCCTATAAATTGTCAATTTTCAAAAAATTTCCTATAAATAGTCAATTTTCGAAAAATTTCCTTTCTATAATAAATTTTTGAATTATTTCCTATAAATTGTCAATTTTCGAAAAATTTTTGGAAAATTTCCTATAAATAGTCAATTTTTGAAAAATTTCCTATAAATAAATAATAAATTTTCTATAAATAGTCAATTTTTGAAAAATTTCTTAAAAATGGTAAATTTTCGAAAAATTTCCTCTAAATAGTCAATTTTCGAAAAATTTCCTATAAATAGTCAATTTTCGAAAAATTTATTATAAATAGTCAATTTCGAAAAATTTCTTATAAATAGTCAATTTTCAAAAAATTTCCTATAAATAGTAAATTTTTTAAAAATTTCCTATAAATAGTCAATTTACGAAAAAAATCCCATAAATAGTCAATTTTCGATAAATTTTCCTATAAAAAGTAAATTTTCTAAAAAATTTCCTATAAATTGTTAATTTTCGAAAAATTTCCTTTTAAAAGTCAATTTTCGAAAAATTTCCTTTAAATACTTAATTTTTGAAAAATTTCCTAAAAATAGTCAATTTTCGAAAATTTTCCACAAATAAAAAAATTCTTTAATTTTTTTAAAAATTTCCTCTAAATAGTCAATTTTCGAAAAATTTCCTATAAATATTCAATTTTTTAAAAATTTCCTCTAAATAGTCAATTTTCGAAAAATTTCCTATAAATAGGCAATTTTCGAAAAATTTCTTATAAATAGTCAATTTTCAAAAAATTTCATATAAATAGTCAATTTTTTTTTTTAAATTTCCTCTAAATAGTCAATTTTCGAAAAATTTCCTATAAATAGGCAATTTTCGAAAAATTTCCTACAAATAAAAAAATTCTTAAATTTTTCACACTTTAAATTTTTTAAAATTGCAAATAAATTCATTTGCAAGTTCATATCTTATTTTAAATTGAAAAAATGCATATTATTAAATAGTAATTAATTTAAAATAACCCTTAACTTAATTAAGTGCAATTAACAATTAACGGTAACGAATAGTAACTGAAAAAAAATCGAATATATAATCAAAATTATTTGCATATTCATATATGTAAAATAAAATAAAATTGAGTTATTAAATAGTTCGAATAATCGCGTCTGGTGAAATATTAAAAAATAAAATTAATTAAGAAAATAACAAGAAAAAACAAATTTTTCATGATAAATGTGGACCACGAAAAAGGTCAAACTAGCAAGACAAAATACACAGTGTGACAACGAAAACCCCAATGTTTTATGTGTCATCAAGACAAAATAAATGAAAAGTCAGAAAAGCACTAACTAACTAGAACTAGAACATAAATAAAATTTATAAAAAAAAAATTATAAAGAAGAAATAAAAAAATAGAAAGTAAGATAAAAATAATTAAATAAAAGTTTAAATGCTAAATAATTAACGTTTCTTCTTGAATTAAAATAACACAACTTAACAAAATATAAAAAAATGTTTTAACTGGATACTAAAATTTGGTGTTGAGTAGTGTAATTAATTACACTGTGCACGATTTTGAAAACTTTTTTAACGCAAAAGGCAGACCTAGTGGGTCAAGATAAATAGAGTATGATGAATTCAATTGTTCTAACCGTTTTTAGGTTAGCTCTAGTTTTCGAGATATAGAATTATTTAAAAAATTTAGGAGGTTGTGCAATAAATACTCGCATAACTCAAAAACTGTTTATTTTCTAGAACTAAGTAAAAAACCAAAATTCGACAACATAATTATCTTTCTATAACACAATTTTTTTTTTGTAATCCGACCAACCGTTTTGGAAAATTTTTTTTTTTGATTGTAAATTTTTTTTTTTTTAAATCACAAAAAAATATTTTTTTTTTAAAAATCACAAAAAAATTTTTTCCAAAACGACTGCTCGGACATAAAAAGTAATTAGTGTTGCGTTTTTCTTTTCAGGTTAGCTCTAATTTTCGAGATATATCATTATTTTAAAAATGTAGGAAGTTGCGCAATAAAAATTCGCGTAACTCGAAAACTGTTTATTTTCTAAAACTAAGTAAAAAACCGAAATTCGGCAACAAAATTATCTTTTAGGAACACTATTTTTTTTTTAATACGACAAGTCGTTTTGGAAATAAATTTTTTTGTTTGCAAAAACAAATATTTTCTTGATTTTGTTTGATTTCCAAAAAAAAAAAAACATTTTTTTTGCAAACAAAAAAATTTAAATTTAAAACGACTGGTCGGATAAAAAAACAATTAGTGTTACTGAAAGGTACTTTTGTTGCCGAATTTCGGTTTTTTACTTAGTTTAAGAAAATTAAGAGTTTTTGAGTTAGGCGAATATTTATTGCGCAACCTCCTCATTTTCTTAAACCAATCTCGAAAACTAGAGCTAACCTAAAAACTGTCGGATTAAAAAAATAATAAGTGTTACTGAAAGATAACTTTGTTGCCGAATTTAGATTTTTTTACTCAGTTCAAGAAAATAAACAGTTTTCCAGTTATACGAATATTTATTGCGCAACATCCTCAATTTTTTATAACTCTATATCTCGAAAACTAGAGCTAACAGAAAACAAGTAAGAAAGTGCTATAGTCGGTCAAGCCCGACCATACGATACTCTCACCACTAAGGCAACCTCCTCATTTTTTTATAACTAGAGCTTACCTAACACAAGTAAGAAAGTGCTATAGTCGGTCAAGCCCGACCATACGATACCCTTCACCACTAAAGTCAAAGGTGTTATTTTTCCTGTATAAAGAAAAATATTTGCTAAATTTTGCCATCATACAAACGTTTTCTCAAAATTTATATATTTAAGCTGTTTCGGTCATTTGTACTTATATGAGAGCTAGGGTCAAATGTAGACGGATTATCTAAAAATTTGGCAAATTGATTACCGATGTCACGAAAATGATGTATGCAAAAAAAAAAACTTAAAATTCTCATTATCTTCAGATTTACGAGCGTTTTAGTGACTTTTGTCTCATTTAGTGCGTTTTTAACTAAGAGTTTGTATGGGAGCTATGGTCAAATGTGGACCGATTTTAACGAAATTTAATACAGTGATTTTGGTTTACATAAGCAGTATTTGTTTTAAATTTCATGAAAAAATATTGACTTTTGTGGCCAATATATCAATTCCGGGAAGTGGCACCTATGGGAGGTACCATTAATAATGGACCGATTTTAACGAATTTCAATAGCCATGGTCCCATTATCAAAAAAAAAAAATGATCTGTTCCAAATTTCATCAAATTATCTTTAGAATTGCCACCTGTAGTTTGATTACAAGGTTTACATGGGGGTCCAGACGAACGGACGGACGGAAAAATTATCTGTTCCAAATTTCATCAAATTATCTTTAGAATTGCCACCTGTAGTTTGATTACAAGGTTTACATGGGGGTCCAGACGAACGGACGGACGGACTGACATCGCTAAATCGACTCAGAAAGTGATTTTAAGCCTATGGTGGTGAAGAGTATAAAAAACCGGTTGGCACCATTGAATTCTACGAACTCGTTTTATCTTTCCCCACTAGGTCTTCCTTTAGTCGGTAAAAAAAAGTTGCCAAAAATGAGCACAGTGTTATTAAAAAATTATTTTCTTAGATAAAAATGAAAGATAATAACTAAAAATACTAAGCACAAGCCTTTAATTTTAAAAGACGGATCCAAGAAAAACACTAAACAATCGAACCTAAAAGACAAAATATGGAAACAAAGCCTAGTGATAAGCCCAGTACCAGCAAAGCTGCCCAATCTTTGAATATGCAAAGCCCATCCTCACCGACATTTTCGAAATCCACAACATCACCCAACAACAACCCCCTGTTTATAGGGTCACCTTCAACAACATCCCCCAAAACGACCCCCACCCCAACACTCGCTCAAATTGGCAAACAGGGTTCGCTAAATTTTCGTCACAGTTATCTGTCGGATAGTGATGCTGATGATCAGACATTTTTGTTACGCAGCCCTTCAATACGTTCCCATAAATTCATTATCATACCAGCCACCTCACCCATGGGACAAGGTAAAAAATTCCCAACCGCCTTGTCCACAACATCATTGACATCGTTGCAAAAATTGCCGCTGCGATCGCCATCAGCGAATCAAAATTTAAATGAATTAATCTCGACACCATCGACCCCAACTCTTATGACACAGTCACCGAAGACTACAATTAATAAATTTCGCTCGCTAACACAGCAGCCGACTACTGCAGCAACAACAGCTACAACCCCGCCGTTATTGAATCGGTCGGATGTCATTCATCATCAGTCAAATGTGTCTGATGACACGAAGAGAACAAAACCAACGGAGACGTCAGCTTTGTCTAATATCAATACAAGTGTTAAATTTACAATTGAGGATTATGAATCTGATAACGCCACTGAAACAGTGCCATCACCCACAACAACATCAGCAGCTACAACAAAAGCAACAACATTAAAAAAATCATCTTCATCCACATTAGATGCATTGTATTCCTCTAAAATGCCAGCTGCAATCACATCAATTTATTCTGCCAGCAACAATAATTTCACACTTCCATCACAATCAAACCAATCACAAACATCAGCCTCATCTAGCCAACAATTATTGTTGTCATCCTCATCATATACATCGGTCTCACCAGCACCAGCTCTCTCGAATTCCCCACGACCACCACCACTATCGTTATCATCCAAAACGACCAGTGTAAGACCTGTCTCGGCTTTGTTGGCTTCTTCATCATTAAGTCATCAAAATAATAATAATAATAATTTTAATAGTGGCATTGCCAGTGCCAACGGTACTCCATCACTGGGAATTGGTTTGCGTCCACGTAACGATCGTAATAGTAGCATGCGTTCAGTTGTATCAGGTGAGTCTGAATCGAGTGATATTTTGTATGATTTCAAAAATATTTAATTTAATCATTTCCATCAATTGTAAAATACTTGCAACTGCTGAGATTTAATCACACATTGAACAGGGCAAAACAAATTTAAATTGTGAAAAAAGTGACCGATAATTTAATTTAAAAAATATATTTTATTAAATGTTATAAAATGCCAAATATTATTAAAATTTGCAATAACAAACAGACTATGTTTAAACTAAAATTTGTATATTCGCCCTTGATAAGTTGTGACCAAAAATTAACTTTGAGAAGCCAAACAAGTAACGGTAGCGCAACTAAGGTCAAATTTACACCAATTTCAACATTTTCTTAATGGTTAGTAAAATATTTGAGAAATTAATGTAAACGAATGAATTAAATGAACAAGAGTAAATGACAGGGTGGGCACTAGGGCGTCTCGAAAAAAAAAGTTCGCCGTACACCACCGAATATTAAGTAAAAGCTAAAAAACATTTTTCGCTATATTTTTGCCATTTACAGTTGGATTTTTAATTGTTATATATCGCTGTTTTTGTCTAAAGAAGGCCAATGTTTTGTGTTAATAATCATTGACCTCAAGTACACTCTTCTAGTACTTACCCATGATTTCTTAATTCATACAATAAGAACTAATAAAATTAATGTAAAATTAAAAAATTTTAACTAATAATGTCTTGAAACGATCCAAGTTTGCTATATTTTAGACGATTCTCGTCATTTAATTAATTTTTAGTAATTTTCAGTGGCGCCACCTGTCGGAAATTCGGTTTACCAACTTAAAAACCTCCGCCGGCTTATCCGCAACATCTTTGCTAAAGAGCATAACATGATCAAATTCACAGTTTACTATTCTATAAAGAACATACATACAGACAAACATTCATTTGTTTTAAAGTTATAACATTACTAATTTTTCCCCTTTTTATCCCCTAATTTCAAAAAGTTCCATATGCATAATTGGTACTTCTTTGGTACCAATTGAATTCGGTACATTTTATTAGAAAGCAGTTAACATAATTTTCCTATTCATATTACTTTTGTAGATGTTAAGTTATCAGTTTATCCCTTTTTTACACATTTTGGCCACAAAATCAAAAAAGTACCAAATACGTGTTCAATATTTCTTTCACATCTATTGATTGCAGTACAAAGTTTCTTTCTATATTCCTTAGTTTAAAATATAAGAGTGGGTTAAAAAGGTACCAAAAAAACTATTTCACCCTTTTTTACCTCTTATCGGACATAGTTTCAGAAAAGTACCAAACACCTGTCCGTTTATTTTCATAGCTGTTTAAAACGTAATTTAAATTTTGTTGCTATACCTATTACTTAAGGAGATATAGCGTTTTCGATTTTTTCCCCTTTTTACCCGTTTTTACCCTCTTAGAGGCAAAGGTTCCAAAAGTCCCTTCTTCTTCGACCTATACATCAAAAAAGATACCCACTGTCCAAATTTTATCAAAATCGTTAGAGCCGTTTATATATGTATATAAATACATACAATTATTGCTCGTTTAAGAATATAATAAGATGAAGTTTTAAATTCACAAGTTAAAATTTCCCCAAAAAATCCCCAACAAATTTGATTGAATCCCCAACAAAATCCCCAAGTCCCAAACCAAATTTTTTCGCCTTTTTGAAGATTGAACTTTGGGGCCAAAACCCCAAATCTGGCAGCCCTGACAATACTTTATATTTGGTGGTGTACGGCGAACTTTTTTTTCTTTCATATAAGTCGAGATGCTTGGCCACTAGACGCATGACGTCAGTGAGAGTCATTTTATGTAAAGTGTTAGATAACAGCATGTTCATTGATAACCGAAAAATGAGGGCGTTTCTAACAATGATCACCAAAAAATACAAAATTAAATCACTGAAATTTCTTTCGCGGACTGTTTAAAATACTTCAGAGTTTTGGAGGGCTTTTCATCCTAATACACACACTTATGTCATTATCAACCTCCAATGTATGTATGATTATAAGGCACCCTGTTAGGCTGAGGGGGCTGACGATGACTGACTTTTGTTTAAACTGTGCTGACGAGAAGGAGAAGTCCTTCTCTGTACTTGCCGTACTTTGTTTTCGAAATTAGATGAGCTTAACCCTTTCTATACCGGGATTTCTTTTTAAATTGTAATACAAAAACACAAAATTTTATGAACTTAGTAGCGAATTTCGAAAAAAAAACTGTATTATGGGTAATGTAGGGGATGTTGGATACCAAGCAACGGTTCTAATTGGAGAATATGTGCACAAGGTTGTAAATATAGGCCATTTAAGTGCACTTTTTAATATAAACTCACTACAAAATTTATAAATTTTTGTGATTTTGCCATGAAAATTAAAAATCTAAAATTGAACCTTTGATCCGATCATCCAAGATTATTCCAAATCAGCGAATTCCAATTGCAGGTAAGAAACTGTCCAAGATATAAAAAATTTCAAAATTTCATTAAATTTCTTCTTTGGAATCGCGATCTGAACTTTGATTACAACTTTGTACTTGATGAGAGTTTAGAAAATTGTAAGCCTCGTCAGGTCCGAATTTATCGTATTTTTCACGTTCTACCTATTGGACCCTATTAGTATAATAGGCTAAGGCTTTCAAGGGAAAGTGAAGCAAACAGAAATAATTGTTGTATTGGTATACATAATGCTAACGAGGCTCTGTCGGTCTGGAGGGGAGCTGGCAGTCAAAGCACCAGTATTGGGTGGGGTAACCTAAATTAAACTGGCTACAGAAACCGAAACAAATAATTTCGAATAACGACGTTTAAAAATTCTCAATAGATCAACATCGTCAACTAATTCCGACGATGTATTAATAATGGGTGATTTTAATGCCCAAATTGGCCGTGACGACAGTGGTTTGAAAAATATAATGGGCATTCGTGCGCATAGCTCCCATACAAATTCTTACTTAACCCCTTGACGTATCAGTTAGCGCAACGAAGTTCGCTTCAAACTGTTCGCACACAACTTGCACTAAACAAACCAGTTTTGATGCTTAAGAACAGTCACAAAACAAGTCAGACTCGTGATAATCAAGTTAGGCACAGAAATTGTACCACGAGTCAGACTCGTTACAAACATGTTAGGCTCAGAAATTGTACCACGAGTCAGACTCGTGGAAATACGTCAAGGGGTTAAAAACGCACTAAATGAGACAAAAATCACTAAAAGGCTCGTAACTCTAAAGATGATGAGAATTTTAAGTTTATTTTTTACATACATAATTTAATGTAACAACTGTAATTTAATTGTAACAATTGTAATCAATTTGCCAAATTTCGAGATAATCGGTCCACATTTGACCCTAGCTCTCATATAAGTCCAAGTGACGGAAACAGCTTATTTATATAAGTTTTGAGAAAATGTTTGTATGATGTGAAAATTTAGCAAATAGTTGTCTTTATTTAGGAAAATGAACATCTTTGACCTTAATGGTGAAGGGTATCGTATGGTCGGGCTTGACCGACTATAGCACTTTCTTACTTTTTTTAAAATATACCTTTGTATTCGTATGAATATAACTTGAAATAGTGTGAGTTGCTTTGCAAAAGCTCTATTATTTCGAGATTCCCTATATAAAGGGTGGTTAAATTTCAAGGGCCGATGTTGATTTTGAATAAAACACAAACTATTTAGGAAATTATTGTAATTTTATTTTATTATGATATATTGGTATTACTCAATTATGTATAGAACAAAATATCGGCCAAATGGGCGTCGCGACCAAGGCGGCACACCTCCATCCGATGGTCCAAATTTTCGATGACCCTGAGGCATAATAGAGGTTCTATGCCGTTAATGTGCCGAATTATCTCATCCTTTAGCTCTTGAATTGTTGCTGGCTTATCGACGTACACCTTTTCTTTCTAATAACCCCAAAGAAAAAAATCCAACGGTGTCAAATCACATGATCTTGGCGGCCAATTGACGTCGCCATTACGTGAGATAACACGGCCATTGAATTTGTTGCGCAAAAAAGCCATTGTTTCGTTAGCTGTGTGGCAAGTGGTACCGTCCTGCTGATACCACATATTGTCCACATCCATATCTTCCAATTCGGGCCATAAAAAGTTCGTTATCATCTCACGATAGCGAACACCATTCACAGTAACTGCCTGACCGGCCTCATTTTGGAAAAAATACGGCCCAATGATGCCGCCAGCACATAAGCCGCACCAAACAGTCACTCTTTGTGGGTGCATTGGTTTTTCGACAATCATTCTTGGATTCTCATTCGCCCAAATGCGGCAATTCTGTTTATTGACGAATCCACTGAGGTGAAAATGTGCTTCATCACCGAAGATGATTTTCTTTGAAAATTGATCATCAACTGTTGCCATTTCTTGCCACCATTCTGAACATTCACGACGTTTGGAATGGTCAAGAGGCTTTAGTTCTTGAGCCAATTGCACCTTGTAAGCGTGTAAATGCAAGTCTTTATGCATAATATTCATCAACGACGAGCGTGAGATGTGCAATTGTTGGGCACGACGACGAGTTAAGGTGGACGGCTCTTCAGCCACACTATCGCGAACAGCAGCAATATTTTCTGCAGTATGAGCTGAACGAGCATGCACTGGTGTTCTCACATCTTCTACAGACCCGGTTTGCTCGAATTTTTCCACGATTTTTGCGATTGTACGCACATTTGGACGATCAAATTGACCAAAAAACTCACGAAGTGCACGATATGCATTTTGATTTGAACGCCCATTTTCATAATAAGTCTGGATAACTTTAACACGTTGTTGGATTGTGTATCTCTCCATGGTTCAAATTGAATAAGTCTGAAATAGAGAAATGTCAAATAAAATTCGGAAAAAAAAACTTGGCGTTTAGGTGTGCTTTACATTCAACATCGGCCCTTACAATTTAACCACCATTTATTTTGTTGTCAACACTATTTATTATATTCAATTAAAAAGTTTTACTGTAGTGTATTGCACTAAGATCCCAATTTATTACAATTATTTATTATTGTAAAAAATAGTTTTTTGATAAAACAAAAAATGTTGGTGGGATAATCCTCCTGAAGAGACATTATTTTTTTTATCAAAAAACTATATTACAATAATAAATAATTGTAATAAATTGGGATCTTAGTGCAATACACTACAGTAAAACTTTTTAATTGAATTGTTTGATGTCCCAACATTTTTGATAAACCTTTTTAATATTATTTTTATTTGAGAGAAAAAATTAAGAAAATTGAAGATATGATTTATGAGATATCCTTCATTAAATGACATACGCAGAAATATATGTTCTAGGCATGAGAATTCAATGTGATGTCCGTTGGTCAAAGCATATCTTTCATGTGTCAAAAGAAGCATTCAAGTGCCTCGGTTTTCTAAAACGGTGCAAGAGATACTTCACTTCATCTGATCTCCTTACTATTTACACCACCTACATCCGACCGAAAATGGAATACAACTCTCATGTATGGGCCGGTGCTTCAAAGTCTATTTTGGAGCTTCTCGACCGAGTGCAGGAGAGGGCGAAAGTGCTCATCGGTGACAGTAGGGTATCCAACTCTATTGATTCACTTGAGCACCGTCGCAATGTGGGTTGTGTCACACTGTTCTATCGTTACTACTTTGGAATTTGCTCTAACGAAATCAGGGAACTTGTTCCCGAAACTCGGACATTTTTACGCAATACACGTCATTCTGCTAGAGCTCATTCCTTTGTGGTCGATTGGCCGGTAGACCGAACAACACACTACAGAGAAAATTCGTTCTTTAGCCGTACAGTTCGTATGTGGAATTCTCTCCCCGCAGAAGTTTTCCCTGCCAGTTGCAATATAGGTAAATTCAAATCAAATGTCCACAAACACTACTCCATCTATCCTTCTTCCCATAACCTATTTTCCTAGTTCCAACACAATGCATCGCATAAGTAGGGGTCATCCCTTGAGTGCTGGTCCTAAATTAAAAAAAAAATATATAGTTTCTTAAAAATCTGATAACCTTATCAAAAGTTATAGGAATATGAAATGGGTGTTTTGAAAAAAATTTTTAAAAAACTAACTTTGGACCGCCATAAAAGCTGAACTAAAGCGAATTTCGAAGAGCTGGGAGAATGTATGTACAAAATTTAGTCGAAGTCGGAGATGGTGTGATTTGATTTGCTTAAACAAACTTTCGATGAAAAATTAATTTGAAGTAATGGCCCAATTAATTGTCTTCCAAGATCGTGTGATTTAACCCCATTGGATAATTTTCTTTAGGGTTATTTTATGTCTATGTCGATAAACCATTAACAATCGAACACCTGGAAATGAACATTCGTTAGAGTTATCGGCGAAATACGGATGCAAATGATGCGAAAAATTATTAAAAATGTTCCATATTGCTTAAAATGTTAAAATGTTTATTTAAAATGTTCTTTCCAATAATGCCCGTTTCATTGATATTTAAAATATATGTTCTTGTTTTATTATGATTCGAACTTGTGTCCCTCTATAAAAAAAACATCCGATAAAATTCATATAGAGTCACCCAGTAATGACTACAACATACCCTCCGAATAAATAATAAGTTATTACAGAAGTACTTATTTGTAATTAAGATGGTAATTTAAACTGAATGGCCCCGGTTCAAATCCCACCAAGGGCAACAATTTTTTTTAGTTTTTTTTTATTAAAAGAGTCTTTTTAAATGATTTTTTAATTTTTAGAACTTAAACATTACCTTCTGTAAAAAAAAAATTGGAAAACTAACTCACGGTAATGAAAAAATACCATCATGAGTCAATTTTGATTATGTAAGGGATGTTGGATACCAAACACGATTCAAATTGGTCTTAACTTGGTAAGCCCAACTTATCTGGGTCATACTTCATCTCAACTGTGGACACATACCTCCCCGTGGTATCACCCGGGGAGCTAGTTTAACACCCATTAATATAGTGAGCTAACATATACCGAGAGTTGTCCCATAAGATCGATAAAAATGGGTTAGGATTACGGGCTAGTAACCCTCTCTTGAAAAAAATGCTATGAAGAGGATAAAATTAGAATTAGAATGTCCCACCACCTAATGTTAGAGAAGGATGTCCGAAACTTCGATAGAAACACCAAGTAGAGGAACATTTTTCACAGCTTGGCCAATAAAATTGGAGAATAAAGAGTGCTCTAAATAAAATTTGTAGTTGGATTTTCTTAAATAAAAATCAAACCTTTTAATATAAAAACTCTACAAAATACGCAAATATAATGACATATTATACAAAATCATTTAGCATTAAAATGTTTACTTAGTACTCGGGTTTTTCAAAATTATCGACTTTTTTCGAAAACCCTCCCATTAAAGATTTTACAGTTGCTTCTGATACCTTTTTGGAGCATGTGTTCCACCTGCGCTTAAAATCAGACATGTTCTTGGAAATCTTTCCTGTGTTCTTCAATTCCTTTTTTACCAGAGCCCAATACCTTTCCACAGGCCGAAGTTCTGGACAGTTAGATGGATTAGCCTCTCGTGGTACAAAAATGACATTATTCTTTGAGTACCACTCAAGTGCCTTTTTTCCATAATGGCATGATGCCAAATCGGGCCAAAAAAATGTAGTCACTCTGTGCTCTCTTAAAAAGGGTAACAACCGTTTTTGTAGGCACTCCTTTATATAAATTTCTGTGTTTATTGTGCCAGATGCCACAAATACTTTACTTCTTTTGCCACAACTGCAAATAGCTTGCCACACGAGAAACTTCTTAGGGAATTTTGTTTGTTTTTTTATGCGAAACTCTTGCCGAACATTGCCCCGTTTATCAGCAACATAAAAATCTTGACCAGGAAGTTGAGAAAAGTCTGCCAGTACATATGTTTCATCATCCATCACACAACAGGTGTATTTTTTTATAAAATCGGACTTCAATTTTTTCGCTCGTTTTTTTTTTGCTTCTAAGTTCTTTATAGCATTGCGATCTGGAACCTTTTGGACTTTGTATGTCTTCAGTCCAGCATAAGCTTTGACTCTATGTGCAAAATTCGTAGAACATTTCACCGTACGAGCTGCTTTTCTTAAAGAAGTGTTAGGCGCTCTTCGAAAGAGTCGCTCGACTTCTTTTGCCTTACCAATATCTGTAGGACCTTTTTTCCTCCTTAATCCAGGTTTTCTTTCAATGCTCAGGTTTTCCTTATACCGTCTGATGGCATTAGAAACCGTTCGAGGGTCAACTTTCAAATTTTTAGCTATTTTTTTAAAAGTCCATGACAGATTTTTTTGAAAAGTTTTAATTATATTTTCACGAACTTGTTTTTCGCAGTTCATTTTGATTGAAATAACTATTGAAAATTAATAATTTCTAAAATAATAGTATCTGACATATCTATAGAAACTAACTTGATCAAAAAATAAATTATTTCTAGCACTATGGATAAATTTTGTCTAAAATAGTAAATGCATATTTTTTTTAGAACACTCTTTATTCGCACAAGATCGAAATCCATGGAATTCTAAAATATGCTCGGACTTTGACCTTAACAGGTTGTAACTATAGGCCATTTAAGTAAGTAAGAGTCAATCTTATGTAAAAACTTATACAAAAAAAGAAGATTTAAATTGTTTAAGTTTTAAAATAATTGAAAAAAAACTGCTTTATTGTTTATTAAATGCATTAAATATTTACAAAAAAATCTTATAAAAATATTTCTCTAAAAATTACAACAAAGCAAAAAGCAGGGAAAAACAAAGTTATTGTCACATGATTTTGGATCTAAAAATAAAAAATGTTTATATTAATTATAAGCTGCTAAGTTTTCAACATATGAAGTAGCTCAGTGAAAGAGTCCCTGCCTAGCAGTCGGGGAGGGTCTGGGTTCGAGCCCCCATGGGGTAGTAAAAAAAAAAATTTTGTATTTCGTTTCAAAATATATTTTTTTAAATACAACAACAAAAAAGTATTTGTTGTTGTTTTACAATTGCTTACCCAAGTCTTTACTTTTCTGCAATTGGTAATTACTTGCCTCCAATGACATCCCCATATTAATGTAATGACTTAAACAGTGAATGAGTAAGTAGTTCGTGTTCAACAGTTTAGCTGTTTAACTCATTACTTGGTAATGAAAAGTTTTGGTGGGGCAGTTTCGTTTTATGTCAAAGAGTTAACAAATTAATACTTTGATTTAGAGATTATCTTAAACAATTAAAATTATATATCCATCATAATTAGAGCCATTCAATTACCACATCTGGATAACAATAAACCCATCAAAATATATAAAATTGAATGTGACAGTGACAGTAAGCCTCCCTTCAATTTTAAAGTCTTCATTTTGAATTAAGAACAAATTAAACAAAAATTTAATTTCGAAAATCTTTTTAGTTTGTAAAAAAATAACAGATTTTTTAAATTATACAAACATGGATCATGGATCACCCACATAAAGTTTACAATTTACAATTTGCTAACGAAACGAAACAAATTAAATTGAACTCATTGTGTTTTCTTATAAATAGATAAATAGATTTATCTTTTTTAATTCACTCATAAAAAAACTTTGTCGTTGCACATTTCAAATAAAAAGATGAGAAAAAAATGTAATTGAAAAAAAGATTTTGTGATTTATAAGAAAAAGTAATAAACAATTATTTGTCAAATGTTTTAAATGGATTCTCACAAATAAATAGTTTATGGTGATGATACAGATATTAATTATTGAGTAATAAATTATTACACCATTTCAATTTGAATTTAGGGAACAAAATAAAATTTGCCATGAAAATGATATTATATTTTAAATTTATTTTTATATTTACAGCCTATTTATCCGATCCAAATGAATTGACCATTAACAGTTTCATCCAACAGGATGGTGGTGACTCTAGTTCCTATTTATATCGTGACAGTGTTGCCAATCAAATATTTTCGGATGTTACCTCCGTTAGATCGTTGGCATCGATTGGCATTGGTTCTACGGATGGGCGAAGGCTGGTGATAAAAAGAGTTCCACAAACACCAACTGAGCTATTAAATATTGTCAATCCACCAACACCACAGTAAGTAAAATTTTATAGTATTAAAAAAAATACACTAAGCAACAGAATTAAATTTACACTATTTAGAGTAAATTGTGGAAATGTGCTTTCTAATTGTAATAATACCAATTTGTTACAGTTCACTTATAGAAATGAAATCTTTGAAATCGGTGTGATAGTTAATGAGTTATAAGCAAATGAAGCTCAAAGGTTTTAAGACAACTTAAGAAATCCTATAAAAGCGTCGTATATAACGAAACCATTAAAAATTTTTACTTGTGTACATTTGTTTATAGAAAATTTTTGATATAAAATTTTCATAAAGAAAATATTCGGTATACAATTTTTATATAGAAAATTTTCGATATAAAATTCCTATATAGAAAATTTTTGGTAAAAAAAATTTTATATAGAAAATTTTCGGCAAAAAAATTTTATATAGAAAATTTTTGGTACAAAATATTATAAGATTTAAAATTTTTCTATAGAAAATTTTCGATATCAAATTTTTCTATAGAAATTTTTCGGTATCAAATTTTTCTATAGAAAATTTTCGGTATCAAATTTTTCTATAGAAAATTTTTGGTATAAAATTTTTCTATAGAAAATTTTCGGTATAAAATTTTTCTATAGAAAATTTTCGGTATAAAATTTTTCTATAGAAAATTTTCGGTATAAAATTTTTCTATAGAAAATTTTCGGTATAAAATTTTTCTATAGAAAATTTTCGGTATAAAATTTTTCTATAGAAAATTTTCGGTATAAAATTTTTCTATAGAAAATTTTCGGTATAAAATTTTTCTATAGAAAATTTTCGGTATAAAATTTTTCTATAGAAAATTTTCGGTATAAAATTTTTCTATAGAAAATTTTCGGTATAAAATTTTTCTATAGAAAATTTTCGGTATAAAATTTTTCTATAGAAAATTTTCGGTATAAAATTTTTCTATAGAAAATTTTCGGTATAAAATTTTTCTATAGAAAATTTTCGGTATAAAATTTTTCTATAACAAATTTTCGGTATAAAATTTTTCTATAGAAAATTTTCCGTATAAATTTTTATATAGAAAATTTTCGGTATAAATTTTTATATAGAAAATTTTCGGTATAAATTTTTATACAGAAAATTTTTGTTATAAAATTTTTATATAGAAAGTTTTCGGTATAAAATTTTTCTATAGAAAATTTCGGTATACAATTTTTCTATAGAAATTTTCGGTACAAAATTTTTCTACAGAAAATTTTCAGTATAAAATTTTTCTACAGAAAATTTTCGGTATAAAATTTTTCTATAGAAAATTTTCGGTATAAAATTTTTCTATAGAAAATTTTCGGTATAAAATTTTTCTATAGAAAATTTTCGGTATACAATTTTGCTATAGAAAATTTTCGGTATAAAAGTTTTCTATAGAAAATTTTCGGTACAAAATTTTTCTATAGAAAATTTTCGGTACAAAATTTTTCTATAGAAAATTTTCGGTACAAAATTTTTCTATAGAAAATTTTCGGTACAAAATTTTTCTATAGAAAATTTTCGGTACAAAATTTTTCTATAGAAAATTTTCGGTACAAAATTTTTCTATAGAAAATTTTCGGTACAAAATTTTTCTATAGAAAATTTTCGGTACAAAATTTTTCTATAGAAAATTTTCGGTACAAAATTTTTCTATAGAAAATTTTCGGTACAAAATTTTTCTATAGAAAATTTTCGGTACAAAATTTTTCTATAGAAAATTTTCGGTACAAAATTTTTCTATAGAAAATTTTCGGTACAAAATTTTTCTATAGAAAATTTTCGGTACAAAATTTTTCTATAGAAAATTTTCGGTACAAAATTTATCTATAGAAAATTTTCGGTACAAAATTTTTCTATAGAAAATTTTCGGTACAAGATTTTTCTATAGAAAATTTTCAGTATAAAATTTTTCTATAGAAAATTTTCGGTACAAAATTTTTCTATAGAAAATTTTGCGTATAAAATTTTTCTATAGAAAATTTTCCATATAAATTTTTATATAGAAATTTTCGGTATAAAATTTGTGTATAGAAAATTTTTGTTATAAAATTTTTATGTAGAAAATTTTCGGTATAAAATTTTTCTATAGAAAATTTCGGTATAAAATTTTTCTATAGAAATTTTCGGTACAAAATTTTTCTACAGAAAATTTTCAGTATAAAATTTTTCTACAGAAAATTTTCGGTATAAAATTTTTCTATAGAAAATTTTCGGTACAAAATTTTTCTATAGAAAATTTTCGGTACAAAATTTTTCTATAGAAAATTTTCGGTACAAAATTTTTCTATAGAAAATTTTCGGTACAAAATTTTTCTATAGAAAATTTTCGGTACAAAATTTTTCTATAGAAAATTTTCGGTACAAAATTTTTCTATAGAAAATTTTCGGTACAAAATTTTTCTATAGAAAATTTTCGGTACAAAATTTTTCTATAGAAAATTTTCGGTACAAAATTTTTCTATAGAAAATTTTCGGTACAAAATTTTTCTATAGAAAATTTTCGGTACAAAATTTTTCTATAGAAAATTTTCGGTACAAAATTTTTCTATAGAAAATTTTCGGTACAAAATTTTTCTATAGAAAATTTTCGGTACAAAATTTTTCTATAGAAAATTTTCGGTACAAAATTTTTCTATAGAAAATTTTCGGTACAAAATTTTTCTATAGAAAATTTTCGGTACAAAATTTTTCTATAGAAAATTTTCGGTATAAAATTTTTCTATAGAAAATTTTCGGTATAAAATTTTTCTATAGAAAATTTTCGGTATAAAATTTTTCTATAGAAAATTTTCGGTACAAAATTTTTCTATAGAAAATTTTCGGTACAAAATTTTTCTATAGAAAATTTTCGGTACAAAATTTTTCTATAGAAAATTTTCGGTACAAAATTTTTCTATAGAAAATTTTCGGTACAAAATTTTTCTATAGAAAATTTTCGGTACAAAATTTTTCTATAGAAAATTTTCGGTACAAAATTTTTCTATAGAAAATTTTCGGTACAAAATTTTTCTATAGAAAATTTTCGGTACAAAATTTTTCTATAGAAAATTTTCGGTATAAAATTTTTCTATAGAAAATTTTCCATATAAATTTTTATATAGAAATTTTCGGTATAAAATTTTTATATAGAAAATTTTCGGTATAAAATTTTTCTATAGAAAATTTTCGGTATAAAATTTTTCTATAGAAAATTTCGGTATACAATTTTTCTATAGAAATTTTCGGTACAAAATTTTTCTACAGAAAATTTTCAGTATAAAATTTTTCTACAGAAAATTTTCGGTATAAAATTTTTCTATAGAAAATTTTCGGTACAAAATTTTTCTATAGAAAATTTTCGGTACAAAATTTTTCTATAGAAAATTTTCGGTACAAAATTTTTCTATAGAAAATTTTCGGTACAAAATTTTTCTATAGAAAATTTTCGGTACAAAATTTTTCTATAGAAAATTTTCGGTACAAAATTTTTCTATAGAAAATTTTCGGTATAAAATTTTTCTATAGAAAATTTTTGGTATCAAATTTTTCTATAGAAAATTTTCGATATCAAATTTTTCTATAGAAATTTTTCGGTATCAAATTTTTCTATAGAAAATTTTCGGTATCAAGTTTTTCTATAGAAAATTTTCGGTATCAAATTTTTCTATAGAAAATTTTCGGTACAAAATTTTTCTATAGAAAATTTTCGGTACAAAATTTTTCTATAGAAAATTTTCGGTACAAAATTTTTCTATAGAAAATTTTCGGTACAAAATTTTTCTATAGAAAATTTTCGGTACAAAATTTTTCTATAGAAAATTTTCGGTACAAAATTTTTCTATAGAAAATTTTCGGTACAAAATTTTTCTATAGAAAATTTTCGGTACAAAATTTTTCTATAGAAAATTTTCGGTACAAAATTTTTCTATAGAAAATTTTCGGTACAAAATTTTTCTATAGAAAATTTTCGGTACAAAATTTTTCTATAGAAAATTTTCGGTACAAAATTTTTCTATAGAAAATTTTCGGTACAAAATTTTTCTATAGAAAATTTTCGGTACAAAATTTTTCTATAGAAAATTTTCGGTACAAAATTTTTCTATAGAAAATTTTCGGTACAAAATTTTTCTATAGAAAATTTTCGGTACAAAATTTTTCTATAGAAAATTTTCGGTACAAAATTTTTCTATAGAAAATTTTCGGTACAAAATTTTTCTATAGAAAATTTTCGGTACAAAATTTTTCTATAGAAAATTTTCGGTATAAAATTTTTCTATAGAAAATTTTCGGTATAAAATTTTTCTATAGAAAATTTTCGGTATAAAATTTTTCTATAGAAAATTTTCGGTACAAAATTTTTCTATAGAAAATTTTCGGTACAAAATTTTTCTATAGAAAATTTTCGGTACAAAATTTTTCTATAGAAAATTTTCGGTACAAAATTTTTCTATAGAAAATTTTCGGTACAAAATTTTTCTATAGAAAATTTTCGGTACAAAATTTTTCTATAGAAAATTTTCGGTACAAAATTTTTCTATAGAAAATTTTCGGTACAAAATTTTTCTATAGAAAATTTTCGGTACAAAATTTTTCTATAGAAAATTTTCGGTATAAAATTTTTCTATAGAAAATTTTCCATATAAATTTTTATATAGAAATTTTCGGTATAAAATTTTTATATAGAAAATTTTCGGTATAAAATTTTTCTATAGAAAATTTTCGGTATAAAATTTTTCTATAGAAAATTTCGGTATACAATTTTTCTATAGAAATTTTCGGTACAAAATTTTTCTACAGAAAATTTTCAGTATAAAATTTTTCTACAGAAAATTTTCGGTATAAAATTTTTCTATAGAAAATTTTCGGTACAAAATTTTTCTATAGAAAATTTTCGGTACAAAATTTTTCTATAGAAAATTTTCGGTACAAAATTTTTCTATAGAAAATTTTCGGTACAAAATTTTTCTATAGAAAATTTTCGGTACAAAATTTTTCTATAGAAAATTTTCGGTACAAAATTTTTCTATAGAAAATTTTCGGTATAAAATTTTTCTATAGAAAATTTTTGGTATCAAATTTTTCTATAGAAAATTTTCGATATCAAATTTTTCTATAGAAATTTTTCGGTATCAAATTTTTCTATAGAAAATTTTCGGTATCAAGTTTTTCTATAGAAAATTTTCGGTATCAAATTTTTCTATAGAAAATTTTCGGTACAAAATTTTTCTATAGAAAATTTTCGGTACAAAATTTTTCTATAGAAAATTTTCGGTACAAAATTTTTCTATAGAAAATTTTCGGTACAAAATTTTTCTATAGAAAATTTTCGGTACAAAATTTTTCTATAGAAAATTTTCGGTACAAAATTTTTCTATAGAAAATTTTCGGTACAAAATTTTTCTATAGAAAATTTTCGGTACAAAATTTTTCTATAGAAAATTTTCGGTACAAAATTTTTCTATAGAAAATTTTCGGTACAAAATTTATCTATAGAAAATTTTCGGTACAAAATTTTTCTATAGAAAATTTTCGGTACAAAATTTTTCTATAGAAAATTTTTAATATAAAATTTTTCTATAGAAAATTTTCGGTACAAAATTTTTCTATAGAAAATTTTCGGTATAAAATTTTTATATAGAAATTTTCGGTATAAAATTTGTGTATAGAAAATTTTTGTTATAAAATTTTTATATAGAAAATTTTCGGTATAAAATTTTTCTATAGAAAATTTTCGGTATAAAATTTTTCTATAGAAAATTTCGGTATACAATTTTTCTATAGAAATTTTCGGTACAAAATTTTTCTACAGAAAATTTTCAGTATAAAATTTTTCTACAGAAAATTTTCGGTATAAAATTTTTCTATAGAAAATTTTCGGTACAAAATTTTTCTGTAGAAAATTTTCGGTACAAAATTTTTCTATAGAAAATTTTCGGTACAAAATTTTTCTGTAGAAAATTTTCGGTACAAAATTTTTCTATAGAAAATTTTCGGTACAAAATTTTTCTATAGAAAATTTTCGGTACAAAATTTTTCTATAGAAAATTTTCGGTACAAAATTTTTCTATAGAAAATTTTCGGTACAAAATTTTTCTATAGAAAATTTTCGGTATAAAATTTTTCTATAGAAAATTTTCGGTATAAAATTTTTCTATAGAAAATTTTCGGTATAAAATTTTTCTATAGAAAATTTTCGGTATAAAATTTTTCTATAGAAAATTTTCGGTATAAAATTTTTCTATAGAAAATTTTCGGTATAAAATTTTTCTATAGAAAATTTTCGGTATAAAATTTTTCTATAGAAAATTTTCGGTATAAAATTTTTCTATAGAAAATTTTCGGTATAAAATTTTTCTATAGAAAATTTTCGGTATAAAATTTTTCTATAGAAAATTTTCGGTATAAAATTTTTCTATAGAAAATTTTAGGTATAAAATTTTTCTATAGAAAATTTTCGGTATAAAATTTTTCTATAGAAAATTTTCGGTATAAAATTTTTCTATAGAAAATTTTCGGTATAAAATTTTTCTATAGAAAATTTTCGGTATAAAATTTTTCTATAGAAAATTTTCGGTATACAATTATTCTATAGAAAATTTTCGGTATACAATTTTTCTATACAAATTTTCGGTATACAATTTTTCTATAGAAAATTTTTGTAATAAAATTTTTCTATAAGAAATTTTCAGTATAAAATTTTTCTATAGAAAATTTTTGTTATACAATTTTTATATAGAAAATTTTCGGTACAAAATTTTTCTATAGAAAATTTTCAGTAAAACATTTTTCTATAGAAAATTTTCGGTACAACATTTTTCTATAGAAAATTTTCGGTACAACATTTTTCTATAGAAAATTTTCGGTATAAAATTTTTCTATAAAAAATTTTGATGTAAAATTTGTAGATAGAAAATTTTTGTTATACAATTTTTATATAGAAAATTTTTGGTATAAAATGTTTATATAGAAAATATTCGGTTTAAAATTTTTATATAGAAAATTTTCGGTATTAGATTTTTAATGGAAAATTTTCTGTATCAAATTTTTCGATAGAAAAATTTCGATATAAAATTTTTAGATAAAACATTTTTGTTATAAAATTTTTCTATAGAAAATTTTTGTAATAAAATTTTTATATAGAAAATTGTCGGTATAAAACTTTTAATAAAAAATTTTCGGTATCAATTTTTTCTATAGAAAATTTTCGGTATAAAATTTTTCTATAGAAAATTTTCGGTATCAAATTTTTCTATAGAAAATTTTCGGTATCAAATTTATCCACAGAAAATTTTTGGTATAAAGACTCCTTTTTTAATATTTCAAGAAACAAATTTTTCATCAACAATTTTTCTACAGAAAATTTTTTTATCAAAAATTTTTCTATAGAAAATTTTTTTATAGAAAACTTTTTTTCCAAAATTTTTCTAAAGAAAATTCTTTTTCCAAAATTTTTCTATAGAAAATTTTTTTATCAAAATATTTCTATCTACAATATAAATATACTTTTTATAGAAAATTTTTCTTTTTTTATCAAAAAATTTTCTAAAGAAAAATGTCTTTATTGAAAATGTTTCTATTAAAAAATGCTTGTATCCAAAATATCGAAAAAATATTTTTTCATTTAAAAATATAAAATTGTTTAAAATTATAATTTATTTCTGTCTCGAAACATATTTCCAATTCGGTTACATTTATTTCAAACAAAAATAATATTGTAGTGGCAACAGATTCCAGATTTTATCGTGGTATTTCCGAAAATTTTAAAAAGTCTTCGGCTTCTGGTGTTATGGGCTGCCTACGCCTGGTTTTAAGTTATTTTATTTCAAATATAAAAAAAATCATTTTTCTTTTCAACTTTTTTTAGTTTTTGACCCATTGTGCATTGGATATTAAAAAAATAGTGAAAACCTTTTTCAAATTTCCAAAGTCGAAAAATGTTCGTTTTTTCTCAACAAAATGGTATCAGTTTTTTACTTTTTTCGAAGATGTTTTTTAATGTTTTATTATATATTCGTAGGGGCTCTAGGATGATTTTAAACCGAAATTGAAGTCAGTGCAACATTCCCTTTACGTACGAAATTTGTCTAATTTCTAAGAAAATATTTGTGTTTTCGAACATTTAACAAAAAAGGTCAATTGGGTTTCCATTTTGAAATTTTTGAAATTTTTGTAATTATATGTTTTGCGTTTTTATTTTACAAATATATCAAAATCGTTCAAAATTTTGAGGTATCTGCCAAAAAAATCTTCGATTTTTTATGAATTTTTAAAAAAATTTCCAAAAAATTTTTTTTTGAATTTTTCCTAAAAAAATATTTTTTTTTTAGTTTGAAATGCTTATAACTCTGAATCCTTTAAACATACAAAAAATTAGTTGTAAAGCGACTTAAAGATAACTTTATTTACGATTATATTCAGTGAATTTTGACAAAATCGAACAACCTGTTCCAAAGATATGGTAAAATGACCCTAGCCTCTTTTAAAAAATACAAAATTTTGTAAGAAAAAAAATTTTGAAATTTGACCATTTAAATTGGTAAAACTCTGAACAAAAAACAAAAATCAGTTCAAATTTGACCATAGCTCCCATTCAAGAACTTTTGACAAAATCCACTTTAAAGCTTCGAAGTTCACAAAAACGCTCCTAAATCTGAAGATAATGACAATTTTATGTTTAATTTTTGCAGATAACATAATTTTTGTATAAATTTTAGTTGAATTGTTAAATTTCGAGAAAATCGGTCCACATTTGACTCCAGCTTCCATATAAGTCACAATGACGGAAATGACTTAAATACAAAATTGCCTATTTTCACATAATTTACTTTATTGTTAAAAATATTAGTTTTTTTTCGATCTTCAATTTTTTGTGAATTTTTGAAAACTTATTTCTAAAAAAAAATTTTGAATTTTTCCTAAAAAAACTTTTTTTTAGTTTGAAATGCTAATAACTCTGAATCCTTTAAAGATATGGAAAAATCGTTTCAAATCAACTTCAAGATAATTTTATTTACTACCCTTTCCTGTAACTTTTGGCAAAATCGAACAACCCATTCCAAAGATATGATAAAATCGATGGTTTAGCCTCTTCTCAAAAATATAAAATTTTGTAAAAAAAATTTAACCTTTTTTTATAAACAGAAGCCCCTAATGAATAATAAAAATATAGTTGTAATAAAATTTAATGCAAAAAGCTGAATTAGGTTGTCTAGTGTTTTTTTATTCAAATTTCAACACAGGCAACAAAATTTCTCAGAGTTTTAACTACCGAAATAATTAATGCCAACACGTGTTGAAAATGGTATTTAAATGCAAATTTAAACTAATTTTAGCCTGATTATTTTAATAACTCCCATTAAAGTAAATATTTTCATAAATATTTCTATTGGAAATAAAAAAAACATTATTATTGACAATAACATTAGAGTTAAATGTATTTTAAATATAATAATAAGAAATTATCACCTCCATTGAATGTCCAATATAACACGATTTCATGTTTATTTAGTTAAAAAAAAAAAATAAAACATAAATCAAAACAATTTCTTTTTTTGATGAAGATCAGAACGAAAAATCGTGGTGCCCTACATTAAATTTATCTTACCTATATAAATATTCTTCATTAGTTCCTCTTATCTCTAAGAAAAGCATAGAACCTTTAACAAAACTTCTCCAGAATATGCTATCATTAGCCTATAGTTTCATTTCATTCCAGCTAAGTCCACTGTTCTCAATATCTTTGAGTAGATTTCATTTCTATGTAGTCTTTAGCCAACTTCTTTTCCTTCTGCCTTGAGAGAGAGGTTCTATCAAAGACTTTATAATATAAAGATGTTGCACTTTCATACATTGATTTGCCATATGGTATTTTCGATAAGTCCCATAAAAGAAAGAGTATACCGGTGTTACTCTAATTCGAAAACAACTAGTCAAAACGATCATCCAATGAGAGAAAGCTAAGACACACACACGTAATCATGAAATGTACATATGTTTGTTTTGCGTTTACCCAGTAACAAAAAAGGTTTATTCTCAAATTGAGGATGATTTGAAAATAAATCTTTTTTCAAAGGTCAAACATTTGATACTGATTTGATACTGATTTGAGAATAATAGCGTTCTCAACAAAAAGGGGACTTAATTCTCAAATTGAGAAATGTCTTTATTCTCAAATCATTATCAAACCTCATTCTCAAAGGTTTTTCGAATGTGGATATCATTTACATGTGGAACATAATAAAATGGCGTTGTATTTTTGAGTTTATTTATTTTGTTTTTGAAAACGATGCATCATATTTGAATTCTTTTGCTTAAAATATAATTTTTTATTGTTAGGTAAAAAAATTTAAAAAAACAAAGAAAATTTACTTATGCATATGAATATTATTGAACTTTTAATCTTGACATTTTTTAAGCAAGGTTTATTGGTCAAATATGGATCATTATTAAAAAATCCGAATGAAATAACGAATTTCTTCAAAATGCAATGCCATCCCATTAAAATATCTTGAACATTAATTTTTTTTTTAACATAAATTATTTTTTTAATGTTTGAAAAAAATTTGAAATAAGATTTGACATTAAATTTATATAACACCATTTTTCAAATTATTCTCAAATCATCTTAGGGTTTGATAATGATTTGAGCATAACCTTTACTATTATTCTCAATTTAAGAAACTATCATTTTTCAAACGTTTATTCTCAAATGAACCCTCATTTGAAAATGAATGAAAATCTCAAACATCTGTTCAGGTTTGAAAAAAGTTTGAAAAAACGTTTGATATCAAATGTAAAAGTCATCATATTTCAAACGTTTGACACTGTTCTTACTGGGTATGTGTTTTTCATTGTTCTTTAGCCACTTTAATTTCACTTTTGACAAACAACACGTGTATGAAGTGCAATGTCTTTATATTATAGTGTCTTTGCTCATAGTTTTACGATCGCCCAAAAACGATTTAAAAATTTTACCATTTTCGATTTTTTATGATTTTTTTAAAAATATTTTTTTTTTTTTTTTATTTTTTACAAAAGAGAAATATTTTTGTTATTGCTTTGTTAATAACTCTAAAACCGTTGATCATACAAAAATTATTTTAATACGTCTTAAAGCTAATTTTGTTTTTAATCCATTGAT
The DNA here is from genome assembly GCA_933228675.1 of Stomorhina lunata. NCBI lineage: Eukaryota > Metazoa > Arthropoda > Insecta > Diptera > Rhiniidae > Stomorhina > Stomorhina lunata. The sequence continues at coordinate 96,331,756 of OW121741.1, forward strand.
GAATTTTTTAATTAAATTGGACCAGTCATTTTCAAGATATGGCTAAATAACTGAAACAACCTTTTCAAAAATTTTAGAAAAAAAATTTCGATTTTGGATTTTTTTTTAATTGTGATCTAAATATCTTCAAAACCATTAATCCGGTAAAAAAAAACTTTTGTTACCACGACTTAAGGATAATTATGTTGGTTATTCATGCATGTCTTTTTCAATAAAATTGAATAAGTTTTAGCCATTTTTTATGAATTTTTTTAAATATTTTTTTTTTATTTTTTACAAAATAGAAATATTTTTGTTATTGCGTTATTAGGGGTAATTTTGCTTTGAATCCATTGATATATTTTTCAATAAAATTGGTCCAGTCATTTTCAAGATATGGCTTCAAAAGTTTCAGAAAAAAATTTTTCGATTTTGGATTTTTTTTAATTGTGATCGAAATATCTTCAAATCCGGTAATCACGCAAAAAACTTTTGTTAGCACGACTTAAGGGTAATTTTGTTATCATTTATGTATTTTTCAATATAATTGGATAAGCCGTTTTCAAAATATGATAATATTGTTTTAGTTACCTCTTAAAAAATCCGACAATTTTAGATTTTTTTTAAATCGGTTGTTTTTTGTACTTACATAAAAAAAGTTTCCTTGAAATTTAAATTTGGGTGTTTTCGCTCTTTTCGATTTTTTATAGATTTTTAAAAAAATAAATTTTTTTGATTTTTCACAAAAGAAAAATATTTTTGTTGTTGCTTTATTAATAACTCCAAAACCGTTGATCATACAAAAATCTTGTGTTAGCACGTCTTATGGGTAATTTTGTTTTGAATCTATTGATGTATTTTCAATTAAATGGGACCAGATACGGCAAAACTAAAAAACATCTTCAAAAATTTCAGAAAAAAAATTTATCGATTTTTGATTTTTTTAAATTGTGATCTAAATATCTTCAAAACCGTTAATCAAGCAAACAACTTTTGACAGGACGACTTTAGGGTAATTACCCTTAAGTCGTTCTTAATACATTTTTATTCTTTATAAAATCACTACTATTTGATGGATTTTCATAATATAAGACTTATTTTATTTGGAATATTTATAGTTTTACGATTTTCGAGTGATAATGTTAAATTTTTGCCGTTTCCGATTTTTTATAGATTTTTAAAAAATTAAATTTTTTTGATTTTTCACAAAAGAAAAATATTTTTGTTATTGCTTTATAAATAACTCTTAAACCGTTGATCATACAAAAATTTTGTGTTGGCACGTCTTAAGGGTAAATTTGTTTTGAATCCATTGATGTATTTTCAATTAAATTGGACTAGTCATTTTCAAGATACGGCAAAACTACAAAACATCTTCAAAAATTTCAGAAAAAAAAATTTATCGATTTTTGATTTTTTTAAATTGTGATCTAAATATCTTCAAAACCGTTAATCAGGCAAACAACTTTTAATAGGACGACTTAAGGGTAATTATGTTTGTAATACATGCATGTCTTTTTCAATAAAATTGGATAATTGGTTTTCAATATATAACTAGGACAACCTCTTAAAAAATGCGAAAATTTTATAAACAATTTTTTCTTTTAATTCCGGTGTTTTGTTTTTAGGGGACCATAACACATACAAAATTGTTTCCCTAAAATTTAATTTTGACTGTTGACCGGTATAATAGGCTCATACTCGTCTAATAAATGTTTGCTGAAATTGCGTATTTTCACATTTTTGTTAATAAAATCACTACTATTCAATAGATTTTCATAATATAAGGCTTATACTATTTGAAATAAAAAATTAACTTTTTTTGATTTTTCACAAAAGAAAAATATTTTTGTTATTATGTTATTAATAACTCCAAAACTGTTGATTATATTAAAAATGTTTGTTAGCACTACTTAAGGGTTATTTTGTTTTGAATCAATTGATGTATTTTTCAAAAAATTGGATAAGTCATTTTCAAGATACGGCAAAACTACTGGGACAACATCTTCAAAAATTTCAGATATTAAAATTTCTCGATTTTGGATTTTTTTTAAATTGTGATCTAAATATCTTTAAATCCTATAATCAGGCAAGAAACGATGTTAAGTTTTTGTCATTCTCGATTTTTGAAGAATTTTTAAGAAATATTTTTTTTTTTGATTTTGTACAAAAGAAAAATATTTTTGTTATTGCTTTATTAATAACTCTAAAACCGTTGATCATACAAAAATCTTGTGTTAGCACGCCTTAATGGTAATTTTGTTTGGAAACTATTGATGTATTTTCTATAAAATTGGACCAGTCATTTTCAAGATATTGTAAACTTACTGGGAAAGCATCTTCAAAAATTTCAGAAAAAAAAATGTAAAAACGTAAAATTTTTGGAGTTTTTGTACTTAGGGTCAATAACACATAAAAATATAGTCTAACTTGAATCTAAATTTGGCTGTTGACCAGTGTAATCAATCTCTGGCCGATAGTCATGCCATGAAATCACATTTGCGATAAGTAAATATTATTGAACATAAAAAAACACATTTCTTCCGCCAAAAAGGTGTTTTAAATTAATTGTATTATAAAATATAACTATTTTTGAATATTTACATAGATTCGATATTCTAATTAACGCATATTTTAATTAACAATTTCGTAGACATTAAGAATAAACAAATTTTCAAAAGAAAAACAATTTTAATGAGTCTAGAATATCAAAAATTTCATATATCATCTATGTGTGTAGGGTATCTTAATAAATACGATTTAATTTCTTAAATACACATACGATTTGTAGTTAAGGCAAACAGAGGTTTTTAGGATTCTAAAATAAATTTGAATATTTAGTAGTCGATAAATGATCTATTTAAACGGACGACACCTCTAAAGCGAGTGTGAATATAAACCCAAACATTAAAGAAAATTCATATCAAAAAAATCAGTGCAAATATTAATCCTTAAGGCAATGGCTGTTAGATAGTACTTATTGTGATTAAAATTTAACTCCGGAAAAAATTCTAAATAAATTTTAAATAAACAAAAATTACCCATAAATTAAGTTTGTGCCTTAAGTAAAAAATTATTGCCTTCAAAATGCCTCCAAGATTAGAGCGTTGTTCCTCAAGATACTCTGAACAATCGTATTCACGTTTTCAAAGGGTAGCGAAAGTGTAAGTGATACCATCATATTAAATTTACATAATTTTACTTAGATACTTTACAACATGAGAAAAAAATAAGTAAGAAAGTACTAGAGTCAGTCTATTCCGACTTTTGGATACTCTACATTATTGAGTATTTGATTTTGTGATAATATGAATATTTGCTCAAAAAAAAGTTATATAAAACCGAATTCAATGGCAATGGCCCTACTGCCAACAATATCTGGGCCAAATTTTAGAAAGAAAGACTCTAAAGAAAGATCCCATTAAAAAAGTATAACGTTTTTACTCTAATTCGGAAACAACTTATTTTACCATATCTTGAAAATGACTGGTATAATTTTGTTGAAAATACATCAAAGGATTCAAAACAAAATTACCTTTAAGACGTGCTAACATAAGATTTTTGTGAGATCAACAGTTTTGGAGTTATGAACAATGCAACAAAAAAAATATTTTCCTTTTGTCCAAATTACAAAAAAATATTTTTTTTTTAAATTCATAAAAAATTTAAAGTGTTAAAAATGTATCGTTGTTATTCAATAATCGTTAAACTATGATGTTGCACTTCCATACATTGACTTGGTCGTTTTGAAAAGTCCGCATAAAAAATAGTATAACGTTGATACCCTAATTCGGAAAAAAATTATTTTACCATTTCTAATTCTATTGGTCTAATTTTATTGAAAAAAAATCAATGGATTTTAACAAAATTATCCTTAAGACGTGCTTATACAGGATTTTTGTACGATCAACAGTTTTGGAGTTATGACAAAAGCAACAAAGAAAAATTGTTCTTTTGTGCAAAATTGAAAAATTGTATTTTTTAAAAATTCATAAAAAATCAAAAGTGGCAAAAATTTACCATTGTTACTCAACAATCGTAAATCTATGAATATTCAAAATAATATAAGCCCTATATTATGCAAATAAATCGAATAGTAGTGATTTTATTAAGAATAAAGTGAAAATAAAGTGTAGGAGCCTTTTAAACCGGTCCACAGCCAAAATTAAAGAGTGCTCTAAATAAAATTTGTAGTTGGATTTTCTTAAATAAAAATCAAACCTTTTAATATAAAAACTCTACAAAATACGCAAATATAATGACATATTATACAAAATCATTTAGCATTAAAATGTTTACTTAGTACTCGGGTTTTGCAAAATTATCGACTTTTTTCGGAAACCCTCCCATTAAAGATTTTACAGTTGCTTCTGATACCTTTTTGGAGCATGTATTCCACCTGCGCTTAAAATCGGACATGTTCTTGGAAATATTTCCTGTGTTCTTCAATTCCATTTTTACCAGAGCCCAATACCTCTCCACAGGCCAAAGTTCTGGACAGTTAGGTGGATTTGCCTCTCGTGGTACAAAAATGACATTATTCTTTGAGTACCACTCAAGTGCCTTTTTTCCATAATGGCATGATGCCAAATCAGGCCAAAAAAATGTAGTCACTCTGTGCTCTCTTAAAAAGGGTAACAACCGTTTTTGTAGGCACTCCTTTATATAAATTTCTGTGTTTATTGTGCCAGATGCCACAAATATTTTACTTCTTTTGCCACAACTGCAAATAGCTTGCCACACGAGAAACTTCTTAGGGAATTTTGTTTGTTTTTTTGTGCGAAACTCTTGCCGAACATTGCCCCGTTTATCAGCAACATAAAAATCTTGACCAGGAAGTTGAGAAAAGTCCGCCAGTACGTATGTTTCATCATCCATCACACAACAGGTGTATTTTTTTATAAAATCAGACTTCAATTTTTTCGCTCGTTTTTTTGCTTCTAAGTTCTTTATAGCATTGCGATCTGGAACCTTTTGGACTTTGTATGTCTTCAGTCCAGCATAAGCTTTGACTCTATGTGCAAAATTCGTAGAACATTTCACCGTACGAGCTGCTTTTCTTAAAGAAGTGTTAGGCGCTCTTCAAAAGAGTTGCTCGACTTCTTTTGCCTTACCAATATCTGTAGGACCTTTTTTCCTCCCTGATCCAGGTTTTCTTTCAATGCTCAGGTTTTCCTTATACCGTCTGATGGCGTAAGAAACCGTTCGAGGGTCAACTTTCAAATTTTTAGCTATTTTTTTAAAAGTCCATGACGAATTTTTTTGAAAAGTTTTAATTATATTTTCACGAACTTTTTTTTCGCAGTCCATTTTGATTGAAATAACTATTGAAATATAATAATTTCTAAAATAATAGTATCTGACATATCTATAGAAACTAACTTGATCAAAAAATAAATTATTTCTTGCACTATGGATAAGTTTTGTCTAAAATAGTAAATGCATATTTTTTTTAGAACACTCTTTAAACCAATTTTTCTATAATTTTATGACGTTTCACTCCCATACATTGATCTTCCGTTAGGTCGTTTTGAAAAGTCCCATAAAAATGAGTATAACGCTTTTACTCTAATTCGGAAACAACTAATGGAGACGATTATCCAATGAGGGAAAGCTAAGGCACACAAATGTATTTTTCATTGTTTTTTAATCCACTTTAATTTCAATTTTGGGCGAAAAAAGTGTATAGAGTACAATATCTTTTATTAAAGTACATTTGTAGCGTTGAGAAACGTTAAACTATTTTCCAGGAAGAAATTTTTTTTGGGAGGTACCCGAAAATTTTAAACAATTTTGTCTTTTTTTAACAGGCTTTGCTTTTGTAGCTAAAATATATTTAATGCCATGTCTCATGAAAGTATTTTGAAAATTGTGAGCTTTGCAAATAGTAGGCAGTTGGGTTAATATGGTGCTAGGGTTAAAACGATGTAACGATTTTCGGCGCTGCATTGGCGAGATAAGCGAAGCATTGTTGGAAAATTTAGTTCAAAATTATGTGTAAAGAGTGGAGACGTCTGCCGACATTATTAATTCCCATAAGTTTATTTATAAAAATCTGTTTATAACCGAACCTCAATACTTCATGGTTAATCTATTTAAGGTAGTCGAAGTAGTGAATCATTTTAGGAAGTGTCTGTAAAAAACTTGGTCAATTTATCTCCAGATTAACGATCTGTACTTAGATTAAATCCACTCAAAAAGTGATACTGAGTTGATCAATATTCTAAAAATTATTCTCCGACCAATATTTCAATGTTTTACAAAAATCATCATCAAATCCCAAATACCCGTTATCATAGTGTAGGGTATAGAAAACCTCAAGCAACAAAAAAATTATATTTTATTGCTATCACGTGATGCCAAGCTGGAAGATAAGTATGTGAGAAAAAATAACTCTTAAATTGTTATAATCAAAAATTATAATTATTGAGTTTATTTTTAGTTTCACTCAATTTAAATTGATCGATATTTAAATACATTTAACATTTTTTTAAATACTGGTTATCAAACGGTTTTAAATATTTATTTAAACAATTAGCGTGTATTTTAGATGATAAAGATGGGGTTTTAGAACATTATTAAAAACGGTCATTACTATTCATAAAAGTAGGTGTTAAAGGTGTTAATTCTATATGTTTTAAATATTTTTTTTTACTTATGAATTAGATACTTTATTAAAATTTAATTACATAAGCTTATTTTAAAGCGCACAATGGGGCAGAAAGTTAAACCAAAGACTCTATAATACAAGGATGTAGGAAAACTATTAACCAAAAGTATTCTCTATACGATAAATGTAATACAAAAGTATTCTCTATACGAAAACTATTATACAAAAATATTCTCTACACGATAACTGTTATACAAAAGTATCATCTTTAGAATACAAAAAAATCTTTATAGGATAATTGTTATACAAAAGTATTATCTTTAGGATAACTGTTATACGAAAATATTCTCTATACGATAACTGTTATACAAAAGTTTTATCTATACGATAACTGTTATACAAAAGTATTACCTTTAGTATAACTGTTATAAAAAAGCATTATCTTTAGGATATCTGTTATACAAAAGTATTGTCTTTAGGATAACTGTTATACAAAAGTATTCTCTATAGAATAACTATTATACAAAAGTATTCTCTATAGGATAACTATTATACATAAGTATTATCTTTAGAATAACTGTTATACAAAAGTACTATATTTCGGATAACTGTTATAAAAAAGTATTCTATATAGGATAATTGTTATACAAAAGTATTCTATATAGGATAACTGTTATACAAAAGTATTCTCTATATGAAAACGGTTATACAAAAGTATTCTCTATGGAAAATTTTAAAAACTTTCCATAAAAATGGAACGTTTTAAAAATTACCTATTAAAATGGAAAATTTTTAAAACTTCCTATTTAAATAAAAAATTTTCCATTAAAATTTTTAATATCTCCCATAAAATTGGAAAACTTTGAAAATTTCCTATAAAAATTAACAACATTGAAAATTTCTTATAAAAATGGCAAATTTTCAAAACTTCACATAAAAGTGGAAATTTTCAAAATTTCCCATAAAAATGGAAAATTTTCAAAATTAATTTCCCAAAAATGTGAAATTTTCAAAATTTCCCATTTTTATGGGAACGAAAATTTTCCATTTTTATAAGAAATTTTTAAAGTTTTCTATTTTTCAGGAAATTTTCAGAGTTTGCTTATTTTTATGGGAAATTTTCAAAGTTTTCCCTTTTATGGAAAATTTTCAAAATTTCCCATAAAAATGGGAAATTTTCCATAAAAAAGGGAAATATTCAAATTTTCCCATGAAAATGAGAAATTTTCAAAATTTCCCATACAAATCGTATATTTTCAAAATTTTTCATAAAAATGTGAAATTTTCAAAATTTTCAATAAAAATGAGAAATTTCCCATAAAAATGTGAAATTTTCAAAATTTCCCATAAAAATGTAAAATTTTCAAAATTTCCCATAAAAGTGTGAAATTTTCAAAATTTACCATAAAAATGTAAAATTTTCAATTTTTCCCATAAAAATGTGAAATTTTCAAAATTTCCCATAAAAATGTGAAATTTTCAAAATTTCCCATAAAAATGTGAAATTTTCAAAATTTCCCATAAAAATGTGAAATTTTCAAAATTTCCCATAAAAATGTGAAATTTTCAAAATTTCCCATAAAAATGTGAAATTTTCAAAATTTCCCATAAAAATGTGAAATTTTCAAAATTTCTCATAAAAATGTGAAATTTTTAAAACTTCCCATAAAAATGTGAAATTTTCAAAATTTCTCAAAAAAATGTGAAATTTCCAAAATTTCCCATAAAAATATGAAATTTTCAAAATTTCCCATAAAAATGTGAAATATTCAAAACTTCCCATAAAAATGTTACATTTTCTAAATTTCCCATAAAAATGTGAAATTTTCAAAATTTCCTATAAAGATGTAAAATTTTTAAAATTTCCCATAAAAATGTGAAATTTTCAAAATTTCCCATAAAAGTAGAAAATTTTCAAAATTTCACATAAAAGTTAAAAATTTTAATAATTTTCTACAAAAATCGAAAATCTTTTCCTTTACAAATGTGAAATTTTTAAAATGTTCTTTAAAACAGGAAAATTTTCAAAATTTCCTATTTTATTAGGAAATTTTAAAAATTTTCCTTTTTTTAAGAAATATTAAATTTTTTCCCCCCTTTTGAATGAAAAATCTTAAACATTTCTTATAAAAATGGAAATTTTTCAAAATTTACCATAAAAATGGGAAATTTACAAAATTTCCCATAAAAATGGAAATTGTCATAATTTCCCATTATAAAAGAAAATTTTTGAAATTCTTTAAAAATGTGAGATTTTTAAAATTTCTTTTAAAAATGTAAAATTTTTTAAATTTATATTAAAAATGGAAAATTTTCAAAATTTACCATATTTTTTAAAATATTTTTAAGTTTTCCTTTTTTTAAGAAAAAATTTCCCTTTTTTAGGATATTTTCAAAAATTTCATTTTTTTTCAGAAAATTTTCTAAATTTTAAATTTTTATGGTTAAAATTTCAAAAATTTTTCATTTTTATAGGAAATTTTCAAAAATTTCCCTTTTTTATGGGAAATTTACTAAATTTCCATTTTTATGGAAAATTTTAAAAAATTTTCCATTTTAACAAGAAAATTTAAAAATTTCTTAAATTTCCCTTTGTATAGGAAATTTTTAAAAATTTACATTTTAAAAATCTTAAAATCTCCCATTTTTATGGGAAACTTTCAAAACTTCCCATTTTTATGGAGTATTTTTAAAATTTTCCTTTTATTTATATAAGGAAATTTTTATGGGATATTTTTAAATTTTTTTTTAAAGTTTTCAAAATTTCCCATTTTTATGGCAAATTATCAGATTTTTACATTGTTGTGGAAAATTTTCAATTTTTATAGAAAATTTTAAAATTTTTCCATTTTTATAAGAAATTTTCAAAATTTCCTATAAAAATGTAAGATTTTGAAAATGGGAATCTACTCTAAAATATAAAATTTTCTAAAACTAAAAACTTTTGATAATTTTATTCAACTTTTTTTCAGTCTTTTACAGTTTTAGATTTATTTCTAAACTTGTATCTTCCTGTCCCATTGTGCAGTAGTAATTACGTATATTTATTTTTGTGGTTTTCAATTTGTCTGTATGTATTTATGATGTATCTTTAAGTTTTTGAGCTAATCAAATTTCTTTTATTTGGATATGAATTAAAATATAAAACAAATTAATTGAGGAAATATTTAAAGTCGATCACATGAATGTTATATACTTTTTGGCAAATCAAAGGTAAATATTAATTTAATAAAAATACTGAAGATTGATTGAAACCTTTTTAGTAAATAAAAGAACTCTTAATAAACGGCTTGGATTTATCTTTCTTTTGAATTTTCTTGTTATACCCTACTCCACTACTTATGTAGATGTAGGTGGATATAACATCAAATAAAGATGACAAAAATCTAAAATTTTTATTAAAAGTTCTTAAAATTGTGATTATTCTTATTTCAAAAAGTTTTGTTTTTTGGAAATCCGTGAATAAATGGTGATTTTATCAACAATAGGGTAAAAAAGTAAAAATACACAATTTTGCATTTAAGTCATTTCTGTCATTAGGCGTAAAACTATATTCCGAGATAAAAATTGTAATCGGCTATTTTTTTACTTAGGGGACATAGGTAACCTAAAACATAACTGAAAATGCAAATATATTCTTCTTTTTAAGTGATGTAGGGTATCATAAGGTTGGTTTTGACCAAATGTTTATTTAGTATTTATTACCATTTTTGTATTTATACAATTTTTTCTAAGTTAATCGGAAGCAAATAAAAGAGCAATTCTTGGAGTTAACAATAAATTATTATTTTTACTAATAAGTACATTATTTGTTTGCCGCCAGAGCTCAAAAACGCATTATACACAGCTCATATTTATTTAAACAAATTATTAATTTATTACACACAATTTAACATACATTTACATGGAAACACGTCCGATCTTTAATAATTAATTTAAATATGTTTTTATCGTGACATAAATCATGTAATTAATTAAATTTAATTCAATGGGTTACATTTGAAAAAAACTTATGAAATATTATTCATAACAGACATAATTTGTGTGTATTAGAGCGTCTCAATTTCCATACAAATGAAACTTGACTTTTGAGGAACCACTTGAAAATTAAGTTTTAACAATTTAAATGTAGGAAGCTTTATATCCGTGGATGTTCCCTAGACTAGGCAAAAACTGGATCAAAGATATTCTTCTTCCATTTGTAAACACTGGCTCTGAACAAAGACCACAATATCGAGCTTAAAATGATTGCAAGCGACAGGAAAAATATTAATCGTAAACGACAAAAAATCTTAATTAAACAATTAAGAAAAATCACCCAAATAAGTCTTTTTTAACCAGTTTGGAAGACCAAAAAACGATTTGTCGTCTGCGCGATTAAAAAACTACTCGAAGTAGATTCGCGCTTATGCTTTAAAACTTACTATTTAAAAATACAATAACAAAAAGCTTATTCATTAAAAATCAAACATTTAAGGGATTGAAATTCGATAGTTTTTCACTTTATTTTGCAAACAGATTTTACACAGTAAGATGATAAAAAGGTTACTCCTATATTGTTGGTTTTGAAATACTTTTTAACGCGCATAGATAATGGGTGCTGTGGGTGCCCAGTTCGCGGCCGTCGATAGAAAATAAATAAAATAACAAGAAATAGCGCAACTTCTTCAGTGTTCTAGAAATAGACTTTACACCACACTTTATCTCTCTACTCTCTCTCTCTCAGGACACTCAATTCGTATAAACTCACTCTTCATACAAACAATTTTTTTTTTTGAATCAGTTGAAAAAATAATCAAAATTGAGTCAAAAACAAGTAAGAAAGCGCTATAGTCGGTCAAGCCGACCATACGATACCCTTCACCACTAAGGTCAAAGGTGTTATTTTTCCTGTATAAAGACAAATATTTGCTAAATTTTGCCATCATACAAACACTTTCTCAAAACGTACATATTCAACCTGTTTCCGTCATTTGGACTTATATGAGAGCTAGGGTCAAATGTAGACCTATTAGCTCGAAATTTGGCAAATTGATTACAGTTGTTACAAAAATCATGTATGCAAAAAATAAACTCAAAATTTTCATTATCTTTAGATTTACGAGCGTTTTAGTGATTTTTTGTCTCATTTAGTGCGTTTTTGAAGAAGAGTTTGTATGGGAGCTATGGTCAAATGTGGACCGATTTCAACGAAATTTGGTACAGTGATTTAAGTTTACATAAGCAGTATCTGTTTTAAATTTCATAAAAAAATATTGATATTTGTGGCCAATATAGCAATTCCGGGAAGTGGGACCTATGGGAGGTACCATAAATAATGGACCGATTTTGACCAATTTCAATAGCCATGGTCCCATTATCAAAAAAATTATCTGTGCCAAATTTCATCAAATTATCTTTAGAATTGCGACCTGTAGTTTGATTACAAGGTTTACATGGGGGTCCAGCCAGCCGTCCAGCCAGACGGACGGACGGACGGACATCGCTAAATCGACTCAGAAAGTGATTCTAAGTCTATTGGTATACTAAAAGGTGGGTCTAAGACAAATATTTCTATGCGTTACAAACATCAGCACAAACTTATAATACCCTTTCCACCTATGGTGGTGAAGGGTATAATGACTCCAAAATGGCTCGTAAAAGATTCATAACGGTGCTCATAAAAGATTCTCTCATGGAAGTCGCGGCTAGGGTACCATTTTCTCCCGAAGGCATAGACTTTTTCGAATCGAAAATGATAGCATATTCGATTGTTTTAATCGTCCGCTGCAGTCGAAAAAGAGTCAAATATGATCAGAAAATAACAGAAATTCTAAGTCTATTGGTATACTAAAGGTGGGTCTAAGACAAATATTTCTATGCGTTACAAACATCAGCACAAACTTATAATACCCTTTCCACCTATGGTGGTGAAGGGTATAATGACTCCAAAATGGCTCGTAAAAGATTCATAACGGTGCTCATAAATGATTCTCTCAAGGAAGTCGCGGCTAGGGTACCATTTTCTCCCGAAGGCATAGACTTTTTCGAATCGAAAATGATAGCATATTCGATTGTTTTAATCGTCCGCTTCAGTCGAAAAAGAGTCAAATATGATCAGAAAATAACAGAAATGCTGACTGGGTACAAGCTTATAAACTATTAAACAGATAAATTTCTACTATATTTTAATTTACGCGAATTTCATATTAATTAAATTTTATTTTATTTTGTTAACCACATGTTATTAATACAAATGAGACGTATCTTTAGAATCTTTTGTTTAATCACAATAATTCAATGTATACGGATTTTTTTTGAAAATAAAATTGTTACCAACTTTGAAACAACAATTGATTCAAAATAATTGTATATAAACACGATTATACTATTTTTTACTAGTAGACATTTCTTTTCTAATTAATATAAATAATGTGTTGACAGCAATTAAATGGGAATTCATTGAATGAACAAAGTTTTATCAGATTAATAATAATATAAATTAAAATTACACGTTCTTATCTGATTTGAAACATATTTTGATTTGAAATCATATTTAGGAGAAATTAAGAAGCTTTAAATTAATGGGAGCTTAAGCAATTAGATAACTAATCGAAAAACCACTATTTGGAACTTTTGTTTCCTACACCACCAAAAGTGCAAAGTTTCGAAAGTTTACTTTAGTCTGTAATTGAAACACATAAATATAAGTAGGTCTGACACTCACTTTTAGATATAGGGTAGAAGCATTTGAGCATTTGAGAGTTATCACAATTTTTTTGTTCTTCATAGGTACCTATATATGTTAGCTTTGAACTGTGTTGGTTCAGATTGCCTACGGCTTTTCTTTATGTATCAAATTTGAAAAATAGCAAATTAATTAAAAGTGGCCAATGTGCCCCATCCATGGGGGAAAATATTTTTTCAGGATCTGCTGAAACAATAGATCACGCTTGATATGATAAACAAATATAAAATAAAATGACAAACGAATATAAAATCGATTACAGCATCAAAAAAGATAAGTTAGTTTCAAGAAAATTAGTGGTGGCAAATGCGCCCCTATAGCAAAAGGTCCCCCTCCTACCCTATCAATCGATTCAGAATCACTTTTTGGATTATTCCGATACCTTCAATTCCATTACTATTTTTCTAGTAAAGGGTGGGTAAATTTGTAGTTATGAAGTAAAACACAATTTTTTTTTTGGTTGATTTTTCGAAATTTGTTATACCCACCATCAAAAATAATGGGGGTATATTGAGATTGTCATACCGTTTGTAATTTCCTTAATATTGGCTCAAAAACCAAAAGTGATATATATTCTGAATCTAAGACGATTGAGCTATGTGCGTCTGTCTGTCCATCTACCTGTCTGTACATCTGTCTGTCTGTTGAAAGCACGATAACTCCAAAACGAAAGGAGCTACTTGACTGAAACTTGGCAAAGATATTTTTCATTGCTGAGAAAATTTTGGTATTAAAATCAGGCAAAATCGGTTCACATTTGACCATAGCTCCCGTATAACCTCGTCTAGGCTCATCGCTTATTTGCTTAAAAATTACAAATTATAATAGCTATAATAATAAAATTTGATATATAAAAGTTTTACATAAGCACTAGGTAGCATATAAAGTTTCATCTAAATTGGTTCACATTTAGCCATAGCTCCCATACAAAAAACTTACGGAAACAGCCTAAATTTCACCTAAAATATACTTAAATGGCAATGATTGATAAACTATAATAGCTATGGCCACTAAATTTGGCACAAGAAAGTCTTATGCAAGTACCAGCCAGTGTGCCAAATTTTGTTACAATTGGTCACCATATGACCATAGCTCCCATATAAAAAACTTACGAAAACACAAAAATACAAAAAGAAAAGGGGAAAAGTTTATGTCCGTATGTCCGTCAGATAAAAGAGCGATAAAGCCTTAACCAAAAAAAGAGCTAAAGAAACAAAATTTTACAAAAGTATTTTCGATATCTTCAGATATCGCCAATGAAAATGGGCGAAATCGGTTCACATTTAGTTAAAGCTCCCATTAAACCCCGCCTTGGAATGATATTAATGCTGATAAATTGAATACAATTGTAATAGCTATGACGACTAAATTTGGAACAGAGAAGTTTTATGCAACTATTGGTTATAGGAATTTGACTACAGCTTTCATATAAAAAACACTCCCGGAAACCACTGAAATGCTACAAACGCGAGTTTAAGACTTTTTATATCTACAATCAAAAAGATTTGGAGGTACATTCTGTATATTAAGATTGCACCTACGAAATTAGATAGCTATCAATAAATGTTCAGACCAGACTTAATATATGGTGGATGCATTAGGAACTCCTAACAAAATATATGACCTGCCTGTATTACTATTAACGTGTTTAGCCTAACTACATATTAAGGACAACGAAAAGTATTTAACAACTTATTAATGTAAAACTATACCCGGTTATGAAACCGAATTTTTATCAAAGTACATACTAGGGAAACCACTAAGAAATGTTAAACCATAAAGCAACCGAATTTAGTCCAAAGATTTTACCAACAATACCAATTACCTTAACAAATTTTTTCCAAATTTTGAATTAGCTGCACTCTCGTGGATATATGAGATATGTTTCTAAGTTTAACACAACTTTATGGTAATGGTAACTTTATATAAGATGTGGCACAGCCGAATATAACACTCAAAATTTTTTCTTTTTTATACAAATTTCTATTTTTTTTTTTAAAATATTTTTGTATAAAAAATTCCTTTTTTATTTTTAAAAAAATCATAAAAAAATCGAAGATAGCAAAAGCCTACCATTTTTAATACATGATCTTAAAACTGTAAATATTCCAAATAAACTAAGCCTTATTTCCTAAAAATCAACGAATAAATGTTGATTTTATTAACAAAAAAGTAAATAAAGTGAAAATACCTAATTAAATAGGCGTTCAATGGAGAAAATACTTGATTTTTGTAATCATTTTGATTTTTTGTATGAAAAATTTAAAATTGGCAGTAATTTCTTAAATAAGCTTCCAATCGAGGAAATACTTGATGAAAAACTTAAAATTGGCTGTAATTTATTAAATAAGCTTCCAATCGAGGAAATACTTAATATTTGGGATCATTTTGATTATTTTATGAAAAACTTAAAATTGGCTATAGTTTCTTATATAAGCATCCAATCGAGAAAATACTTGATTTTTGGGATCAATATGATTTTTTGTATCAAAAACTTAAAATTGGCTGTAGTTTCTTAAATAAGCGTCCAAGCGCTTTTGGTTTTTTTGTATGAAAAACTTAATATTGGCTGTAGTTTATTATATAAGCGTCCAAGCGAGAAAATACTTGAATTTTGGGATCATATTGATATTTTGTATGAAAAATTTAAAATTGGCTGTAGTTTCTTAAATAAGCGTCCAATCGAGAAAATACTTGATTTTTGGGATCAATATGAGTTTTTGTACAAAAAACTTAAAATTGGCTGTAGTTTCTTAAATAAGCGTCCAATCGCTTTTGGTTTTTTTGTATGAAAAACTTAATATTGGCTGTAGTTTATTATATAAGCGTCCAAGCGAGAAAATACTTAAATTTTGGGATCATATTGATATTTTGTATGAAAAATTTAAAATTGACTGTAGTTTCTTAAATAAGCGTCCAATAGAGAAAATACTTTTTTTTTGTGATTTTTTTTTTTTTTTTTTTTTTTTTGTATGAAAAACTTAATATTTTCTCTAGTTTCTTATATAAGCGTCCAATCGAGAAAATACTTGAATTTTGGGATCATTTTGAATTCATGTATGAAAAACGTAACGAAAAGCGAGCTGGGGTCAAATATGGTTGTTAATGCCTGAATTTAGCTCTTGGTATTAGCGTTTCCAGCTCCTGAAGCATAAATAGTAACCCTCGTGTTTGAGTACAATAAATGATTTCTATTTGCATGAATGGAATGATTCAAAGAACTTGAAAATTCTTATTATTCGTTGTAGTTTTTAGTTTAAAGAAGACAAATTTTTGCCACAAATTTCCATCGAAATGATGATTGAACACTGTGCGACTTTTAACAACTACAACTACGGGTACTTCATAATAAATGAGAAAAAAAATCGCCCTGCTCCAAAGAAAGACATAAACATTAACACATTAGGCTGGCTCAAATTGCAAAGGCTAGGACAACCTTAATTTAATGTCTTTAATAATTTTTAAATTTCTGATTACATTTAGTAACCTAAAACTATATTTCGGGAAGGTATATTATGAAAGTTACCCCAAAATTTTGAACGATTTTCTTGACATGTTATTCATTTTATTTACTTCAAAGTACGGTCTCCCCAACTATGCCTTGTTTTGTGGACCACTCTAATAAACAAACAAGCAAAATTTCAATATAAACATTTTAATATGCGAGGTTTATGGACTTTAACTTTATATAAAATTTAAGAAAATATTTTGTGAACTAATTTAAATATTTTAGCACAAGACTGTTAAAATGGTCAATAACATATATTTAAAAAAAAAATTTGGGGCAGCCTAAAAATGGTTTAAAATTTATAAAGGTTCAAAAAAAAAATTTAATTTGCACAAATTTATACAAAGGGAGTAGAAATTTGTCCCCAATTACAAGAACAAAGATAATCAGACTTACAGTTTACAAAATACAGGTTTCAAACCACTGTGCTGCGCTACAAGCCACACAGCTGCCCAAACAATTCAGTTATTGCGTAAAAAAATTTAACGGTCACGTAATTCTAGATTTGCTTGTGATTTAACGCCGCTAGTACATTTTTTAGAGTTCTTTAAAATTTTGAATTTCGCTTTGGTTCATATTTTATGGCGGTTCTAAATTCGTTTTTTTTAAGATCTTATTAAACATACTCATTTTAATGACTATAACTTTTGATGCGGTTGATGCGATGTTTTTTGTAAATCAAGGTTAGCAGATTACGTACATATAAAAATCTTTTATATCAGAAAAAAAATTAAACTTATAATGGGTTAATGCGTATCTCGATTCAAAAATAAAACCGTTCGAATTTGTATGCTTCAAGCATTGTTTTTCGAAAATAATTTCTTTCGAATCGATTCCCCTGGATCCTTTTTTTAATTTTCAAATAAACCGAGGTGCCCTACTTTTAGGGCATATAGCTCTCCTCCTGATAAGTATACAGACTCCAAGTTCTAAGCTTAAGCTCGAATTCTCTTACTTCCTTCCAACTAAGCCACAGAAGCTGCATTGAAGAGATAAGCGAAGTTTTATTAGTAAATGTTTAAAATAAATCTTGTAAAAAGAACGGACGTGCTAGAGCTGGAAATTACCCTTAATAAAATAACAAAACTGAGCTTCTCAAAAAATTTTAATTTTCCACCCTATGTAGTAACATAGAAGGGCACTTTCAAATTCCAGTATTTTTTCAGTACATATATTTTTCACTGGTACTGGTACTGCACTTCAATTTTCATTACCAGTACATTTTTATTGATTACTTTAAAAAAAATCGGTATTCAGTAATTTTTACTAATTACCAAAAAAAATCTGTAATCAGTAAAGTTTAGTGAATACTGAAAAAAAGCATTAATCAGTAAATTTTACTGATTAGTGCAAACAGTATCAGTAATCAGTATATTTTACTGAATACTGAACAAAAATCAGTATTCAGTTAGTTTTACTTATAACTGAATGCTGAAAATAAATATAGTAATCAGTAAATTTTACTGATTACTGATAAGTAGTATCCAGAAGTTTTTACTAGATATTAAAATACAAGAATTATAAAACTGTAAGAATTTTGGTACGCAATTAACCCTCATAAGCTCAATGACTTATTTAACTTCCGATTTGTTATATAATAAGATAAGTACCAAATATGGGCGCTTTAAGGTACCATGACATTTCCGTGTTAAAATAAATATCAATTAAAATGTTTTTCTTTTAATTTTTGGTGAAAATCCCTAGATACTGCAATCTCATCATTAAGCAGTAAAATTTACTAATAAAAGATTTTTCTTTCAGTAATCAGTAAAATTTACTGATTTTGAGTAATCAGTAAGATTTACTGATTTTGAGTAATCAGTAAGATTTACTGAATACTAATAGTTTTCAGTAATCGGTAAGCATTTACTGATTACTAAAACGATTACAGCATTTTTCAAAGTTCGACCTTTGACCCCGGGGAAAACGTGTTGAATTTAAAAAAAAATATATTCATTATTATTATTAGAATTGAACTTAGGTACAATTTAACAAGCATATAAACAAAT
Source organism: Stomorhina lunata (assembly GCA_933228675.1). Lineage (NCBI taxonomy): Eukaryota > Metazoa > Arthropoda > Insecta > Diptera > Rhiniidae > Stomorhina > Stomorhina lunata. The sequence continues at coordinate 96,350,589 of OW121741.1, forward strand.
AATGACCAAAAAATGACAATTTCGCGAAATACTAAGATTTCAAATAGTAGGTACGGCGAAACGGTTCAAGATATCGACACCATTTTTTTCTGTATTTTATTCTCTTATTTGTTTTTTTATGAACCTGAAACGATCATTTATAATTTGTAACATTTGTTGAACAAAATTTTCAAAAAATCAAAAACTGATTTTTGAAACAGACTTGAGAAAAACAGTAAAATTTTCTAATATGAAAAAACTAATTTGATAATATTTTGACAAAACTCAGTTATTTAGTCCTTACAGGCCATAGAATCTTAAATCATGTCTTACTTAATTTTTTTATACTAAAGTATTATTTAAGATATTTACAATCAAAGTAAAAAATCGGGTATTTTGCAAATTTTGGGCACGCTTTCCTCCCATCTGACTGACTTTTTTGCATTTCGAACAATCTTGGGGTTGGCCTGAAACGTATACCTTCAACAAACTTTCCCCATATACACTATTGGCAGTCTAATGCTCATGTTTGTGTGTTATATCCTTCAGGTGAATCTAGTTTTACCTCAGAAATGCTATAAAAAAACTTTTCAAACTACCTTCGTAATAAACAAATAAAATATTTAAACCAAATAAACGAATAATAACTTTAATATCTATTATATTAAGAAATCAAACAGTCTGAGTAACACAAGTCCAAAAAAATAAAAAAAAAATAAAAAGCACAGTATTCTTAGGTCTGAACATCTCGGTAAACGCTTTAAGCTTCCCTATTATGCCTTCAAAGTAATTTATTTACAGTTTAAAAAAGTAAAATAAAAATTAAATTAATTCTGATATTTTACTTAAATTTTTCTACCAACAGACTACCCGGAGTCGACGATGATGACGATGACAGTTTAATGGATATGTCGGATGAAACATCGAATTTGAAGCCGAGAAATCAACATTGGGGCAGCAAAATGCAATTCGTTTTGGCGTGTATTGGCTACTCAGTGGGCTTGGGTAATGTTTGGCGTTTTCCCTATATGTGCTACAAAAGTGGAGGAGGTAAGTGAGGATCTCAAGTATGAATATCAAATTCAATATTCCCACGTTAATAAAATGTGTAATCAAACGTTGAAAAGTTCAAGTGTTGAAAACAAAAATTAAATATATTTAAATACAAATTTCCTTTTACGCAAACAAAAATTAAAAGAAAAAAAAACGATTAAATAAAATCCATTTATTATTTTTATAAATTTCAAACATTTTTTTCCCACTCTTAAAACCATATGAGCTCTAACACGTAATATTTGTCTTTAGTTTAATTATTTCGTATGTTCTTTTCAATCAAAAAATAAAAAAACTCATATCATTTTGTATGAGTAAAATATTATTCTGAGATCGTCTTATCTTCAAAAGTAAAATAAACCTAAACTAAAGATTATCTACAGTTTCCGCCAATTTCTTTTGAGATCATTCAAATCTAAAACTTTCACGTTTTACTTGAGCAAATAAATATTTATTTTTTTGTAGGTAAATTTATCTTTGCCAAGAGCAATAAATTTTTCACTTTTGTTTTATTAATCTTAAGCATAAAAAAATGCCGCTTCAAATCCGTTTTATTTATTTAAGAAATATAGAACGCGAATGTCGTAAAATAAGATTTTTCAAATTTGTCACAATTATAACATCGAGTTTTTCAAGTGAAGAAAATTTATGACATCCGATATACAATATTTGAAATCAGTCTAATAAATTTGTCAATACAGTAAACTAGAATGATGGAAAATGGCTTAGTTGGTAGGCACGTCAAGCATCCTTCATCGGCGCACAGTGGCTTGAAAAAAAAAACTTAGGGAAATAATTCAAAAAACTTTTAAACGATAAGTTCGATTAACATGGCTATTGAGGAGGAGTATTCGAGCTTAAGTTTAGAATTTAAGGCTGTAGGCTTATCAGGAGGGGAGCTATATACTTTCAAAATAGGGCACCTCGGGTATTTCGAAAATTAAAAACGATCTAGAAGTCACATTTTTGATCCGATATAAAAGATTTTTATATGTATGAAATGTAGCGATTATCATGTACGAAATGTAGCGATTGTCATAAAATTTTGCTTGACTATTGAGGAGGAGTATTCGAGCTAAAGTCTAGAATTTTTAGTCTGTAGACTTATCAGGAGGGGAGCTATACGTTCTCAAAGTAGGGCACCTCGGGTACTTTGAAAATTAAAAATGATCCAAAAGTCACATTTTTGATCAAATATAAAAGATTTTTTTAATATGTACGAAATATAGCGATTATCATGTAATTTCACATGAATATAGAGGTGTATTGGAACTTAAGTTTAGAATTTGGGGTCTGTACACTCACCAGGAGGGGAGCTATATACTTTCAAAATAGGGCACCTCGGGTATTTCGAAAATAAAAAACGATCCAGAAGTCACATCTTTCATCCGATATAAAAGATTTTTATGTGTACGAAATGTAGCGATTATCATGTACGAAATATAGCGATTATCATAAAATTTTACTTGACTATTGAGGAGGAGTATTCGAGCTAAAGTTTAGAATTTTTAGTCTGTAGACTTATCAGGAGGGGAGCTATATGTTCTCAAAGTAGGGCACCTCGGGTACTTTGAAAATTAAAAAATGATCCAAAAGTCATCTTTTATATCGGATCAAAAATGTGACTTTTGGATCATTTTTAATTTTCAAAGTACCCGAGGTGCCCTACTTTGAGAACATATAGCTCCCCTCCTGATAAGTCTACAGACTAAAAATTCTAAACTTTAGCTCGAATACTCCTCCTCAATAGTCAAGTAAAATTTTATGATAATCGCTACATTTCGTATATATAAAAATTTGTTATATCGGATCAAAGATGTGACTCTGGATCATTTTTTATTTTCGAAATACCCGAGATGCCCTATTTTGAGGGTATATAGCTCCCCTCCTGATAAGTCTACAGACCCCAAATTCTAAACTTAAGTTCCAATACACCTCAATATTCATGTGAAATTACATGATAATCGCTATATTTCGTACATATAAAAAATATCTTTTATATCGGATCAAAAATGTCTGTAGACTTATCAGGAGGGGAGCTATATGTTCTCAAAGTAGGGCACCTCGGGTACTTTGAAAATTAAAAATGATCTAAAAGTCACATTTTTGATCCGATATAAAAGATTTTTTTATATGTACGAAATATAGCGATTATCATGTAATTTCACATGAATATTGAGGTGTATTGGAACTTAAGTTTAGAATTTGGGGTCTGTAGACTTATCAGGAGGGGAGCTATATACCCTCAAAATAGGGCTCCTCGGGTATTTCGAAAATAAAAACGATCCAGAAGTCATATCTTTGATCCGATATAAAAGATTTTTTATGTACGAAATGTAGCGATTATCATGTACGAAATATAGCGATTATCATAAAATTTTACTTGACTATTGAGGAGGAGTATTCGAGCTAAAGTTTAGAATTTTTAGTCTGTAGACTTATCAGGAGGGGAGCTATATGTTCTCAAAGTAGGGCACCTCGGGTACTTTGAAAATTAAAAAATGATCCAAAAGTCATCTTTTATATCGGATCAAAAATGTGACTTTTGGATCATTTTTAATTTTCAAAGTACCCGAGGTGCCCTACTTTGAGAACATATAGCTCCCCTCCTGATAAGTCTACAGACTAAAAATTCTAAACTTTAGCTCGAATACTCCTCCTCAATAGTCAAGTAAAATTTTATGATAATCGCTACATTTCGTATATCTAAAAATTTGTTATATCGGATCAAAGATGTGACTTCTGGATCGTATTTTATTTTCGAAATACCCGAGATGCCCTATTTTGAGGGTATATAGCTCCCCTCCTGATAAGTCTACAGACCCCAAATTCTAAACTTAAGTTCCAATACACCTCAATATTCATGTGAAATTACATGATAATCGCTATATTTCGTACATATAAAAAATATCTTTTATATCGGATCAAAAATGTCTGTAGACTTATCAGGAGGGGAGCTATATGTTCTCAAAGTAGGTCACCTTGGGTACTTTGAAAATTAAAAATGATCTAAAAGTCACATTTTTGATCCGATATAAAAGATTTTTTTTATATGTATGAATATTGAGATGTATTGGAACTTAAGTTTAGAATTTGGGGTCTGTAGACTTATCAGGAGCGGAGCTATATACCCTCAAAATAGGGCTCCTCGGGTATTTCGAAAATAAAAACGATCCAGAAGTCACATCTTTGATCCGATATAACAAATTTTTATATGTACGAAATGTAGCGATTATCATGAAATTTCACATGACTATTGAAAAGGAGTATTCGAGCTAAAGTTTAGAATTTTTAGTCTGTAGACTTATCAGGAGGGGAGCTATAAGTTCTTAAAGTAGGGCACCTCGGGTATTTCGAAAATTAAAAACGATCTAGAAGTCACATTTTTGATCAGATATAAAAGATTTTTATGTAGCGTTTATCATGCAATTTCACATGGATATTGAGGTAAAGTATTGGAGCTTAAGTTTAGAATCTGGAGTCTGTAGACTTTTTAGGAGGGGAGCTATATGCCCTCAAAGTAGGGCACCTCGGTTATTTCGAAAATTAAAAACGATCCAGAAGTCATATTTTTGACACGATAAAACAGATTTTTATATGTAATAATAAAGTAATAAAGTAATAACATTCTTTTTGAGATATAAAAGAAACTTGTTAAGAAACATATATAGTATTTATAATTTTTGAAAAGCGGACTTAGTGAGTGGAACAATGGTCCAAAAGTTTATTTAGTCTTGGCGCTTAATCCTCCCAAAAACTACCAATTTTTTACAATGTTTCTCACTTAATTTTATGAAATCGCAAAGCTAGAACCAAAAAATTATCCGCCTAGCATACCAGAGGTCCCAAGTTCGATCCCTGGCTTGAAAAAAAATAAATTTTCAAAATAGCGGAGGTTCACCTCATAACTCAGCTTGCCACTGGTTATTGAGAATTAGGCTATGTAAAACTTCTGTAACTAATGCATTTGCCGTTCGGAACCGGAGTCTGAGAGAAGTACCACTTCCAATTCCAATTGGAATCTTATCGTGGAAATTATTATATTATTATTAAAAAAAAATTTGGGGGATGTTCAAAAAATTTTTGGGAATTGTAAGATCCCTGCTGAGAAAATTTTTTTAATTTTTGTATTTTTTCTTATCAAAAAGTCTATTTAAGTACAAAATTTTATTAAAATACATAGACAAATGATTTTATTATTAACTTATGAATTCTTAATTACCTATTTTTAAAACACAATAATTACGAATTATGTTTTTTAATTCATTCCTATCCCCTTGGTTTAGGAGATAACATGTTACTGATTCTTCCTTTTTACCCTAAATTGAAAAAAGTACCTAACACCTGTTAAATAAATATATCCTCTACAAAATTTTATATTTTCTAATCCAACTTTTGTATACAAACTTTTCTTTTTAGGTGTTTTCTTGGTTCCGTATTGTATTATTTTAGTAATTTGTAGTATACCTTTGTTATTTATGGAATTATCAATTGGCCAATACACAGGAAGAGGACCCATAGGTGCTTTGGGACAGTTATGTCCACTATTTAAGGGTAAGTAAATATAAAAAATCATAACGTTATGTTATGTAGTTACACGTAAAAACGAGTTATATTCGATCAAGTTCGACCCTATGATACCCCTCACCAGTGAAGTCAAATGTGTACCAATTGAAAAACGGCCCTGCTTCTGTTCTGATTATTTTTGACCAATTTAGCCTCATTAATAACGAAAGTGTTATATGCAAAACTTAAGTAATTTTCTTTAAATTACACGCGGATAAGTATTTCATTGTATGGGAAACAAAATTCCCCTGCACCGATCCATCTATATTTAGTCCAAACTATTGCCATTGACCAAAAGATCGGTTTTAAAAGTTTTGAAAGATATTACATGATATTAAGATACGCTAAAATAAGAAATATGTTGGTATAAAAATTCTCCTGCTATAGAATTTTTTTTATCAAAAATGTTCCTATAGAAAAATATTTTTATGTAAAATTTTTCTATAGAAAAATAATTTTATATAAAATTTTTATGGAAAAATATCTTATTTAAAATGTTTGTATAGAAAAATATTTTTATTGAAAATGTTTGTATAGAAAAATATTTTTATCAAAAATTTTTCTATAGACAAATATTTTTATCGACAATTTTTCTATACAAAAATATTTTTATAGAAAATTTTTCTATAGAAAAATATTTCTAACGAAAATTTTTCTAAAGAAAAATATTTGTATCGAAAATTTCTCTAAAAAAAATATTTGTATCGAAAATTTTTCCATAGAAAAATATTTTTACCGAAAATTTTTCTATAGAAAAATATTTTTATCGAAAACTTTTCTATAGAAAAATATTTTTATCGAAAATTTTTCTATATAAAAATATTTCTAACGAAAATTTTTCTATAGAAAAATATTTCTATCGAACATTTTTCTATAGAAAAATATTTTTATCAAAAATTTTTTTATAGAAAAATATTTTTATCGAAAATTTTTCTATAGAAAAATATTTTTATCGAAATTTTTCTATAGAAAAATATTTTTATCGAACATTTTTCTATAGAAAAATATTTTTATCGAACATTTTTCTATAGAAAAATATTTTTATCGAACATTTTTCTAGAGAAAAATATTTTTATCGAAAATTTTTCTATAGAAAAATATTTTTATCGAAAATTTTTCTATAGAAGAATATTTTATCAAAATTTTTTTTATAGAAAAATATTTTTATAGAAAATTTTTCTATAGAAAATTATATTTATCGAAAATTTTTTTATACAAAAATTTTTTTATTTAATTTGTCTACTTTTATCGAACATTTTTCTATAGAAAAATATATTTATCGAACATTTTTCTATAGAAAAATATTTTTATCGAACATTTTTCTATAGAAAAATATTTTTATCGAAAATTTTTCTGTAGAAAAATATTTTTATCGAAAATTTTTCTATAGAAGAATATATTATCAAATATTTTTTTATAGAAAAATATTTTTATAGAAAATTTTTCTATAGAAAATTATATTTATCGAAAATTTTTTTATAGAAAAATACTTTTATCGAAAATTTTTCTATAGAAAAATATTTTTATCGAAAATTTTTCTATAGAAAAATATTTTTATCCAACATTTTTCTATAGAAAAATATATTTATCGAACATTTTTCTATAGAAAAATATTTTTATCGAACATTTTTCTATAGAAAAATATTTTTATCGAAAATTTTTCTATAGAAAAATATTTTTATCGAAAATTTTTCTATAGAAGAATATTTTATCAAATATTTTTTTATAGAAAAATATTTTTATAGAAAATTTTTCTATAGAAAATTATATTTATCGAAAATTTTTTTATAGAAAAATACTTTTATCGAAAATTTTTCTATAGAAAAATATTTTTATTGAAAATTTTTCTATAGAAAAATATATTTATCGAAAATTTTTCTATAGAAAAAATATTTTTTCGAAAACTTTTCTATAGAAAAATATTTTTATCGAAAACTTTTCTATAGAAAAATAGTTTTATCGAAAATTTTTCTATAGAAAAAAATTTTTATCGAAAATTTTTCTATAGAAAAAAATTTTTATCGAAAATTTTTCTATAGAAAAATATTTTTATCGAAAATTTTTCTATAGAAAAAAATTTGTACCGAAAAATTTTCTATGGAAAAATATTTTTATAGATAACTTTTCTTTAGAAAAATATTTTTATCGAAAATTTTTCTATAGAAAAATATTTTTATCGAAAATTTTTCAATAGAAAATATTTTTATCAAAAATTTTTCTATAAAAAAATATTTTTTTCAAAAATGTTTCTATAGAAAAATATTTTTATCGAAAATTTTTCTATAGAAAAATATTTTTATCAAAAATTTTTCGATAGAAAAATATTTTTATCAAAAATTTTTCAATAGAAAAATATTTTTAACGAAAATTTTTTTTATAGAAAAATATTTTTATTGAAAATTTTTCTATAGAAAAATATTTTTATTGAAAATTTTTCTAAAGAAAAATATTTTTATTGAAAATTTTCTATAGATAAATATTTTTATTGAAAATTTTTCTATAGAAAAATTTCTAAAAAAAAAATTTTCTATAGAAAAATATTTTTATAGAAAATTTTTCTATAGCAAAATATTTTTATTGAACATTTTTCTATACAAAAATATTTTGATCGAAAATTTGTCTACAGAAAAATATTTTTATCGAGAATTTTTTTTATAGAAAAATATTTTTATTGAAAATTTTTCTATAGAATAATATTTCTGTTGAAAATCTTTCTATAGAAAAATATTTTAATAGAAAAATTTTTTCAAAATTTGATAAAAATTGGTTAATTTGTGATTGACTCATAAATAAACAAACTTATGATCAAATTTATAATATATACGAGGGGTACTATTTATGTTTCGGTAATAAAAAATTAAAACAAACATTTTTAATTGAAATGTTTGTTTTTTCTATATATTTCCTTTAATGATCAAATATTAAAATGTTTAGCATCCCATAATTTTTGAAAAAAATACTTTTGCATGCGTAGTTGCAGTTTTTTCCTTCCTTTGAAACACCTCCAAAGCATTGTAAGTCATAAGTCGTTAAAAACACAGTTTAACTTTGGAATTCGCGAACATAGTTAAAGATACTGTGACTTAGTTGGTTAGCACATCTACTACTAAGCATAACATATCATATTCTGCCTGAGTTCGAGCCCCACTCACGCCAACATCAATTTCTATAATGACTAATTTCTATTAAAAATATTAATTAATACAGCATCCTAAAACACGCCTTCGATGTAAAATAAATAAAAACAAGCTTAAATAAAGCTCAAATAATGTATCTAAATAACAGTAGATGGCGCAACTCTAAAACTTGGCATGATAATATAAACCTTTATTTCTCCTTTTTAGCACCTTTCACCTCCGTACTAACCGCTTTCCAAAGAAGGTAACCCAATTCATGTGCACACTTAAAACAATTGTATAAGCAGTACTTGCTTGAGTGTTACTTCCCTTTAAAAAAAATTATCTAAGTTTATTATGATGTTCCCAGATTTAAGCTATTTCCAATAGTGTAAGATCCCGATACTTTAATAGTAACCCTCGTATATAGATACATTTAAAATACATATAACACAGCTTTGGAATTTGTATGTGATGTGATCAAAGGCCTATTTTTGCATATATTATTACTTGATCAATTAATTATTATTATTAATAGATCAATTAATTTCTCACAGGCCAATAATCTCTAACAACTAAACTCTCACTCTTAAGCTTTTAAGTTAAAATCGTTTATAAAGTGTACGCAAATTTGAGGTTAGGTTAGGCCTGCCAGATTTACTGATTAACGGCATTTTGGCGATTTTTGACTTGAAAAATAGTAAAATGACGATATGCAGTTAGAAAATTGGCGATTTTTTGAGATTATATCGAAAACAAACTTAACTTCAAAGTTTAAACAGTTTTTTTTTAACATGTATGACAAATCAGTGGTTAAAAACGATATAGATTTTCAATAATTCCGATATATTGGAATTTACAAAGTCAAAATTTGATAACGAAATAAATTTTTTTAATAAAAAATTGTGGTATATAAAATTTTGTTTACAAAAAATGTTCAATTTCATTTTTTTTCTATGGAAAAATTGTTTCTGTAGAAAAATCTTAAATATAAAATTGTTTCCACCAAAAACTTTAAATTACCATTTTTTTCTATAGAAACATTTTAAATTTTTTTGTAGTGATATTTTCAATTAAAAATTGTTTCTATCGAAAATTTGCCTATGGAAATTTTTTTGTCAAGAAAAATTTTTCTCGAAAAATAACAAAATTGTCGAGATGTGAATATGATTCAAAAAGATAAATTATTTGCATTTGATCTCGATTTGTTACATTTACGTAACAGACAATTTATTGATAAAAGCCAAAAAATGTTTGTGGGGATAACCAATTCCTCGACGCGTTTCGATGGTTGGTTAGGCCATCTCTTAAGGAGAAGTATTAATACTTTTAGACAGATCGAATTATTACTTATTTTACAAACAGAATCATTACGAATTATGTTTGTAAACCACAAGTAAAAGTCCACATTATCAACTGAACAAAAGTAAACACACAAACGTTTTTCAGTTTTTTTCAGGAAGATGCAAATAATTTTTCTTTTTGAAAAATTTTTCATATAAAATTTTTTGAATGGTAATTTTTTTTTTTTTTTTTTGTATAAACAAATTTTATACAAAAATTTTTTTCATTATTTGGGAATTAATTACACTGCTCTGCAAAAATTCATTTTTTGTCTTTCCTTTTAATAAAACTATGCGGACTATATGGATCTTGATGCGCTAAACTCAGATCCGTTGTCGGTTTTTTTCCATCAGATCTGGGTTTTTTTTATAGGCGTGGCAAATTTTTCCCCTTAAATTAGTCAGGTACGGAGACCTATTTCGTCCTAACTCGAGAACGACTCATCCGATTTTCAAAATTAAAACACTTGAAGATGCATAACAAAATTTTAATTACATTTTTAACCTGAAAAAAAAAATACGAATTTTGCACGAAAAAAAATTTTTTTCTCCATTAATTTCTAAATAACTCCAAAACTATAACAGATACAGAAAAATTATATTTGACTAAAATAAATGCAATTTTGTTATGCATCTTCAAGTGTTTTAATTTTGAAAATCGGATGAGTCGTTCTCGAGTCGTTCTCGAGTTCTCGTTCTAGTACCTGACTAATTTAAGGGGAAAAATTTGCCACGCCCATAAAAAAAAATCCAGATCTGATGGAAAAAAACCGACAACGGATCTGAGTTTAGCGCATCAAAATCCATGTAATCCACATAGTTTTATTAAAAGGAGGATTTGGCTGCAGAGCAGTGTTATTCGAACTTTAAATTGAATTAATTGAAAAATTAGAACTTATCAGGCTTGAGTTCATTTTTTAATTTTCAAATTATTAATTTGAAAATTTGAGAGTAATAATGTGGAGAAAAACTGAAAAAATTATTTTTGAACGCGGCTAGTGGATTGCAATTTCTTTCCCGCCACAGTTTCAGTTCAGTTTTTCTCCACATTATTACTTTGAAATTTTCAGATTAATAATTTGAAAATTAAAAAATGAACTCAAGCCTGATAAATCCTAATTTTTCAATTAAAAATTTTTTTCTATAGAAAATATGAAATTTTTCTTTAGAATAAATTTTGTTAATGAAAAAATTAATACATTTCAATGAAAATTTTTTTTTAATATTCGTCTGTAATTGTGATAGTGTGATTCATTATTCCGATTTTTTTGTTGCGATTTTTGAAAATTTACTGCCGATAGTGTCGATTTTTGGGGAAAATATGCCGATTTTTCACAATAATTTTCTGGCAGCCCTGGGCTTAGGCTTACAAGAACACTTTTTTTTAACAATTTCAGTTTTACTGAAACCTATCACATGTAATGTAAATAATAATGGAATATGAATTCAGACATATGTCTACCTCTAGAAATTTGCAAAATTTTCAATCAGATTTTTCAACAAATCTTCGCTTATCTCTTCACTGCAGCGCCGAATATGTGGTTTGTTTCAGTAAACCCAAATGGAACCAGATAAAATAATCTAGCGGCGTTAAATCACAAGAAAGAGGCGGCCAAGTGACTTCGCCACTCGAAAATTTACACGACCAGAAAATTTCTCATTAAATAACTTAATTATTTGACCGGTTGTATGACTTGTGGATCCATCATGTTGAAACCAAAGATCACTGATATCACTATAGCTAATTGTAGCCACAAACAAGCTATTATCTTGATTTGGTAGCTTATAGAATACGGATGATGCCGCCTGTCCATTAACAGCACCATACGGTCACTTTCCTTGGATGTAATGAACTTTCGAGGGTTTTTTAGGGATTTTGTGAGTTCCATGTGCGACAATTTTGTTTGTTTACATAATCATCGATCGAAAAAGGGTCTTATCACTAAAGATGATTTTATTGACAAATGCGTTGTTTACTTTGAAGAGTGTAGCATTCCATGGTTAAAAATTTCAATTAGACATTTCTTCAGCAATATCTTTCCTTACCTCAAATTTGACCACCCTGTAGATCTAATTATTGAACTTATCTGACTATAAATCCTATAATATAGAAAATAAGAAAACAAATATCAGTTTCACTCTCGACTGCATATGATTTATGACGATGTGGAGAGAAGTGTGGAGCTGGTTTTTTGAACCGTATGCTAATTAGTAAATTGTAACAAAGCGGAAAATGTGTGTTCGAAGTACAAAAATATTTGTAAAACGGTCAGAATAAAATCAAATAAAAAACATATCTACTCTTACTCGTAGATACAAATGTTTGTAAGTACAATAATCCACCAGGAAGTAAATAAATATTTAAAAGTAACAATTAGAAAAGTATGAGAAGAAATATATTGTTTATAAATATTTATGTATTGTACTAAAAGTAGACTGTAGTAGGCGTTAAATAAAAAAAAATGTAATGACATCTAAGGGATTTGAAAAACAAATGTAAAAATTAATATAATTTTTCAAAAAAAAAAAAAATAATTATTCATTAAAAAGTGTCAACATATGCAAAAAGGTGTGTTCATACCTTATTAATATAGAGAAATTGCATTACATATAAATAATGAAATCTATAAAATGTTTTACTATCGTATAGTTTTAAGCAAAGCCTCCGAGTTTGCCATAAAATTACTTTGCTATAAATATTTCAGTATCACAAATGGCAATAGACATTAAAAGAAAGAAATTATTTATACGATGAAAAATTTTTAAATCGAAGATATATGAAGACCTTATTTTGAAAGTGGATTAAGTCCATTTTTAAAAAAATTGAGATATAAAGGATTTTGCGAAAAATTTCCTATAAAAAGTAAATTTTTGAAAAATTTGTTATAAAAAGTTAATTTTTGAAAAATTTCCTATAAAAAGTAAATTTTTGAAAAATTTCCTATAAAAAGTAAATTTTTGAAAAATTTACTATAAAAAGTAAATTTTTGAAAAATTTACTATAAAAAGTAAATTTTTGAAAAATTTACTATAAAAAGTAAATTTTTGAAAAATTTACTATAAAAAGTAAATTTTTGAAAAATTTACTATAAAAAGTAAATTTTTGAAAAATTTACTATAAAAAGTAAATTTTTGAAAAATTTACTATAAGAAGTAAATTTTTGAAAAATTTACTATAAAAAGTAAATTTTTGAAAAATTTACTATAAAAAGTAAATTTTTGAAAAATTTACTATAAAAAGTAAATTTTTGAAAAATTTACTATAAAAAGTAAATTTTTGAAAAATTTACTATAAAAAGTAAATTTTTGAAAAATTTACTATAAAAAGTAAATTTTTGAAAAATTTACTATAAAAAGTAAATTTTTGAAAAATTTACTATAAAAAGTAAATTTTTGAAAAATTTACTATAAAAAGTAAATTTTTGAAAAATTTACTATAAAAAGTAAATTTTTGAAAAATTTACTATAAAAAGTAAATTTTTGAAAAATTTACTATAAAAAGTAAATTTTTGAAAAATTTACTATAAAAAGTAAATTTTTGAAAAATTTACTATAAAAAGTAAATTTTTGAAAAATTTACTAAAAAAAGTAAATTTTTGAAAAATTTACTATAAAAAGTAAATTTTTGAAAAATTTACTATAAAAAGTAAATTTTTGAAAAATTTACTATAAAAAGTAAATTTTTGAAAAATTTACTATAAAAAGTAAATTTTTGAAAAATTTACTATAAAAAGTAAATTTTTGAAAAATTTACTATAAAAAGTAAATTTTTGAAAAATTTACTATAAAAAGTAAATTTTTGAAAAATTTACTATAAAAAGTAAATTTTTGAAAAATTTACTATAAAAAGTAAATTTTTGAAAAATTTACTATAAAAAGTAAATTTTTGAAAAATTTACTATAAAAAGTAAATTTTTGAAAAATTTACTATAAAAAGTAAATTTTTGAAAAATTTACTATAAAAAGTAAATTTTTGAAAAATTTACTATAAAAAGTAAATTTTTGAAAAATTTACTATAAAAAGTAAATTTTTGAAAAATTTACTATAAAAAGTAAATTTTTGAAAAATATACTATAAAAAGTAAATTTTTGAAAAATTTACTATAAAAAGTAAATTTTTGAAAAATTTACTATAAAAAGTAAATTTTTGAAAAATTTACTATAAAAAGTAAATTTTTGAAAAATTTACTATAAAAAGTAAATTTTTGAAAAATTTACTATAAAAAGTAAATTTTTGAAAAATTTACTATAAAAAGTAAATTTTTGAAAAATTTACTATAAAAAGTAAATTTTTGAAAAATTTACTATAAAAAGTAAATTTTTGAAAAATTTACTATAAAAAGTAAATTTTTGAAAAATTTACTATAAAAAGTAAATTTTTGAAAAATTTACTATAAAAAGTAAATTTTTGAAAAATTTACTATAAAAAGTAAATTTTTGAAAAATTTACTATAAAAAGTAAATTTTTGAAAAATTTACTATAAAAAGTAAATTTTTGAAAAATTTACTATAAAAAGTAAATTTTTGAAAAATTTACTATAAAAAGTAAATTTTTGAAAAATTTCCTATAAAAAGTAAATTTTCGAAAAATTTCCTATAAAAATAGGAAACTTTTGAAAAATTTACTATAAAAAGTAAATTTTTGAAAAATTTACTATAAAAAGTAAATTTTTGAAAAATTTACTATAAAAAGTAAATTTTTGAAAAATTTACTATAAAAAGTAAATTTTTGAAAAATTTACTATAAAAAGTAAATTTTTGAAAAATTTACTATAAAAAGTAAATTTTTGAAAAATTTACTATAAAAAGTAAATTTTTGAAAAATTTACTATAAAAAGTAAATTTTTGAAAAATTTACTATAAAAAGTAAATTTTTGAAAAATTTACTATAAAAAGTAAATTTTTGAAAAATTTACTATAAAAAGTAAATTTTTTAAAAATTTACTATAAAAAGTAAATTTTTGAAAAATTTACTATAAAAAGTAAATTTTTGAAAAATTTACTATAAAAAGTAAATTTTTGAAAAATTTACTAAAAAAAGTAAATTTTTGAAAAATTTACTAAAAAAAAGTAAATTTTTGAAAAATTTACTAAAAAAAGTAAATTTTTGAAAAATTTACTAAAAAAAGTAAATTTTTGAAAAATTTACTAAAAAAAAGTAAATTTTTGAAAAATTTACTAAAAAAAAAGTAAATTTTTGAAAAATTTACTAAAAAAAGTAAATTTTTGAAAAATTTACTAAAAAAAGTAAATTTTTGAAAAATTTACTAAAAAAAAGTAAATTTTTGAAAAATTTACTAAAAAAAAGTAAATTTTTGAAAAATTTACTAAAAAAAAGTAAATTTTTGAAAAATTTACTAAAAAAAAGTAAATTTTTGAAAAATTTACTATAAAAAGTAAATTTTTGAAAAATTTACTATAAAAAGTAAATTTTTGAAAAATTTCCTATAAAAAGTAAATTTTTGAAAAATTTCCTATAAAAAGTAAATTTTTGAAAAATTTCCTATAAAAAGTAAATTTTTGAAAAATTTCCTATAAAAAGTAAATTTTTGAAAAATTTCCTATAAAAAGTAAATTTTTGAAAAATTTCCTATAAAAAGTAAATTTTTGAAAAATTTCCTATAAAAAGTAAATTTTTGAAAAATTTCCTATAAAAAGTAAATTTTTGAAAAATTTCCTATAAAAAGTAAATTTTTGAAAAATTTCCTATAAAAAGTAAATTTTTGAAAAATTTCCTATAAAAAGTAAATTTTTGAAAAATTTCCTATAAAAAGTAAATTTTTGAAAAATTTCCTATAAAAAGTAAATTTTTGAAAAATTTCCTATAAAAAGTAAATTTTTGAAAAATTTCCTATAAAAAGTAAATTTTTGAAAAATTTACTATAAAAAGTAAATTTTTGAAAAATTTACTATAAAAAGTAAATTTTTGAAAAATTTACTATAAAAAGTAAATTTTTGAAAAATTTACTATAAAAAGTAAATTTTTGAAAAATTTACTATAAAAAGTAAATTTTTGAAAAATTTACTATAAAAAGTAAATTTTTGAAAAATTTACTATAAAAAGTAAATTTTTGAAAAATTTACTATAAAAAGTAAATTTTTGAAAAATTTACTATAAAAAGTAAATTTTTGAAAAATTTACTATAAAAAGTAAATTTTTGAAAAATTTACTATAAAAAGTAAATTTTTGAAAAATTTACTATAAAAAGTAAATTTTTGAAAAATTTACTATAAAAAGTAAATTTTTGAAAAATTTACTATAAAAAGTAAATTTTTGAAAAATTTACTATAAAAAGTAAATTTTTGAAAAATTTACTATAAAAAGTAAATTTTTGAAAAATTTACTATAAAAAGTAAATTTTTGAAAAATTTCCTATAAAAAGTAAATTTTTGAAAAATTTCCTTTAAAAAGTAAATTTTTAAAAAATTTCCTTTAAAAAGTAAATTTTTAAAAAATTTCCTATAAAAAGTATATTTTTAAAAAATTTCCTATAAAAAGTAAATTTTTGAAAAATTTCCTATAAAAAGCAAACTTTTGAAAAATTTTCTATAAAAAGTATCAAAAGCAATAAAATAGATTTCCTATATAAATCTTTCGATGTCGAAAGGTTTCCCATAATATACTTTTGATATTGAAAGATTTCCTATATAAAACTTTCGATGTCGAAAGACTTCTAACAATAAACTTTCAGTATCAAAAGATTTTCTATGGAAAACTTTTGATTTCATACATAATAACCAAGATTTAACAAAGGTTAAAAATCTGTCAAATACTGTTTTAAATTTAAATATGCGAGTTAGACCCTTTCTATATAAGACCATCGATATGTATGTTTTGCTATTATTTTATTTGATGCCCGTTAAGATATGGTTCTAGGTATATGGCCTTATAATAAATATTTATTAGTTCGGTTCATTTTTAATTAGAAATACAATTTTTTTTAAAGTGTTATATACAATTGAATGCAGACATCTAAATAATTATGTCTATAACAATCATCCTAATTATGGTTGCAAACAAATCAGTATTTAGACAGAGAATTATAATGTCTATAAATCTTTTTTGAAGTGGAAGATTTTTTGTTTTAATATCGTGATTTGTCTAGACTTTTTTTCGAACAATTTAGATTTATGACTTTTTATGTCAGTTTTAATTATGACCTTTTTTTACTAAATGTTTTAAAGAAATTTAAGTTTTAATGAGGAAAGTGAAAAAAAACTTAAACTGTTTTAAAAAAATGCATTAAGGCTTGTTGTACTACTTAAGATGACCGGAAATAGATCGAATAAATGTAAAGGGGATCAGATTAATTGAACCGTTTTACAAAACTGAGCATTTTTTGTCACTTTTATCAGAACTTTGAAGCACATACGTTCAATAGTTTAGCGTTCCATGGTTAAAATTTTGCAACTTTCTCACTTCTCAATTTTTTGACATTTCATCATTTGTCAGCCAATTTACTTCCCCAACCTCAAATTTGCTCACCCTGTATAAAGAGCTAATACTATTTCGCAAAACGGAGTATATTCTAATCTATTTTTTTAGTTGGTAATGTACCAATTTCCTCATAACATTGGAAAGTTGACCTTTAGAACCTTTTAACACGTAGAGAATTCTCCCATAAGGTATTAGCGTTTAAGTTTAAGACCAACTCTAAAATTCTATCCAACTCTAAAATTCTATCCCTGGAGACTTGTTTGTGTAGACATTCGCTAAAACTCTTTGAAAAAATTTCATTTTCTCTATTTTAGGTGCTGGCTTGGCAAGTGTCGTAGTGTCATTCCTTATGTCCACCTACTACAGTGTCATAATTGGCTATTCCATTTACTATTTCTTCACAGCTTTCAAAACGGAACAACCCTGGATAGATTGTAACAATCGGTACAAAAAAACCCAAAACCCTCTAATCAACTAGAAATACTGACAAAAATATATTCTATTACTTAATTTTCAGTTGGAATACTCCTGATTGTTGGGTACCCCAACGTATGTCGGACAACACCTCAGCACCTGCAACATCAAAAACGCCTTCAGAAGAATTTTTCCAGTAAGTTAGAAAAAAATCTAATAGCTCGTTTATGTATTGCAACCGAATTTTAGTTGCTTAGTCGATTGGCAAATCAACCAGTGAAAAAAGTTGGCAACACTTGTCAGTTGCTTAAAGTTATCGAAAATTGTGACTGGCAACTATAAAGAAGAAAGACTTTAAAAAAATTAAAAAATATTTTAACTTCTAAAAATTAGCGCCGGATTGAAGTTTCTAGAAGTCCTATGGAAATGTTTTCCACCTTGATATGGAATAATCTACGTTATCGATTATAATTAAGTAAAAACTTTGTAAAATTTGGATTGTCTGAAAAATTTAAAAATACAGAAATATAATATTTGAAATATAACCTATAACTGGCAACTAAATAGAATTGACTCTGGTTGCCATCGCCAATATTATTAATAAATGATAAGGCAACTGAGTTTCTGTTATCGGTTATGTTACTATAACCTATAACCAACTACAACCTATAACAACCTATAAACCTATAACTGGCAACTAGAAATGATAAGGCAACCGAGGTTCTGTTATCGGTTGTCAGTTGCTATAGGTAATGTCATTTTGGCAATAGGCAACCTAATTCAAGTCGAGTTGCATTACACAATCGAGCCATAAAGTTTAAAAATATTTTTAAAAATCTTTTTCAATTCTTTCGAAATCAGAAACAAAGTTCTGCAGATAAGTCCTGGCATAGAATATCCTGGAAATATGCGTTGGGAATTATTTGCCTGTTTAATATGTGCCTGGTTAATGGTTTATTTTGCCACTTGGAAATCCATTAAATCATCTGCAAAGGTTTGAGAAATTAAAGATCCGAAAACAAGATTCGATTAAACCAAACTAACTAATAATTCCGAAATTTTCAGGTTCGTTATTTTACCGCAACTTTTCCCTTCTTTCTAATCATCATTCTGATGGGTCGCGCTGTTACTTTGGAGGGAGCTGATGATGGTTTGCGTTATTTCTTTAGGCCCAATTGGTCTGAATTGAAAAATGCCAATGTCTGGATTAATGCTGCCTCACAAAACTTCAATTCCTTGGGCATTACGTTCGGCTCAATGATTTCATTTGCCAGCTACAACAAGTACAATAATAATATTTTACGCGACACTGTGGCTGTGAGTGCGGTAAATGTTCTGACAAGTCTGTTGGTGGGCGTTTTTGCTTTTGCCACCTTGGGAAATTTGGCCTTGGAGCAGAATACCAATGTCAAGGATGTTATTAGCGATGGGCCCGGCTTGATATTTGTGGTCTATCCGCAGGCAATGGCCAAGATGCCCTATGCTCAGCTGTGGGCTGTTATGTTTTTTTTTATGTTATTATGTTTGGGTTTAAATTCACAGGTAAGTCAAATAGATACAAAGTTTTGATTTTCGTAAGATTTTTAATATTCCAAATTTTTTACAGTTTGCCATAGTTGAAGTTGTGGTTACCTCGATACAGGATGGTTTTCCCAATTGGATTAAGAGACATTTAGGTTATCACGAGATTGTAGTTTTAATAGTTTGTGTCATATCATTTTTATTCGGACTGCCAAATTTGATACAGGTAAGTGCTTAAATTAAGCCTGAGAATTAAAAAAAAAATATGTTGGAATTCAAAACTTCGTTTCTACGAGGGGTACTATTAATGTTTTAGTAAATGATCGGCAGTATGGATTACGTAAGGGCCGCTCTGCGGGTGATGTTTAAGCCTTTCTACCGGAAAAAATGTTGCCATTCTATTCACCGTTTTGGCGAAACTAAAGTTATAGCTCTCGATATTTCCAAGGCGTTCGTAAGAGTGCGGCATAGAGCATTTGCTTTTGGTGTAGTTAACAATTTCTCTTGGTTTATATCAAGCTTACTCAGAGATCGCACTATAATAGATTATTCCGGAGCAAAACAAGGCTCCGTACTTCCTCCGACTCTATTTCTTATTTTTCTAAATGACCTTCTATGTCAAACTTCCAATCCTATCCACACTTTTCCAAATAATAGTATGATAGTATTGATATTTGTAGCATTTGCTAGCTCACGCCTTTATTTTTCGGTCAGTCAACACCGTCTCATGTATTTTTTTACATTGTCCTCTGTAACCGCATTGGAGGGCCTGTAGCTGCGAACTTGATCGGTAGAAGCGGCCACAACAAAATCAATATTTCGCAGTGTTATCTGACGGAACATTTGCCCCATAATATTTATCCTTTGTTTCCTTCGCAGGCTTTAAACCAAAAAAATAATGCATTGATCACATCAATAGCCTAAGGGTTATTGTGGAACAATCGGTTGAATTGCGATCTTTCGTTTTAGCAAAAGAATGCCTAAGAAGATTATACGACTCATGGAAGAGCTTTACGCGTTTTCTCAATAAAGGTTGTCAGAGCAAATTAATCAGTCTGAAGGTAGGAGTCCGTCGTCCCCATTGCTAATTAATATAGTCTCGATGTCTGGGCAACATGGTATCTCCTGGGGTCTTCACGATAGACTAGATGACATTGATTACGCTGACGACTTATGTCTGTTCTCGAAGAAGTCTTCCCAGCGAGTAGGTTAGGTTATAAAGGAAGTGTCAAGTGTCACCTACACTCGGAGACCCCAGGGGTCCATTGTGATCCTTTACTAAAGAGAAGGCCATATGCTCCACTGGGAGTCAAGGATAACAGAAGAAGAAGAAGACTAAAGAGAAGATTAAAGATAGAGGAAGAAAAAAGAATAGTATAGAGGAAAAAGGAGAGTGTCCTATCTAAGCCAGTTGCGATCAGTGGTGAACCCTACAGTACATTGCAAATTGCACTCTTGGAAATCCTGAGCCTTGGACAGTGACAGATGTGTTCTGCCGACTCGGATGAATCCTCATCTAGTCTGCAGAGGTTCGGAATGCTTCCATCCCAAATATTTAACCTCGAATTTAAGGCACAGTGTCCCGTTTAGAACCCTTTACATCTTCTTAAGCTTGACCTATTCAAAACTAGTAGAATTTTGGTTCCACTAATGTCTGGTTTTTGTGAACCACCGTGGTATAGCAGGTTAGTCATCCGCCTAGCATACCAGTGGTCGCAAGTTCGATCCCCGGCCAGACCCACTTGAAAAAAATAAATTTTCAAAAAAGCGACGGTTCACCTCATAGCCCAGCTAGCCACTGGTTATTGAGTATTAAATATCTCTATTAGGTTAAGAGATGTTTAACGGAATGTCGCTTACGATTATTTAAATCTAAGGGCTCCATATATTCTGTGGAATTTTATAGATTTGTACAAATGACTATTCTGAATTTTGCCGTTTCCACCCAGTTTTAAATTAAAACATTTCCTTAAATTTTAATTAAATATATTTTTTTAATTTCAGGGTGGTATTTACTACTTTCAATTAATGGATCACTATGCGGCTTCTGTAACGATAATGTTTTTAGCTTTTTGTCAAATGATTGCGATAGCTTGGTTCTACGGCACAGGAAGACTTTCGAAAAATGTTAAACAAATGACGGGAAAGGCGCCTTCATTTTATTTAAAATCATGTTGGATTTTATTTGGACCCAGTTTGTTATTTGTATGTTCCAGTTTAACGCAGAAAAATTAAAGGGAATAGTCAAAAATTTTAATTACTTCTTCTTTCCAGGCTATTTGGATATTAAGTTTAATTAATTACAAAGAGCCTACCTATCACAATGGTCAATATACCTATCCAGACTGGGCTTATGGTATAGGTTGGATGTTTGCCTCCTTTTCACTGGTTTGTATACCCTATTATGCACTGATCAATCTGTGGAGGGCACAGGGAAGCAGTTTGTCGGAAGTAAGTTGTTTTAAGCTAAAATTTATAAGCTTATAATAACTGTTAATATTATCTTTTTATATAGCGTTTTACAATAGCCTTACGTCCCAACATCTATGAATGCAAAATCTGTGGAGAACATCATTGTGAACATGATTATCCGGAACAGGAACAATATATGCTGACCCAGGAATTGGCTGGGGTTTACAAGGCAACTACACCTATACACAATCCGCCACCGCCTTCATTCAATATGGGACAAAAACCTCGCTACAATCCAATGCATTTCCAGCAACAAGACATGACCAGACATGAAAATGCGTACGAGAAACCCTCTACTTCCGCAAATAATACTGCTGATGGACAGCCTACTACATCGCATAGATGATTCTTTTTCTTGAAGCATTTTAGGCTTTTATTTAAATTACATATATTTGTAGTATACTTTTAGGATGTATATTTAAAGAAAAATTAGCATTTGTTTCCATTTTCCTGTTTTTGTTGTGCAAAGAAAAATTGTTGTTATTTATAAATTGTATTATTATTTCTTTAGTTTAATTTTAACTGTTTGTTTTGCAATTGTAGATAAACTTTTTAGTATTAACCAAAGACTTGATCTTGAATCATTTGAAAATAAAAGTTTTCGCTAAAGCTAAATAGAAATTGGGTTTTCGAGGGTGGATTTATATGGGAGTTATGGTAAAATGTGAACCCATTCCCATAAAATTTGATATCATGACTTTTAACACACGGATAACTTTCTGGTTTAAAGGTTTATAACTTTAACGTTTATATGGGAGCTATGGTGGAATGTAAACCGATTTCACCCAATTTTAAAACCAAACTTTTCCAAGAAACGAGTAATATTCTTGACAAAATTTATTGTTCTAGCTACTTTTGTTAAGCTCCTATCGTGTTTTCAAAAATGGGACGACAGATTGTTGTAACTGCGATATTATTCGTAATATTGCAAAAGTGGCAGGTCATAATTCTAAGATTTCCGAGTCGTTCGGGTACGAAGAAACGACTGTCATGGAATGACGCTTTCATAAGGACTCAAATATGTATATCCTTTTTGGTTTTAAATCCAATATTGTAGAAATTGCAAACATAATGTCAAAATCCAATTATCGACTTTTTTGATGGTGGGTATACCCCCTAAAGGTTAGGTTAAGAAGGTTGCTGACTATAGAGTCCGCAACACTTGGGTCTAAAAAAGTGTTCCCTTTGTATTACCTGCAGGGAAAAGAGAACAGAAAGAGCCCTAATTCCAGCAAGAGCAGTGACAGAGGAGATGAGTGACAGTTTCTTCCTCCTTTACGTTTTGACAACTTCTACAGTAGACCTGTAAGTACTGATATTAGGGCTCGAAGCCAATGACGCGGAAAAGTGACCAAGAGTTCAGAACGCTTACTGTCGTTAGTCTAGAGTCTGAGCAGGTCTTTTCTGTGGACCAGTTGGTCTGCGCTGACCTAAAGAGAAGCTGCTTGATGAGCAGTTTGCAGGCTGTTAGCGGTATAGCTGTATAACGGTCAATGTTCTCCTTACCGAGGAGATCAACACCTTTTGCTAGGTTATCCGCAATAATGTTACCTGGTACAAAGTACACAGAATAGTTCAATATTAGAATATTTCAACATCTCATTTAAGGATGTCCGGCATTCGCGTTTAAGAATGCATGTCGTATAGACCGATGATAGTGAGTAAATGGCGGCAAGACTATCCGTACAGAAACGAATATCGCTGTAATTATTACATATTAATTATTACAGTGTAATATATTCGGTGGTACATAAGCCATTTGCTCGCCCAATGAATAGCTGAGATTTCAGCCCGAAGAAGGAGCTTGAAATTGATTTTTTTTCCCAAAAGTAGGATGAAGACTTTTCACTCGAATTTTCGATTTAGATCCATCTGTATATACCTCCAGGGTCGCATCTCTGAAATTGATTTAAGTCCCAGAAATACCCGCAGAGAAGGTGCGATCGAAGAGGTGTCTGGGAATGTAGCAGTCAATGTTATTAGGGAAGTTAAAAAGTTTATCCAAAATAATGGAGAGAAATGAAGTAGACAATTCTCCAGTAGTCCTTAACCTAATTGCTGAGCTAAGAGCTACGAATTGTGCTAGTTTAACATAGCAAAGAGTGCCTTGGAAGGCACCCGTAATCATTAGGGAAGCGGATCTGAGGATTTTGACAAAATATCATCGCTGGTTAGCCCTGCTTAGAGCATTCCACCAGACAAGACTGCCATACATGAGTATAGGTTTCGCAACCATTTCAAAGAGCCAGGCTCTGTTTGAAGTGGAAAGGCCCCAAGTGGTCTTCTGCACGAATAGTGTGCAATGACAGCTTTAGATACCCTAGATTGGGTGTTTAAGCTCCTGGACAACTTTGAGTTCAGAACCGCTCCTAGATATTTGGCGTGGTCCGTGAACACAAGTTCAGTCCCGTTTAACTTCGGGAGTTTGAACTGGGGAATCTTATATTTATTAGTGAATAAAACAAAACTCCCAAGCCATTGGAAACTTTCAGGTTCTTGCCCGAAACTGAAAGCGATGTCATCTGCATAAGCAATGACTTTGAAGCGCAGAGAGTCCAATTCCCTGAGCAATTTGTTAATAGCAAGATTCCATAGCAGGGGTGACAGAACACCGTCCTGAGGAGTACAGCGGCATGCCACTTTGTAAACAGTAGCTGTGCTCATGGTTGAGAAAATAATTATACAGGTAAGAAAGAACTAGAACGGTCAAACTTGACTCTTTTATGCCCTTAACCACTGAAATGAAATGTGAACCGTTTAACAACATATTCCTTGTCACTAAAAACGTTCAATAGATATTTTTTACAGTTATTGTCAAAAAATAGAGATATATGTACGTTCGGCCTAGCCAATATCCAGTTCTCAGTTGTCTTCAAGAAACCTACTGACCGTGACCATCGATAAGAATATGTCAAAAAGACTAGTCACTTCTCCAGCTTCTTTTGGAGACTTCCCTTTGATTCTAACTGCTGGATATGTACGTTCAGGCAAGTAGTAACTCCCTCAGTACATTCCAAATGATCATGTCCTCGTTATTTTTACTTATACTCTGGATAGACTAGAACTCTAAAACTAAAGTGATATTTAGTATATATTGGAGACTCCCATTTAATTTGAACTTCAGGATAAGTACGTTCAATAAAAGCTGCCTAGTACTTCCTCCCTACATTTCAAACGATCGTGTTCACGTTTAAAGTGATCATCGATGATATTCCAAATTATTTTTTACTGATGATGTGGTGGTATACTTATTTGTCAGTTGATGTCCATATTGCTTCGTTGTGTATAACTATAGGAAGGAATCAAATCTCTGATTTATTTATGGAACATATCGTCTTTATAAAGAGTGAGCAAATTTTAGGTTACTAAGTAAATTGGCTTAAAAACGCACTTTTTGACAGATATAAGTTTTATTGAGCGCCGAATTTGCTTATGGTTTGTTCGCGTAAACTAGATCTTTCCAGATCTAGAAATTAAGAGACCAGGAAGTTTCAAATAAAATAAATTATTTGGGCAGCTCTGTAGATTGAAGCCACAACAACCTTTTCTTATTTCAAATGCGGTCGTTCTTTAATTCCACATTGAATCGACCAAACAAGTTGGTAAAATATTCGCTATTGATTTCTTTTTAGAAGGTAGACAATGTGGATTATACCTAAAAACCCACCTTTGACGATTTATCCCCTCTGTTAGGTTTCCGGTATTTAATGTGGGATCCACGTTTCGACCTGCGAAATTGTCACACGATAACGTTTGTGGTTGATTGTGACCGAAGGCGGAATTCATGTTGCGAAAAGCTTTCTCATACCCAAGTGATCATTTAAAATTAAAACCACTGAGCCTTGTAAGAAGATTTGGCTTGCCTAATCTCTCTTATTTGAAACCACATATTCTTCCGCATTGAAATTCAGTAAAATACTTTTTTATCTTCAAAACTTCATAACCTAACAGATCAATTGTAAATAAAAGTTCCCGATGAGTTTTTACACTGTTCCCCTGGCGGGGGAAAATTTCCTTTTTCCCCCTTAATGTAAAAAAAACTTCAAATAATTAAAAAAAATTAAAACTTTCAATTGAAATTCCCTATAAGCTCACGGTGAATAGAAATCGCTGTGAATGTTTGCAATTGGGCAGTAAGTCTCTCAATTTATATCATATATTTATGGAATTTCATTTAATTTTAATGAAAAAATACAATTAACATAAAAATCCGCATTATTATTATAAAATACTATTTATTATAGTTCAAATATATAAATATAACTGCTTTCTTAAAGCATTAACATATAATGATATAGTTTATCCATTTCATCAATTTTTGGTACTGCATTAAAATTACGTGGACTTTTGCAGTATTCCTCATAAATACGCTGACTTTCCTCGCTGACGGTAGGCGGTTTAACACATAAATATGAATCTGTCCCATAATCACTTAAAGGTTTCAATTGTATGCCCGTATTGCGAGCACTTGTTGTAGTGCTGGCAGTTGAAGATACACCTGATGTGGGTGTTAATGTATTTTGTGTTACTATACCGCCACTAGCGGTACTACTCATGGGTTGAGTGGTTAACTTTGCCATTTGTACATAACGTTTATAAATAGCCATATTTTCCTTAGAGGGATTACTTACCTTACAGCCATACACTTCTTCCATGGGTGGCAATAGAGTGGCCAATGTTAAATGGGTTTCATTGTCTTGGATTTTATTCGGATTTTGTTCTTTCAATGACAGCGAAGCACTAAATTCTTCATCCGATGAACTATCCGAAGCTTCTGAGGTGGAACTAGAATCATTGCTGGTCGTAGAACTGGTAGAACTTTGCCCTGTAAGTGAGGGATTTTTAGGTTTTTTACGTTCTTGTATCTGACGCTGGAATGGTGAGTAGTTAGTGCGAAATGTTGGCAAATGGCGCATGGCTAAGTGACTGATTTCGAAGGATATGTGTTCGTTTAGTTCGGTCCACTTAAAGGATTGATGATAATTAGAGTAACCATCAATCATTTCTAGATCCTTGCTATGTACTCGAAATAGTTCTTTGACAATTTTATTGGCATCTGAACAGGAATGGGGTAAACATTTACGAATTTTCATGCGAACCCAGTCGGTAATGAGGCGAGTTTCATTGTTGGGTGATAAAGGTTTGTAGGCGTTGTGCATGTAGTAATCGGACTGTAGTTCCCAAATAGGTTGATTTTCTAAAATGAATATATATTTGATATTTTTACGATTTGTACAAAAATAAGAAGGTAAAAATAACTTAGAAAACACAACATTTCGTTATGTGATGTAAATCGATCGATTTCATTTATATTTTTGAGATAATTTTCCCCATTTCACCAAAAAAATCGAACCAAATAAAAGATATCAGTCCGAATTTGCCAGAAATTACCCAAAAAAACAATAATTTGTATTGAAAATTTTGTACGGGAACGCTTTTGAGAAAGTTTGGGTTGTATTTGTTAATTTTTATGAAAAATTTTCTCAAAAATATATCAAAAATCTATCGATTTGAAAACGATCTCTTTCCTTCACATACCGGAATATTGTAATTTACATAATTACTTACGTTTTAGATGACTCTTACTAGGCTTGTAATAGCCCAAAAATAAATTAATACTGTGCTGCTTCTCGGTATCATTAAAAGTGTTACTGTAATAACGACTTAATGTTTGCATTATATCATTGCCTTGTGAAGCCCAAGCCGCTGTCTTACGATACGTTTTAATGCGATGGACCAACTGAGAACCTCCGTATTGCAAAGCCAAAGTATCACCATGTTCTTCGTACAGATTCTCTAGCATGGTAACACAATCCGAATCAAATTCTAATACAGCAGATTTTATAAAGCCTAAACGTTCCAATTGATGACCCAAAGCACATTTGCCAATAGCAAACTGAGCAGTATTTGTGCGATCCAAACAGTCTACACAATTGGTGCGCACAAGACCGGTCTGAAAGGTTAAAGGAAGACCGCGGGCTTTGAAAAACATACCCGTCTGCTGTACTACCGATTCGGCTATGTCAGCCAACATTTCCATGACATTACCGCCACCACGACTTTTACGTGCCATATCAAAATGTATGTATTTCATGCGATTTTGGGGTGGCAGAAATTGATTAAGATATCGTATGCTGTTGACCAGTTCCTTGGCTATAATATTTTCATGCTGACGTTTTTCACGCTTTTTCACCAAATTCAACATTATAATAGGCGAACCATAGTGAAAGAGAAGTCTCTCATAATGTCTAGCCGGTGTTTGGGCATAGGGATCCGAAATATCCAGTTGAATGGGTGGCTTGGGCACCATTTTGCTAATATCTTGAGACCAGTGGGATGGCACGGAGCCTCGCATTTGGGTAAAAGAGCACATGTTATGTCCATCGGTTACTATCTGTTCAGTTTCGACTTCATTGGCCACATCACCACGAAAGTTGGCGCCTCTCTTTAGGAATCTTGTACCCGCAAATCTGGTACTTCTTCGTGCGATTAGACACACATTCACTCGGCGGCCAAAAACACTTATACACGACTGACTTACATAGCCATGAGTGACTTCCAAAAGCCAATCTCTCAACATAATGCCACATGCCAACATAGGCTCCAGAAGAAAAGCATTCCAAACAAAACGTTTACGGGAACAACTTCTAAATGCATAATCTACACGTTCATTTGAATTTTCCACATTGTTTGTAAGAGAGTCCCAATCGGGTAAGGGCTCATCAGTTTCAATATCAACATTTGGTCCTACATATCGGGGAGCTGAACAGTTATACTGCAAAGTTCGTGTTAGATCGTAGGAATATGAAAAGTAGAAGTTACTTCTTAAATCGATATTTTGAAACATTTTCTTATAACGCTCCTCATAGGGATGTGGTGTTTTAAGAGCTGTTGTCGGTTCATTGACTTTAACCATCACCGTATCTTTGATGGTATAAATCAAATGCATACCCAAATGGGCACAACATTTCCTTTTGGTGACCAATATCAAATAATAGCCTTCCAAGAATCTTACAAAACCCAAGACACCATAAGCAGAAATAACTTTGGGTGAACCTCCCAAGGTACCCAAAAATCTTCGTATTTCGAGGGCATTAAATTCATTGGGATTTTCGTCTATAACCAAACGATCATGTTGGGTACGGTCTACGGTTAAAAGACGGAATCGTGTCTCCCTATTATTGCTGCCCACTAAATACAAACGCTAAAAAAAATATTTTTGTTACCATTAGTTTGTTTTATTCTATAGTGCTTTTATATATCCAATTACTTACTGTCCTAGTCTCATATAGAACCACTTTTTGTATTGCACTTATTAACGGGTTAAATATTATATTTGGATTATTATTGTTCATTTTTTAAAACATTTCCCAAATATTTTTGCAGAAAATTGATTTTTTATGATTATTAAAAAAAAAACAAACAAAAACTGGGGGGATTAAACAGCTGACTATTAGTGTTGCCAACATTTGAAATCGAAAAGCACTAAGATTTTTATGTTTTCTTCAGAAACTAAATTAACCCAGTAATTATCTTCAATTTTTTAAAAAAAATAGCAATTAAGGAATGTTCATAAATATGTTGATAAAGCAGGCAGCTTTATCAACATATTTTGTCCCAAGCAGGCAGCTATTTTTTTTTTTTTTTTATTCAGGACCAGCACTCAGGGGTTGACCCCTACTTATGCGAAGCATTGTGTTGAAACTAGGAAAATAGGTTATGTGAGGGAGGATAGGTGGAGTAGTGTTTGTGGACATTTGATTTAAATTTGCCTATTTGCAACTGGCAGGGAAAACTTCTGCGGGGATCGAATTCCACATACCAACTGTACGGCTAAAGAACGAATTTTCTCTGTAGTGTTTTGTTCGGTCTACCGGAGAATCGACTACGAAGTAATGAGCTCTAACACAACCCACATCGCGACGGTGCTCCAGTAAATCAGAGTAAGATATCCTACTGTAACCCAAGAGCACTTTCGCCCTCTCCTGCACTCAATCGAAAAGCTCCAAAATAGACTTTGAAGCACCGGCCCATGCATGAGAGTTGTATTCCATTTTCGTACGAAAAACCGACTGTCGTGAGAATGTAATACCTATGTTTTTAAATGGTGCTGAATCATGGGCACTTGCACAGCCAGATGAAGCTATTCTTGGAGTTTTTGACTGGAAATTCTATGAAAAATCTTTGGAACGGTCTGCGTTAACAATGAATATCGATATCGAATGAACCATGAGTTATATGCTGACATCGACATAGTAAAACGCATTAAACAGCAGCGGTGCGTTGGATACGACATGTTGCACGAATCAGCGAAAATACTCCAGCAAGAAAAGTGATCCCAGGAAATTCGTAGAAGATGACGTCCGAAACTTCGATGGAAAGACCAAGTGGAGGAAAATCTTTGTAAGCTCGGCCTACGAAATTATACACACAAGAACGAGGCGCATGGGAATCTAAAATATGATCGTCCTTTGACTTTAACAGGTTGCAAATATAGGCCATTTATGTTAGTAAGTAAAATACTAGACCTGATATAAGTTTGTATCTACTAACTAACCTGTAGTAAATATTAAAAATGTCGATCAATATACATTCTCTAATGTTTAATAGGTCCAACAAGTACAATTAAAAAAATTAAGCTAAAATAATAAACTTATAAAACAAATAAAAAAATATGCGGTTCTTTTTTACATACAGACTATAAAGGGCAAAGAGTAATGTACAATAGGGTAGTTCGTTTTTTTACGTTTGTCTTTGATCTGACGCAATAGTTTTGGAGTTAATTACACTGGTTAACAGCAAAATAACATTCAAGTTAAACTATTTACGTGTTATTGCCCCCTTAGTACAAAATTACCATAAATTTCGAATTTTTTCTACTTTTTAAATATTTTTTTTTAAATTAGGTATTTTTGAAGACGTTGTCCTAGCTAGTTTACCATTTCTTAAAAACGACTTGTCCACTTCTGTCCAAAAACTTATCGGTCCCTTGTTACATCCAAAAAAGGCCGGGAATTCAAAGAATATACCTTGGGCGCTTTCTTCGATATCGAGTTTGCTTTTGACAATATTACGATTGAAGCCATTATGGGTTCACTTGAGGATATGATAGAGTGGATTGTGAACATGCTTAATAGGAGGATCACAACTCGAAGCTAGGTGACTGTAGTATTCGCAAAAAAGTGACTAGGGGCACTCCACAAGGAGGGGTTTTATCGCCAATGTCATCCTTAGAAGACTTGGGCATCAAGTCTTAGATCAGCAAGGAAACCACAAGAACATGGAAAGACATAGTTACCAGCAGAACATCTAGGGCTTAATGGCCTAATCCGAACATTTGTGGAACCCAAACTCTACTAGGTCTGAATTGGTTAAGTTTAAGTAGATGTAAGATGAAGGGACTACCTTTCTTAAATGGCCTATATTTAGAACCTATTAAGATCAAAGGCCGAACATATTTTAGAAATCCAAGCTTTGAAAGATTTTCCTCTACTTGGTCTTTCCAATTAAGATTCGGAAGTTCTCGTTTAACATTAGGGTTGACCGTTTTTTTCCAGGAGTGGGTTACTAGCTCGACGTCGATTTTTTTTATAGTTCTTATGGGAGAACTCGCGCCACAAGTTAGCTAATGGCCTAATCCGGACATTAGTTGAACCCAAACTCTACTAGGTCTGAATGGGCTATGTTTAAGTAGATGTATAGGCATTTTGAAGGGACGAACTTACATAAATTGCCTATATTTACAACCAATTAAGGTCAAAGGCCGAGCATATTTTAGAAATCCATGTTTTTAAAGATTTTCCTCTACTTGGTCTCGACGTCCTAACCCATATTTTTTTAGTTCTTATGGGAGAACTCGCGGCACACATTAGATAACTATATTAACGGGTGTTAACGTAGTTACCCGGGTGATACCACATGGAGGTCAGTGCCAACAGTTGAGATGAAGGCTAACCAAGATAAGTCTGGGCTTACCAAGTCAAGATCAATCAGAACCGTTGCTTGGTATTGTACATCCCCTACATCACGGGACACTGTGCCTTAAATTCTAGACTAAACAGGTGGAATGGTAGCATTCCGGACTTCTGAAGACTATATCTAGATGAGAACTGGTCCGAATCGGTAGAACACATTCTCTGTCACTGTCTAACGCTAAAAAATCAGAGGCTCAAACATCTAGGCAGTAGATTGCATAATGAACTTCATAATCTGCAGCAGTGCAAACTGTACGATTTTGTAGGGTTTATTACTGGACTCAGTTGGCTTAGATAGGTTATTTGTAATTATTTACTATATCATTTCTTGCTTCTCTTCTTCTTCTACTTCTTTATCTTTTCCCAGATTCTTAATCTCCTTCCGCTTCTAACTTTTTTCTGTTCTCCTTGACTCCCAGTGGATCACTGGGCCTCAACCATCCTTTTATATCGAACTCTATTGCGAGATGTTAGGCATACATCATTCCATGAATAGTTTGCTGCTTGTAGCTCCGCTGCTTCTCCACGTTCTAGCAGGTGTACCAACACGACTGCCGCTTCCTTGTGGATTCCAACGAGCAACGTTCGTATTGGCCTTCGAATTGTGTGGCCTATCCACCGCCATTTCCGTTGACATACCTCTATAGAAGCAGGGATTTGGTTTGTAGCGTTTAGTAGATCTTCATTTCTTTCTCGGCCATCATATACTAAGAATTTGCCTCAAGCATTTGTTTGCAAAGGTTTATAGGCGCTTATCGATGGCATTTGTGTGTTTCAAGTTTCACAAAAGTAACACAAGATAGACTTGACATTCGAGTTATGTATTCGTAACTTACTTTTATAGATATAAAACTACCAAGATAATTAGAGGTACCTACATCCATCCTACATCCAATAACCATGTATCCATATTGATTTGAGTCGACGGGTTTGCGCCATAGGCATAATCTTTGTCTTGGAAATATTGATTTCCAGCCCAGCTGCCCGAGATTCAACAGTAACAGCGCTTTTGTTTTCTTGAAGGTGACCAGAGCTTTGGCTTAGAAGACATACGTCATCAGCGTATTCCAAGTCCTCGAGTTGTTAAAGGGTGTTCATTGGATACCACGTCTACCATACAGTGCCGTGTGCATTATATTATCGATGACAAGGATAAAAAGTAACATTCTGACCATCATCGTTTTTGAAGATATATGGACCAA
Source organism: Stomorhina lunata (assembly GCA_933228675.1). Classification (NCBI taxonomy): domain Eukaryota; kingdom Metazoa; phylum Arthropoda; class Insecta; order Diptera; family Rhiniidae; genus Stomorhina; species Stomorhina lunata. Next base: position 96,383,667 of record OW121741.1, read on the forward strand.
TGACTCCACCAGTCAATAAAGCACACCAAACAGTACATTTCTGTGGATGTAATTGTGTTTCGACAAAAACTTGGTGGATTATCCCCACTTCAAATGCGTAAATTCTGCTTATTTCATTTAACCAAAAAAGGGCTTTATTAGAAAATAAAATTTTGAATGGAAATTCAATTCAAATTCAATTTCAATTTTAATTTGTGCTCAGCCCATTCGATGAATTGGCTGTGGTATAAGTGGAAAAACGACCCGCCTTAATGTACAATGATATGCCAGTCCCAAAATTTAACATTTTATTTTCAAATAAAAAAAAAATTAAAAAATTTTCTCAACTCTTGAAGTTAAAAAACAATTCAACTATGACCCTTTATTACTCACACACACCTTGGACATCATACCAATATTTAAAATTAAGCTACTAACAAACGTAAATATTTAGACTGACGATCATAAAATTATTACATTACATTAATACCTATGTTTGTATATAAGTTCATGTGTATACTTATATCTATACATATAAACGTACTTCACAGTCAATGTACTCGAATACCAAAATTTTCAGTTAGATTTAACTAAATTTAAATTAACTAACTACCACCGGGGAATGGCATAAATTTTGAAAGGGCAAATAATTTTTGTATTTTATATTCAAGTTAAAACTTTCATTAGATGTTAGCACATAACTATGAAAATTATGAAATATGCTTTAGAAATAAAATATCTCAAATAACACTAGTCAACAAAAAATACTTTTTGTGTTACATTTTATCACTATTATAACAGAATCACTCCCTGAGTTGATTTAACGATGTTCGTCCGGCTAGTTGTCTGGGCGGATGTCTGACTCGCATTTTGGTCCAAGGACAATCCTTATACTTTTTGGGCAAAATGGGATTACTATTTCGGGTACCTCTCATATGGATGCCTTCCAGGAATAGAGTTTTTGGCCCTTTACAGCAACAAATTAAATTGTATTTTAATACTATTCAGCATAAATACTGCTTATTTTAACCGAAATCAGTCTAATTTTATAGGAATCGATCAATATTTGACCAATCTTTCATACAAGGCACATTCTCAAAAGTCTTTTAAATACTCAGAAAAGTACAAAAACGCTTATAAATCTAAAAATAATTGCATTTTTTTACTAAAACTTTACAGAGATAAATATTTTGTAAATATAATCGATCCAAAATTGACCCTAGCTTCCGTATCAGACCCTCAGCCGGAAAAGACATTGATCTACTTCAATTTCGATACACATATATGTATGTATGTCTCTAAGACTATTGTTAAATTGTTGGTCCATATAGTTGTTGTATCATATAGTCGGGACTGATCGACTTTAGCTTTTCTTTTTTGTTTTGATTCCTTATGGTCTTCTAATTAAAAAACGATCGAAATTTTGTTTCTAATTGTTTGATTTTCAAAAATTTCTTTTACAATTTTTTATATTTTTGACTGGCTGGTCCATCGATGTTATCATATATTTGGAACGGGTTCTTCGATTTTGTTGAAAGTCACAGAATAGAATAGTAAATAAAACTATATTTAAGTCGCCTTAAAACTATTTTTATATGCTTAACGGATTCGGTGTTATTGGCACTTTAAAATAAAAAAAACATTTTTTTTTATAAAAAATTTCAATTTTTATAAAATTCATAAAAAATCGAAGATGGAAAATACCAAAAATTTTTATAGAAAGTGTGTATTTTAAAATAAAATAAGCCTTATTTTTTAAAAACCTATTTAAGGCCCACTGCAGAAAATGACTTAAATATAAACCTCTTTTAAAATAAAATAATGAATATCAAAGTTATAATGAATATCAAAGTTACATTTTTTTTTCAAGAAAACATAATCTATATATCACCAAATTAAGACGCTTTCACCGGGGTTCATTCCTCCCTGACGGAAGATAAGACGTAAAATTTTAATTTATAAATAGGCGGATTTACAACAAAAAAAAATATTAGGGGTTTTAGCTGATGAAATGACGAGTGGCTAATAATCTTATAAAACCTAATCAATTTTAACATTAAATTCTTGAACTTCTTATTTGCGATATAGATAAGCCATTTCAACTATTTATTCGATTTTCTAGAACTATTATATTTGTTCTAAAAAATATTTTGCAAACGTTACCGGTAAACGGTACAATAACAGTTTTAAACATATAATTAAAACTGCTATTGTACCAATGACGGCAGTTATGCTACGTTTCCGGTAGTGGTTGCGGGACAAAGCTTAGGAGTTGTATTTTGTACTCAACATCAAAATGAAATGGGGTTTATATTAAGATTGTCATTATATTCGTATTTCCTAAAATAATGGCTTAAGACTCTATAAAGTATATAAAGAGTTATCCATTTTGCGGTTTCAAAAGTGAACGTAAATAAACACACATAAAATATTTTTTTCATGATATTCCTTTTTTATTATAAAGTTTGAACGTTGACATTATGTGTAAAACACTACATCATTTAAATGACCACCACGCGAAATGTTACAAGCATTGATTCTTTTGAGGTAATTTTCGACCAATTTTTTGATACATATTGGGCGGTATTTCAGCCATAACTTGAGTAATGTTGGTTTTCAAATGCTCAAGAGTTAAAGGTTTATCTGCGATCTTTCGGGTAGCCCCACAAAAAAAGTCTAATGGTGTCAAATCGCATGATCTTGGTGGCCAATTAATATCGCCACGACTAGAAATAACGCGGTCGGGAAAGGTCTCTTGCAATAGAGCCCTATTCGCTCGAGTTGTGTGGCATGTTGCACCGTCTTGTTGAAACCACATATTCTCCAAGTCGTATTCTTCAATAGCAGATAAAGAAAAGTCGGTTATCATATGACCACAACGCTACGAATTCACATTCGGATCTTCAATCACTTTCAATTACAGCAGCGATATTTTCAGCGAAACTAGCGAAACGATGATGCACAGGCCTTACAATATTTGTAACCGCTCTCTTCAAAATTTCTTCACAATTTTGCCAATTGCTTGCGTAGTTGGACGATTATGTAAAACATAATCCCCTCTTAAAGCACGATATGTGGCTGTTGCAAAATCACCATTTTTGTATTATGTTTTGATCATTTGTATGCGTTGTGTGATACTTATGCGATCTATTTTCGCCAATGTCATACTGAAAAGAAAAAAATGATTTAACAGATGTCGAATTCCAGTTATAAACACCATCATTATTAAGAAATGTCCGATGGATCTCGAGTGCAATTCCTGCTATCCTGGTATTTATCCTTATTCCGAAATATCGAGATTAAATTATCATAATTTGTGATATTCGCTATCGCGTAGTGCTAATGCCAAAATTTGGTTATACCCCTAATTTATAACCCTATTATAGCACAATTAGTGCTACCTAGAGAGTAGTAACTTATCTAAGCCATCTGAGTCCAACTATAAAACCTTTTACACTGCTGAAGTATTTAAGCCTCTGGTTCTTGGACAGTCAAAAGTGATGTGTTCCACCGATTCGAACGAGTCCTCATCTAAACACAGGCTACATATGTCCGGAATGCTCCCATTCTTGCTTTTAAGCCTAGAGTTTAAAGCACAGTACCGGTTAGTATGCCTATAATTCTTCTTGAATTTATTCTATTTAAATCTAGCAAAGTTTTTTTTCTAGATGTTATGCAGGCTTGCCATATTGCCCCAAGTCTTATGGTTTCCTTACTGATCCAAGATCATATATAAAAGTGACAAATTGGTGGAGCTATCTTCGTCACTTTCTGAATCAAAACTTGGGCTCTAGCCATGTCTTGCGGCTTCGTCGGCAACTTACGTAGATGTCGCAGTGGCCAGGAATTAATTAGGTAGGAAGAGAGCTGTTAGGTTAGGTTATAAAGGTGGTGTCAAGCGACACATTCACTCGTAGACCTACTGTCCACTGTGATCATTTACTAAAGAGAATAAAAGAGGAGATTGAAGATAGAGGAAATGAAGAGTATAGAGGAAAAAGAAGAGTACCCTATCTAAGCCAACTGAGACCAGTGGTGAATCCTACAACATCATGCAATTTGCACTGTTGCAGATCCTGAAGTTCAGCAAAGAATCTTCTACCTAGATGTCAGAGCCTCTGATTTTGGAGCCTTGGACAGTGACGGGGATGTGTTCTACCGATTCGGACGAATCCTCATCTGCAGAGGTCCGGAATGTTACCATCCCACCTATTTAACCTTGAATTTAAGGCACAATGTCCCATTAAGAACCCTATACATCTTCTTAAGCTTGACCTATTCAGACCTATTAGAATTTTGGTTCCACTAATGTCCGGTTTAGGTTATAGAGCTCTCGATGTCCTACACGTAACCATGTTTTCCCATGTCTTTGTGGTTTCCATGCTGACCCAAGACTTAATGACGGGATAAAAGTGACAGATAGGTGGATCAATATCTGTCACTCTTTCACTCAAGTCTCGAGCCAAGACTTGAGTCTTGTCTAACCACTTCGTCCGCAACTTCGTTGCCAGCGATGTCGCAATGACCCGGGACCCAGCATAATCTAATCCTATAGCTGAATGAAAAGAGCTATCCTACATTTTTTAACTAGTTTGGAGGTGATACTATGCCCCCGCAGCACATTTAGTGCAGCCTGGCTATCGACGTATATAGTCACCTCAATATTTCCGGGGCTATTAGATTTAGTCTGCTTTTTTAACTATTTAGTTTAGAAGTAATGCTTTGACCTTTCATCGCCTTAAAGGCAGCATGATTATCGACTTATATAGTATCCTCACAGTGTTTAGTTGTGACCTGCTCTCGTCTGCAAGTGTGCATGATTTTTTATCCATCTAAAAGCATCTGTAAAGATCGAATTGGCTATTGACCCTAGCCTCATATAAACCTAATGACAGAAATGGCTTAAATACAAAATTGGGTGCTTTTAACTTTATTTATTTAATTGTTAATTAAATCACCCTTCTTTCGGTCAAGCCCGACTATATGATACCCTTCACTGCTAGGGACAAATTTGGACTTACAATTTAACAATTTTTCCTTAAGTCTTAAAGATATGATTAAATTTATGTCATTTCCTGTTGAGGGTCTGATATGAGAGCTGGGGTCAATTGTGGATCTATTGTTACCAAATTTCGGTAAACGGTTTATATTTACAAAATATTTATATGTGCAAAGTTTTAGTAATTAAATGCAATTATTTTAAGATTTATAAACATTTTTGTGATTTTCTGGCTTTTGAGAATGTATCTTGTATAAGAGGTATAGTCAAATATGGACCTATTACTACAAAATTAGGTACACTGACTGTGGTTACCATAAGCAATATTTATGCTGTATATTTTTAAAATATAATTAATTTTGTGGCTGTAAAAGGCCAAAATCTCCGTTGCGGGAAGGCATACCTATGAGAGGTAAACAAAATAGTAATACGATTTTGCCCAAAAAGTAAATGATAGACCAAATTAAGAGTCTGTGCCAAATTTCATTAAATTATCTTTGAAGTTACGATCTGTACTTTGATAACAAGCTTACATGGATATCCAGCCTGCCGGGCGGACATCGTTAAAACAACTCAGGAAGTGATTCAGAGTAGATCGGTATACTAAAAGGTGGGCTTCAGACCAATATTACTATGCGTTACAAACATCAGCACAAACCCAACATTCCCTTTTCACCTTTGGTGGTGAAAGTGTTGACAAGTGTAAAGCGATTGACATATAATACTTTTTACGCATTCAGTAGTTTTCCAATTTAGGGGGTAAAAAAGGCAACAATCGGCAACTTTATATCTTTTAAACTAATAGCAATAGAATAGCGAGGGGAAAAACATTAAAAAGAAAAACTGTTAGTATCGCACAGCAACAGTGGCACCCCTGATATAATTACCTCTAATGTCATTATCAAAAGAGTACATATATAATAAATTTTATTAACCGGTTGCAAAAAAACCTTTGTCCTGCTATTAAAATTGTTTTTAACGTTTGCTTTAATTATGTAGATCATATCAACCAGATTACGTATTTTAATCTAAGCAACTAATAATAAATTTATTAAGTTTTGGCATATAACACATCTAAAGGCATTATTATCTCATCCTAAATGAATTAACAATAAATAATCTAGTAGTTTTGATAAGATTTCTATAAAAAAAATAAATCGTGCGAAAAAATTTGTGTAACGATTAAGAACGTGTCGGTCATGAGCGACCATACGATTTCCTACTCTATTTGGAGATATGTGAACTGATTCTTAATAAAAATAATCTTTCTCAGTACTTTCACGAGTCTTATCTATGCTAAGATTTAAGCATTTGCATATTGTCATATTTTTAGATAAAAGGCCATTTTTGTGGTTTTCGGTTTTATTAATTGACTATTGAAAATAGGGTTATATGGGGTCTAAATATAAAGCGATTGTAACATTTATACATAGTTAATTTTGTCGATTTAAGGGTCCAAGATAATAATTTTCCGAATTCAAAAAATTTTAATCGCAATGATCTCACCACGAAATTAAATTTCTGAGCCAAATTTCTCAAAATTGCGATCTGTATTTTGATTACAAACTTTTCATAGTAGGACGAACATCGATAAATCGACTCAGGAACTGATTACCATTTCTAAGACCTTTCTTGCTACTATGATGGAATCCTGTATAATGAAATTGAAGAGCACAGAAAAGGTGTCCCAGACATGCAAGATCTGAAAATGTAAGGGAAGCAGCTATGGAAGAACTTTCAAATAAACCTTATAACGAGCCTTGTTACGAATGTCGAAGTCGTATCTTCGACTACGACAGTTTAGTACCTATTAGAATCTAGTAATAAACTGTCTTAGTCGAAGATACAATTCTAGTATCCAGATCAAAGATTGATGTTTTCTTTGATCTGGATACTAGAATTGTATCTTCGACTACGACAGTTTATTACTAGATTCTAGTACGAAAACTCTTTAATCTAGTACGAAACTGTCGTAGTCGAAGATACGAATTCGGCAGATACGACTTTGACGCTCGTAATAAGATGTGACCCGGTCTATGAAAAAGGAAAAGGTGGCTTATGACTCAAAAACAAAATTTTGAAAAATTAGCTAAAAATTTCGAAAAATTACCTAATTTTTTCGAAATTTTGTTTTTGAGTCATAAGCCACCTTTTTATAGACCGGGTCACAGATAATAAATGTTCATATGTATTTTTAAGATTTTTATTTTGAAAGTTCTTAAGTTTTATTTACCTTAATACAGGTACACATTTTATTCGGAACAATCCTTAATTAGTTTAATAATGAAGTTCTTTTATTATTAAAACTTTTCTTGATTAATATTAATTTATTACTTCGGGCTCACTATCTCCAGACTGTAAGATAAGACTGCTTCAAAAAAAAGTCAAATAAAAAGTTTGTGTTTCGCGAAAATTTCGACGAAAATCTATTTTTGAAAAAAATCAAATATTTTAGAAGATAATCTAAACTTTAATTTGAGATGGAAAGCATTTTTTAGATCATTTTTATTTAAATAAACATGAAAATACTTGACTTTTGCTAAAATGCACAGATTTTCGATTATTTTTTTTTTTTTGTTTCGAGAAATTTTTGTTTTAAGTAAAAGTTCGCCATATTTGAATCTCAGGACAGACCGTATGACTCGCTTACGAGAATTTAGTTTAATTTCTTAGCTCCTCTGTAAAGTCAACTATACAGGGTTTGAATCACAAAAATCGCAACTAAATGTGCCTAGAAAGGAACATCTAACAGCAAATCGTCTTTTTTTTCATCGTTTTAAAACTTAAAATTTTCTTTTAAGTTAATTTTATTTATTGTACAAATACAAAACAAAACTTAAAATACTATAAGTAGTATTAATAATAATAATAAAAAAAAACATAACATAAAATAACATTTAGTGTGCGGAGAAATGCCTCTGCTGCTCATTGTCCTCCATTTGGCGGAAACTCCAACCACCTTGACCATCAAATTCCAATATATGCGTATGGAACTTCCATAATGTTGGACGATGGGTTATAGTCATGAGTGTAATTCCCATACTCTTGGCTGTATCATAAATTGAGCTCTCCACATCGATAGATACTGCACTGGTACATTCATCTAAGAGAGCATACTTTGGCTTATGATAGAATAGACGAGCAACAGCCATGCGTTGTTTTTCACCACCCGATAGAATATCCTTCCAATCGCGTATTACATCAAAGCCATCTCTTTGGACTAAGTGCTCTAATGTAACCATTTTCAAAATGGATCTTAGTTCATTTTCCGTAATGCCCTTTTGGATCATATTTTCCCGACTATCTGGATAGATGATCTGATCACAAAGGCTGCCAATTGACATGTATGGACGTTGTGGTATGTAAAACATACAGGGTTTTCCCTCAACAGGTTGTGGTATATGCAATTCTCCGGAATATATTGGCCACAAACCACTTAAAATACGGAATAAACTGGATTTTCCACAGCCGTTTGGACCTGTAATAAGTAAATGCATACCCGGTTCTATGGTTAAATTCAAACAGGGCACAACAACATCACAATTTGGCGTAACAACTGGAACGGACTTGAGTGAAATTGACATATCTGCATTGGTTTTATATATAATACGTCCCTTGGCTATGGGTTTGCCATTACGGAATTCAATAATACCTTGTGTTTCATTGCTTTCAGCAACGGTAGTTTTGCTGTAAATACCTTGAGCAGTTTCTTCGAACACTTCGAGCATACCAGCCACTCGGCAAGTGTAACCAGCAAGAGCTACAATCTCTTTATAGGAGGACATAAGACGCTCAATAGCATCAGCTGCGGAAATCAAAAGATTACGAGCTGTAGTCAAGTACTGAGTACGTTCACTAACAGTTGAATCATTATTATTGTTAATGGGAGAGTCTTTTGATTTGCTAGCTACTGCACCTGTCAATATAGGCAAAGAAACCATAACCATACCTGTTCCGGACCAAACATATTTCATAAAGAATTGTTCTAGCATTACGAACCACAATTTTTGTGTAAATATTGTATTCATTTGATTAACCAGACGATTGTAAGCCTGTCTTAGTTGTTGCAGCTCAACTTTATGGCCTCCATAGAAGGCGATTTCTTCAGCATTTGTTATAACACGTGAATGAATATGACGTAAATAGCCATAACGATTGGCTTCCTCTGAAACCAATTGACCGAATTTCGGTGATACTACACGCATTATATGGGCGGTCAATGAAATTACTGTAACCGACAGAGCAGGACCAGAAAATATATTCGATTTCATTCTTTGCGAAGAACGCATTAAGGCCAGTCCTATTAGCATAAGATCAAAACAAGGCTTTGTAAGGCTACTGTACAAATGAGCCACAGAACTGGCGAAGACAGAAATGTCTTCGGTCAGACGATGATCGGCATTTTCAATACGTCCATCAAGGTTAGATACTCGATAGTAATTTTGATTTTTAAAATACAAACGATAAGAGTGACGCACCAAACGTGTTCTAAAGGCCAGGGACAATTTACTTTCCAGGAAGCGTATCATAGAATTCACAAACGTTGCTGGAATAGCAATACCAAACCATTTAAGCAGAACTATAGAAAACTGACGCACATCCTTACGTACAATATACTTAACAATGGCACCTTCTAGAGCGGCCACATATATACTGAGGAAAGTTCTTGATATTAGGCACAAAGTGTGTACACTTAAGAGTCCGGTTTCGTAACATATAGGCTTTGGTATCATGATCTTTATTAAAGTAGTAAGCTGTTTTACAAATTCCTTATTAAGACCAGGTTCCAACATATTTTTGTTCTTTTGATTTTTCAATTGTTGCTCTACCAACAGTTTTTCTGCTTCGGCCAGTTTGGCCTCATTATCTTCATTAATGTCCGTTTGAGGTGGTGTCAAGGCATCATGACTTTTTCCACTCCTATTGTTGTTCTTTTTATCGACATTAACTTCAACTTCTTTTCCTTCCCCTCCATTCTTTAACAAAGGATATGTAACTTTTATTGTCCATGCCGCAACTGCAGCTCCCACCAGCAAGTGACTAAGAGTTGTCTTAGGTAAACCAGCTTGTTCTAATTTATCTGCCACACGATCCACATACTTTGAAAAAACAGCCATTTTTATATATCAAAATTTTATATGATTTTTCGTTTTTTTTTTCGTATAATTATTTTTTACAGGAAACTTTTAATTGATCTTTACTTTTGCAGTATTCGTCGCATATTCTTGAAATTATCCAATTTTTTATATTTAACACATTACAGAGTCGAATTATTTTAACCAGATTAAAAAAAAATTATGTATTTACAGAAAAACACTGGATTTTGCAATAGTTTCTACGAAATTATAATAATTTTCGCGATTGCTCAACACAGATGTTTTTTGTTTTGTTATTCTTAAAAACTGAAAACTAAAGTGGAAACCAAAATGAATTTACAAAACAAAGTGATAGCAGTTCTACAAAAACAATAACAAAGTACAAAGTACACACAACTACAAGTTCAATCGCCGTCAAGATAACGTTCAAGATTATGGCCAAAAACGTTTTTTTAAATTAGTGCTTTTGAAAAACGTCCAGCGTCGAAGATAATAACCCAACATAAAAAACGACGTTTTGTGAAAAAGAACTTATTTATTGTGGAAAATAAATCTATGGGGTATAGAAACAATGCTTATTTTAGGACTTCTTTTAAAACTTAAATATTTGGTTTGACAACGATCCGCAACTTTGTTCAGGAGTGTTTGGTCTAATTATACGCTTCAGGTTTGTGCTGATGTATGAAACGCATAGAAATATTAGTCTGAGAACCATCTTTAAATATTACAATAGACTTAGAATCACTATCTATGTCCATCCGTCTGGACGGACACAGGTAGTCTTGTATCCCCATTTTTTCAACTGTTGTTTCTTCTCAATGAAAGCAATTCTAAACAGAATATATTGAAATTCAACACAGGTCTATTAATTAATTCAAAAACGAGCTCTACTAGTTTTGGTTGAAATTAGTATACTCCTTGGGTATCTGCCATGGACCGCCATTTTTTCACCAGTTTTCCTTTCAAAGCACAAGCCGCATCTCTTAACAGAATTTAGTAAAATTCGACACACGTCTATTAATTAATTCATAAAAGAGCTCTACCAATTTTGGTTAAATTAGTTAACTCCTTGGGGTGCCTTTCTTGGACCCCCATTTTTCACCTATTTTGCTTCTTAATGTACAATCCGCAATTCTCAACAGAATTTAATGAAATTAGTCATTAGATTTTGGCTAAAATCGGTTGACTCCTTGGGCACCTTCCTCGGACCCCCAGTTTTTCCTTTTTTTCTCAATGTATAAACCGGAATTCTTAACGAAATTTATTAAAATTCGACACTCGTCTATTAGTTGCTGTACTAATTGTAATCCGTCCACTCCTTGGGGTACCTGCTTTGGAACCCCATTTGTTCACTTATTTTTTTTCTCAAAATAAAGCCGAAATTCTCAACAAAATTTGTTGAAATTCAGCACACGTCTATTAGTTTATCCAAAAAATAGCTCTACTTTTTTTAGCTGAAATCCACCAACTCCTAGGAGAACCTGCTTTGGATTTACACTTAAATGCAAATTAAATAAAAAGTTAAGCCTCTACGATCAGTTTATTTCGGTGATTTTTTTTTCTCTCGATTTTCGCCTTTTACATGGCTATGATGGTAGCACCGAACGAAAACACTGAATTTTGTAGAGCTAAAGTTCTGTATCTTAATTAAATCGACATCAAGATTAAAGCTGTGAAATGTTGTTATCCGTTTTCGTTTTTGAACATTAAGCTCATTTTAACTCCTTTTAAAATTTGGTACAAACAGTTTTTTTTTGGTAGTAGGATCATTACTGTTGAAATTGGTCAAAATCAGTTCATGTTTTTGTTTTGGTTCCTCCCTAGGTCGCGAAAATAGCATTACATAATTAGTGAACAGCTCCTGGCATTGAAATTAAGCGTTTGTCTACTTTTACACCAGTCAATATCGTCCCTCAAGTCTTAAGTTTGTATGAAAATTACGAAAATTTTGAAAATTTAGTTTTGAAAAGTTAGTCTACTTTCACACCAGTCAATATGGTCCCTCAAGTCTTAAGTTTGTATGAGAAAAAGCTGACAGACTTAAAATTGATATTATCAAGTTTACGAAAATTTTGAAAATTTGTATGCAATTTAAGGAAATTAAAAAAAATCTTAAATATAAAAGTGTTAATTCTTTCTTAAAAGCACCAATTAAAATTAGTGTTTTTAACAAGATTGTTACTTTTTCGGCATGAAGTCGAATATAAATATAAACGAGATGATAAGAAAGTAAAATTCAATAAGATCAATTCTTATTGGTACTGTAAAATGGTTATCAACACGGATCAATTTTTCTTGAGTTTGGAAGCCAAAGTCTGTGAAAGAAACAGACTTTGACTTTCTGAACAAACAAACAGTGCAGACTTTTGCTTGCAAATTAAACGATGTATGTAAACGCTGACTTTGAACCAAAGGTGTACAATTTTTTTCTGTTACTTTCTGTGCAGAATCACTGTCTGTTTATCCGCTGAACTCAAAAAATTAAAACAGAGTGGTTATTGGTTTTGTTTATTTATTTATAGGTAAATATTTAATTTTTAAGAAAAAAGTGAAAGTAAGTAGATCAAATTTATTTATATAAAATGTTTTTAATAATTTTTACAATATTTATTAACCATTAGAACAGTTATCAACTGATAGTAAGCAAGCCATTATTAAGGCTCTGGAAGAGGGTAAAAACATGCGAACATGGGAAAATATTCAGCGTTCAATTTGGCAAAATTGCAAAAAATTTTAAAGTCAGAATGGGGAAAAATACTCCTCAAAATTTTTGTAAACATTGTTTGAAATAAATGCAACCGAATTGGGAATATTTTTCGAAACAGAAATAAATTCTAATATAAAACCATTTTAGATTTTTATATTTTTTATATAAAAAAATATTTTTTAGATATTTTCGATGCAAACATTTTTTTATAGGAAAAATTTTGGTAAAATTATTTTTTGTGGAAAATTTTTTGAAAAAAATGTTTTTTATGAAAAAGTTTTCGATAAAAATATGAAGATTTTCTATAGAAAAGTTTTTGATACAAAAAGTTCGAATAATTAATTCCCAAATAATTAAAAATATTTTCTGTGAAAATTTTCGTTTCTTTCCTATCGAAAAATTTTTGATAAAAATATTTTTCTGTGAAAAAAATGTTATAGATAAATTTTTAATAAATTTTTTTTTTTTATAAAAAAATTTCTATAAAAAAATTTTTTATACAAAAATTTTTGATAAAAAATTTTTCGATACAAAAATTTTTTATAAAAAAATTTTCTATAGAAAAATTTTTTCTTTCGATAAAAAAATGTTCTATAGAAAAATTTTTGATTTAAAAATTTCCTATAGAAAAATTTTTGATTAATGAAAATTTTCTATAGAAAAGTTTTTAATAAAAAAATTTTCCATGGAAAAATTTTTGATAAAAAAATGTTCTATAAAAATATTTTAAATACAATAAATTTTCTATAGAAAATTTTTATAGAAAAATGTTGGATAAAAAAATTTTGTATAGAAAAATTTTTGATATAAAAAAAATCTACACAAAATTTTTTGATAAAAATATATAAGAAAATAGAGCAGAAAACTTTTCTACATCAGAACTACACATTAAAAAAAACTATTAAAGATTAAAGTATAAATAACGGCAACTCTGCCGACGATTTTTTGTTCTGTCCACTTTGTGCCGACCTCTGGTTTTAGGTATATTACTTAAATTTCAAAAATATATATTTGTAATTTAAATAATATTATTGCACTTTGTTGCTCGCAGAAATCTTATATGTACTTATTTTACCAAATGTTAAAAAAATAAATTGATAGAAAAATGTTGTCATTGTTACCTGTCTTTATTAGCTAAGTTTGTGAAGTATTTAATGTTTTTTTTAAGGTGTACATAAAGATCAATTTGCTTAGTTTTTTTTTTGTTGGTCGGTACTTTTTTGCCTAAAATTACATTGACTGACCGTAGGGTCGTTATGATAAAAGCGTTTGATGTTCTGAAGTTATAGAATTAAAAAAAAAAAGCTTAAGGGACATAAAAACCGTTACATCGCTAATATGGAAATTAAGTAATTTAATAGCTTTAATTGTTACACCAAATAATACTAACATGAACAAATTTAAAATAATGACTCATTGTCTGAGAGAAGTACCACTTTTTCCAATTGGAATGTTATCGTGGAAATTATTATTATTATAAAGGAGTTTGTTAAAAAATCCTTCTCCTGTAAAGTCTGTAATATTGCACTTAAGCTTGTTTTGCTGTTATGTCTCGATATCTATCTCATAAAACAATCAATGGGTTAAACAGAAAATCTTCTTTTGTATTTTATAGCGTTTTTCAAATATAAGAGTTGTCAACAGTGCTGTCGCATTAACTGCAGCTGTGTGTTTGTTTTTCGGTGTTTTTCTTTTTGTGTAAAATATTTGTGCTGTTTGTGAATTTTTAAATTAATTTAACTATTTTGAGAAGTTTCATATAGAAATTATATATTTGAAAACTTATCGAACATAGAATATAAAAAAAATGAATCCATGGGGTAAAATATGTCGTATTTGTGCAAGCCCTGCTGATTATGAAATTTTTGCTAACATTCCGATATATTTACATGCAAATTGTAAAGATTATTTGGATTGGCAAAAGCCCATCAATGAAATGCTGGAAGAGACCACAGGATTAAAGGTAGAATTTTAAAAAATGTTTGTAATAAATATGATTTTTTATAATTGTAAGTTGGTGCATAACATTTGATGATAGTTTTTTATGTACACAAAATATATATATACAAAGTTATGTATAAATATGTATATATTTGTCTGTAAGTGCATCACACATACAACGTAACCCTACCATTCTCCTAACATTGAGGAAATAGTTTGTTGTCCCAAGTCACTTCTGAAAGATTATCTGGTCTAAGTACTCTTAATTTCTTTAATATTTGTATTTATTGTCTCCTAGTTATCTCTTATCGCTATATACTTACTTTCTTACTTACTGAAATGTCCTATATTTACAACATGTTAATGTCAAGGGCCGAGCATGTTTTAGAATTCCATGCTCTTCGATCTTCTGCGCTATTCTCCAATTTCGTAAGCCAATCTTTGAAAGATGTTCCTCTACTTGGTCTTTCTATCGAAGTTTCGGATGTAATTGTTTTTTCCAGGAGTGGGTTACTAGCCCGACGTCCTAAACCATATTTTTATAGTTCTGATGGGAGGACTTGCGTCACTTTTTAGCTCACCACTTTAACGGGTGCTAAGTTAGTTAGCCGGGTGATACCACGAGGAGGTCATTACCACGGCAGTCGGTTCTTCGTACCGGAACGATTCGGAAATTTTAGGACTGCCACATCTGCGATATTAACAATAATATCGCAGTTACAACAACAACGAGGAGGTCAGTGTCCACAGTTGAGGTGATGGATAGACCAAGATAAGTCTGAGCTTACCAAATAGGTTCGTCCAATATCCAAATTCACATTACATCACCAAAAGACGTAACCCTCATTTTCAAAATTTTACAGTGGCAACAAAACATTTAACAAGGTTTTAATATGTATATAATAACCATTTAATTTAACACATTCTCTTAATATATGTATGTATAAAAAATTAACGTGTGTTCAGAGCTCCGAAAGTTATATGGGTTACGTCTTTTGTAGCTGTAATTTTTTTGAAATGCCTAAAGGCGTAACCCGCAGTTTCGTGAATTTCTAGTTTTAAATAATGTGATTTAATATGAAAAACATGATTTTTTCAAATGGGGGATTTTTACAATTAGCTTTAAAATACTTATAAAAATAATAAAACACTTAGTTTTCATAACAGCTATATTTTAGCTATCATGAAATTAGGCATGAATTTTGTTGCGGATTTATGCTAAGCAAAAGAATGCGAAATCTGGCCTAGTGACAATACGAGTCAAGCTGAGCATGCTCCCACGATGAAAAAGATGATGACATAAAAGAAGGCTTTTATATTAAACTTAAGGAAGTCTACGATAAATGCCTTAACCATGACGTTAAAATAATACTGGGTGATTTTAACTCAAAGATATAGCGAAAAAGTTGCTTTGAGCCTCATGTTGGTAGATAGGTCGGGCTTGTAAGACTGATCGGAAAAGTTGCTTTGAGCCTACAGTTGGTAAATTCATCCTTTAAAGCGAAACATCTGGCAATGGTATGAGGTTGGCAAGCGACATGCGTGTCTCCCGATTAAATAACAAACAAGTAAGAAAAGCTATAGTCGGTCAAGCCGACTATATGATACCCTTTACTACTTGGGTCAAATATGTACCAACAATTTAACAAAATTTCCTTAAGTCTAAAAGACATACATGCATATATTATGTGATATTTTTCGAGATTTATGTCATTTCCAGCTAAGGGCCTGATATGGGAGCTAGGGTTAATTGTGGATAGATTGTTACTAAATTTGGGTTATTGGTTTATATTTACAAAATATTTATCTGTGCAAAGTTTTAGTAACCAAGTGCATTTACTTTTAGAGTTACAAACGTTTCTGTGCTTCTATGTATTTATAAAATTTTGAGTATGTTTCTTGTATGGGAGGTATGGTCAAATATGGGCCGATTCCTGATTAAGGTTATCAAAGGTAATATTTGTGCTAAATATTATAAAAATAAAACCAAATTTGTGGCTTAAAGGACCAAAAACTCTATTTCGGGAAGGCATCCCTATTTCGCCCAAAAGTATATTCATCGTACTTGAACCAAAATATGTGCTTGGGACAAAATATATGCCAAATTTTATCCAATTATCTTTAAAGCTACGACCTGTACAATGATAACAAGCTTACATGTATTACCGGCCAGCCAGCCAGCCGCATGGACATCGTTAAAACAACTCGGGGAGTGATTCTAAGTCGATTGGTATACTAAAATGTGGTTCTCAGCCCAATATTTCTATGCGTTACAAACATCAGCACAAACCCAATATACCCTTTCCACCTATGGTGGTGAAGGGTATAAAAATCATATAGACCATATTAACGGAAGACACTCATCAAGTTTATTAGAGCCAATATGGACTCCAAACATTACCTCCCATAATAATGGCTTTTATAAATATGTTTAACAATTAGACCATATGTAACCTTCGGAGTAAAGGGTATCAAAGAGACGGTCTTGAACGACTATGCCGCTTTTCAATTGTTTATGCCGCCTTTTAAATTTTGAGTAGTCCTTCCAGTTCAAGCGTATAAAAAAAATTTAATCTTGAAGACCATTTTCCTTTTTTTAATTTTGCGAAAAATCTCGAAATCAAAATAGTGTATTTATTGAGCAACTTATTTTACTTTTTGTAAACTTTCGAATATTAAAACTAATAACTTATACTTAATCGTTTTTGTAGGTATCCCCTGACGATGGTTTGCCGAAAAATATTTGCGCTTTATGTATTTCATATCTGAAACATGCCAAAACTTTTCGAGAACAAGCCATTAATACATGTTTAAACTTTTCCGCTGTTAAGGAATACAAAAACATTATCAATGACAAGAAAGTATGGAGCTATGATGAAATAATGGACGATGTCGCTTCGAAAAGGCAACGTAACTATAATGACGATGATAACTTGAAAAATAATCAAAGTAAAGAACAAAATAAAGTTTCAAAACAACTTATGTCGAATACTAACATTAATGCCACTCCCACACTATCAAGACAAAATCAGCTTTCATTACAATATCTGAGTAAACTTTATGACAATAATATGAATGCTGGATCAAATGTTACTAATTCAGACAGAGTGAACAATGGAACTCATAAATCAATGGTGGCAAAATCAAGAAGACAATATAACAAATCTATTGACATGATGATGCCTGGTACTAGTGGCTGTAATAGTAAAAGACAAAATATGGAGGATGATTTGCCCAGGACAACGTCAAGTGATGAGTATGAAACACCCGAAGAAGCGGGTAATAGCCACATAAAAAACAATATTTTCTCATATAAGGAGAAAAATTTTGAAGAGGACGATATAATGGATTTAGATGAACTCAAAGATGCTATAACTATCAATATACCTTCAACGTGCAAGGAACATAAATGTTCATTTTGTTTAAGGCGATTTATGTTTGAAGAGTCTTTTGGTGAACACATTAAGAGCTGTATTGAGTATAAATTTGCCACTTTCCTAGAAGAAATGAATAATCTCTTGTACATAAGACGTTCAAAAGAAATATCACCTCACGAATTTATACGACGAATGATATTTAGTTTACGCAAAACATGTGAATGGTTAAAGGAAAATTGCATTGATACAACATTACCAGATTTACTGCAAAACAATCAATCATCATCTGTAACCAATAATAAACAACGTCTAGAAAGTGAATCTAAATCAACAACATCTTCCAACGAGGAACAACTCTCCAAAAAACTAGGACACATGAAGTTAAGTAAACCTTTGATATCAACTTCACCACTTTTAATTTCGAAGTCCAATATAATACGTAGTACACCCATCAATATGAGCAACAACATTTTACACGAAATTGAAAGATCAGAAAGTAGAAATTCCCAAAAGTTAATACTCAAAAAACCTATACCTATTTTGGCTACTTCATCGGCAATTAATACCTTAAACAATTTACAAACCACATCACAAGACTCGGAACGTTTAGCATTTATGGAAAAATTACAAAATGCTGCCAAACCTATGTTAGCCTCGAATGCTACAACATTAAATACAACCCCATTGAAGCCAATGCAACAATTAAACATGAATAATCCTCCCACACCACTTATTAGTGTTAGACAAGACTTATTAACCACTATAACCATGAATCCAAATACATCTATCGGCCACTCATCTCCTCTATTAGATTTATTGCAGACGTCTACTTTGTCCTGTAATTCAACAACTCCTGTCATCAATCCTTGTGCCCGTTGTCCTCAGTGTAATTTATATTTTGAAACATTAGATGCTTTGGAAATTCATAATGCTCTGCAGCACAACTCTTTAGCAACTGCTTCAAGTGAACCAAGTGCTCAGACGAACGACGACTTGGATTTGGAACACAAACGTATTATAGCACTTTTCGAAGACGATGATGATGATATTTAAATTCTTATATGTATACGTATTTACCTACATTTTTAAGTTTTTATATCCTTCATACCCTGTCAATATTGGGCTTATGCTAATGTTTGAAAAACATAGAAATATGGGTCTGATACTTAACGATCTAAATATGTCTGTCTGACGAAGAAAGACGACTTGGATTCGGAACACAAACGTTATCTAGCACTTTTCGATAATGGTGCTATTTAAATTCAAATATTCTATATCCTACACCACCTTATATACCCTGCCATTATTGGCCTTTTGCTGATGATTAAAAAACCCAGAAATATGGGTCTGATATTTAACTGAAAGTGCCGATCGATCTATTTAAATCTGTCTGTCAGCCCATGTCAAGCTTGTGATAAAAGTTCAAGTTAATATTTCAAATAGAAATTGTTGACTTTCGAACATACCTTTACAATAAACACCCATTCAATTACATAAATCACTAGAAAATATTTTTGTTTTGTTCGGATAAGTTTCAAGACAATTGGTCTAGTTTTTCATCCCATGAAATTACTTAGATATACTTACATACATTTTATATCTTATTTAAGTATTAAAAATTTCGGTACAGTGCTGTAGGATATTAAATGGTCGGGCCTAATACTGATCGACTATAATACAATCTTATTTGTTTTAGTTATAAAAACTGTATTGTATTAAAAGAAATTCTTTCAAAACTATAACAATATTCCTGTATTACTATTCGATAAATTAGGTATGAGGAATTCTATTACTGGATATAGACTTAAAATAATAATTTTAAATTAAAAAGTAAGAGTTTTTTTACCCGTGTATAATTTATTAATGTTTTTTCTGTTTTATAACCTAATCAAGTTTTCTATTTTAAAAAATTTAGACACGTACCTATTATTCCACTGCTAGAGCTACATCGTAATTATTTATTCTACATATTCTTAATTTTAGTATTAAATCATTTTGGACCTATAATTTTATTTATTTATTATTATTTTTTAGTTTGTACTTGTATAATAAAATTTTACTTTTACGTAAATGTACGTATCATTAAATACAATTTTAAATCTTGTCGAAGCATTTATATTTTATTGAAAATGTTTTATGTATGATTTATTTATCTAAATTTAAATATTTTTATATAATAAAACGATATAACGAGGGCTTAAACTGTAAACCCTAACATTCTAAAATAAAGTGTTTTTGTTTGAAAAATGTAAAACTACCCAGCAAAACTTTTTATTGCGAAATAATGAGATAGACAGCTAGGGTAGCCAGATATGAAAGTACCAAAAAAAGTACATCGAGGCAAAAAAAGAAGTACAACTAAGGAAAAAAAAGTACGTTATTGCTTTAAAAAACGGAATGAAATTCATGGTTCATTTAACAAAAAATAATCATTTATTTCATATAACTTTTATAAATTAATTAAGTCTTACAAATGAGATCATTTATAACTATGTAAATACAACTTAACATTAGTCAGGTATTAAAAATTCAGTTCTTTTTTTTTAATTATTATATAATCTTATTAATTTTTTTTAAATTTAGTATGCATAACTTTATTTCAAATGAAGAAAAAGGTACTTGAATTAAAAAAAATATAATCAAATGTTTGGTTAATTAAAATATATACTTAATGAACCAAAAACTTCAAAAAATAAGTTATACATTTTTTATCAAATACGCCCTTTAGCATTTTATTTGATGATAACATATATCACTAGCTCCCCGAAGCTGTGTCGACTCAAAATTTATGCCCCTATTGCGATTCTCAACCCAACTCAGTTTGGTTGACTATGGCAAAATTAAAACGCAAATTTAAGTCAAAACTTTCGTCTTAACAAACAAATTTTAAAAATATAAGAAAATATTTTATTTGTATTTCATTTTAAAAATTATTTGCATATACATATGTAACTTTGGCCTCAGTCAACCAAAATCAGCTGAGAACCGCAATAGGGGCAGTAAAAAAAAAATTAAGTAGAGGCAAAAAAAAATTTTTTTTCTCATATACTCTCATTTAAAAAAAAGGGATTAACTGTATTTTTCACAGGCAAAGTAGTAAAGAAAATTATATAAGATTTTTACAAGTGTAGATATGATTTCGAGGAACTAGTGCGATTGCGTAAAAATTTTACATATAACTTTTCGTTTGGTTTTAAAAATATTTGTCATTGCGCTGAATATGGGTTACAATATTTATTTTTCCATCTTCAGTTTTTAAAAAATTTACAAACTCTGTACATGTATATTGAAAGTTATTTTTTACTAAAAGTTCACTCTCCAAATTTTCTATTAAAAGTTTATTTCTTTCCTTTCGCCAGAAAGAAAACATCAAACTAAAAATTCTTTCCGTTGCAGCATTAGAATGCGGTATCGAAAATATAAATTGACATACTTTTTCAAAATTTGGATAGGATCCACTGTTTAAAAATTGCTTCCACTTTTCCTCCACAGTCTTATCTTGCGAAACATTTTCAGAAAAACATTTTAAGGACACAAATTCATCAAAAAGTTTATCCAAATTAATTTTTGAAATAGAAAAAGAATTAATAACATCTGTGAAATCATTGAAAGAAATATTAGATTTAAGATTAAAAACGGAAAGTTTTTCAAAATTATTATTCTGCATGGCAAAACGTTTTTCTATGTAATTACATATACAATTTAGAAACTCTTCAGCACGCTTTTTAAATACTAAAATTTCTTGTCCATTCTCGGAATTAGTGCAAATTTTTTGAGCCAAGTGTCCGTAAAATTTCTCATGACTTTGCTGTTTGAATTTTTCGTATAGTTGTTTCATTATTTGGAATAAATCAACAATTACTAAATTGTTATTTTCTTCTAATCTTTTGATGGCTATTAGTAACGAATTTCCGATGTTATGGACAAATCCCAAATATGCTTCAGAAAGTTCATGCTCAAAAAATTGACTTAAAACTGGTGGACAATTATCTAAAGACAAAAAATAAGCTTTTATAGCTGGATAATTCTTTAAAAATCGTTCTATGGCGGGTGTTAAGGTAAGCCATCTCGTTGGAACGTGCCGAAGCATTTCACACCATTCTAGTTCACAGAACTCAAACATTTCTTTTAGATTTGCAGTTTTTTTTGTAGAAGTCGAAAATTCATTAAAAACTTTGATTATTATATTTTCTAAATCGAATTTTAAATATTTTAAGGCATTTTTAAATGAATTATTGAGAACGTGGCATAAACATCCAATTCCTATTATACTCGGATTACTATTTTTGAGTTCAACAAAAACACTTTTCTTTGATCCAAAATTTACATTGGCATTGTCTGCACAGAAACTTGTGACATTTGTTAAACTCCGATTTTGATCTTCCAACTTCGACTTCAGTGAATTTGCAATATCTTTCGATAATTCTGAGTCAGAGTTGTAAAAACATAAAAGTTTTGTGTTGACTCCATTTTCTTTATTGAAATATCTGAGAACAATAGGAAATGTTTTAATATTACCTTTATTCGATGCGTCCGTCGCAATAGAAAACGGGTGAGCATTATCTAAGTCTTTTTTAATTGATTCTATTGAATATTTAGCTAATATATTGGTTACGATTTTAGACATTTTTGTTTTACCACAAGTAAAATTTTCGGCAATACTTGAATCGGAAAATATCTGCTTTACCAATTTGCTGGTGCAATCTGCTGACTGATAGCTATGGCTGTGCATCACGGTATGATAAGAAAAGGCGGCTTCAGCAGCTGCACTACATTGTCTTGAGCAGGAAGGCTGTATATCATTAGTGCGATTCAGAAAAACACTGACTGATTTTTGCTGACTGCTTTTTAGATTTCTTAGATGTTTTTTTGTCTTCATATGCCTGGTTATGTCAGCTAAGCCTCCATATGCAATTGAAAAATAGAATCCACATGCCACACACTTAGCAGTTGAATCATCATTCCCTTCGGCAATCCAATTAAATTTGGTTTTCCAAAAGTCTTTGAATCTGTTTATTTCTTCTTTCATCTACTTTCTTATTTTTTGACAATTTGCGTTCATTTTTTTCTGATCTTTCCAAGAGCCGAGTTTTGCGAAAGTTTCTGTTTTTCTGCCTTTTATTTGATTTCTTATTTTTTGACAATTCGGGTTCATCTTCTACTGGGCTTAACAGCAACGATTCATCGGAAATGATTTCTTCTATTTCCATTTCTGAAAAACAAAATACCAAATTAACCGAATAGTACTAACGAATTTATATCATGAAAGCACTTACCATATGCAGATATTATAATATTTAAAAATATTAATTCGTATCTTTATATGCATATACACAATCAAATGCATTAAATTGTAAACTTTATAATGAGAATTTTTTGCTACAAAAATTTATTTCTGATCAGTCACACTTTGTTTACATCAAGATGTATTAATAAGATGTAAGCATCAACCTAAAGCGAATTCAATGCAGATAGCCGCAGCATAGAAAAACTTAAAAGTAAATTTATTGTAGTTACAACAAAAACAGGGGGAAACACGGCAAATTTGTTTGAATACATTAATGCATACAAGGCGAATTCAACTGATAAATCTTTATGAATGGGTATTTTGCTTGTCAAAGTATAAAATTCATATAGAAAAAATGTTGCGTAGACTGTCACTTGTATTTTGAATTCACCTTGAATGCATACATGATATTACTTCGTGTCCACACTTCATGTTTTTCTGGCATGCTAAAAATTTATCATTTTTCATTGCAGTAGACTGTTTCAAATAATATTCCTTTTTTAAACATGTTAGTTATTGCTTAAAAAAAAAAAAGAAGTACAAATCGAAGTACAAGAGACAAAAAAAAGTACATTTGCGTACTTCTTTAGGGTCAATGCAGTTGGCAGTACATTTGTTAAAAAAAAGTACGCGTACTGCTGAAAACAGTACGTCTGGCAAGCCTATAGACAGCTAAAATATTGAATACAAACTATATACTTATTATAACAAACTATTATTAAAGTTTTTCTACAAAAAATTAAAAAAAATTGATTTATGGTTATGGATTTATTACATATTTTGGTTTTTGGTCCTAGCTTTCAAATTATGGAAGAAAATCGAGCTAAAATAATCGATTTTTGGTATTAAATATAAGTGAAAACAGATTTTCGTTATTTAGGTTCTAGCTATCATATTTGAGGAGAAAATCAAGTTTAACTTTATCATATAAAAATTTAATAAATATAAGTTTTGTTATGAAATATTCCTTTTTTGAATCCTATCTAAGGAGAAAATCGATTTAAGTTATTAATATAAAAGAATTAAAATAATCGATTTTTGGTATGAAATAACAGTGATCACAGATTTTCGTTATTTACGCCCTAGCTATCATATTTAAGGAGAAAATCGAGCTTAAATTTTTAATAAAAAAAACTTAAAATAATCGTTTTTTGGAATAAAACATGAGTGATCACAAAGTTTTGTTATGTTTTAATCTAGCAGTAGAATTTTTTTATTACAAATTAGTCTTATTTTTGTTCTAAAACCTAAATAGAGTAGAAATTTTTCTATTTAGCTAGTCAAATCAATACAAAGTTATTTAAGTAGACCCCAATGTGCAATGTTATTAACATTTTGTTTGCTACTAATTTTGCAACTCTGCATTAACAACCTGTTGAATGAATCATTGCCAGAGATGGAAAAGAATTTAAATATTAGTAAAAAAATTAATACAAAACAAGAATTATTAAATATTTTTTATAATTATTTAGTTAAATATAAAGGGTTATCCATTTCGTGGTTTCAAAAGTATAGGACTGGAATTCGACATCTATCAAACTAAGTTGTTAAAATAATTTTTTTCTTTTCAGTTGAAAGTCTGACATTGACGAAAATGGATCGCTTAAGTATCACACAATGCATAAAAATGATCAAAACATACTACAAAAATGGTGATTTTGGAACAGCCACATATCGTGCTTTAAAAGAGAGATTACATACAAAAGGAGATTACATAATCGTCCAACTTCGTAAGCAATTGGCAAAATTGTGAAGAATTTTGAAGAGACTGGAGTAGTCACAAATTTTGTAATTCCTGTACATCATCGCTTAGCTGAAAATATCGCTGCTGTGAGTAAAGTGTTGCCGAAGACCCGAATGTGTCGATTCCGTGAATTCGGAACGTTATGTTCATATGATAATCGACTTTTGTTTGCCGGTGATTTATTGCAAGAGACATTTCCTGGCCGGAAAATTTCTCGTCGTGACGATATCAACTGTCAACTAAGATCATGCGATTTCACAGTATTAGACTTTTTTATGGGGCTACGCGAAAGACTGTGTTTATGCAGATAAACCTTTAACTCGTGAGCACTTAAAACCAACATTCGTCAAGTTATGGCTGAAATACCACCCAATATGTGTAAAAAAGTGGTCGAAAATTACCTCAAAGAATCAATGCTTGCAACATGTGTTTCACACATAATGTCTACGTTCAAACTTTATAATAAAAAAGAAATATGAAAAAAATATTTTATATGTGTTTTATTTACGTGCACTTTTGAAACCGCAAAATGGATAACGTGATATTGTGCGCCAAGGAATTTTTTCCCGAACGAAACCAAATAGAAGTGAAAGTAGGATATCAAAAGACTAAAACCTGTAAAGGGGTTTTTATGAGTTCTTGTCAGAAACTAATATCACTCGCTAAATTCACTTAAAAAAATTAACACCAAATACTTACTTAAATAGAAAACCTAGAGAATTATTAAGATATCGTATTTAGAAGGAAAGACTAGTGCAATAAGTTGATTCTACATTTGTGTTGTGCGGTTGAAAACGAGTTTTCTCTATAGTGCGTCGTGCGATCCACTGGAAAATAGACTACAAAGGGAATTTGTTGAATTTCGTGTTCTACGAAGAAATGTACGGTTATAGTAAAGATAGTTTTGATAGAAATGCTTCATTATAAAAAAGTAAATAAGACGAAGCATCTTTTTGGATAGGAAGGCTAATACGTCACCCGGAGAGCGATCCCTAAAAATCCATACTGCCGGTCGTTTAGAAAATTTTTAGACACCAAATACTTGACCAGATGGTAGTTGACCATACTTTCCACTACTTTGGATAACGCTAAACATATTGTTTCTGGGCGCTAATTTTTGGGGGTTGCTAGACTAACCATTTTTAGGGATTGGCGTTTCATTAGCAATCTTCCAACACATATTTAATTCACTGGCATTGTATAAACTGCTAAAAAGATTGGCTAATGGACCAGCTAACTTCGAAGAGCAGTGATTCAAGACCAGTATTCCATCTGGCCTAGGAAACTATTTACGTTAAGATCCTCTAAAACACTTTTAACAGCACGAGCTCGAAAAAATATGTTATTCATAGTTATAGGTATTATCAAGGTAGATTATAATGAAGGTAATTTCACTTTAAGTTACTAAATTTAATTTCACTTTCTGACAATTTTAAGGGTTCTGACATTTCAATAGAAATAAAGCTACCATATTAAGTTATGTTTTCCCCTTTTTATTCATCGCTGCGTCGACAATATGAGTTATGTGTAAAAATTTAAACACTTTTTTTATTGCTCAATTTACTTTTTGTTGCATATGCGTCCACATATCTTACTGTTTAACCATTATCTAATTGTTTGTGGAGAAATAAAGCTGGATAGCATGCACACATAATTCATTTTTGTTTAGTTTTTTTATTTCTAAAAAAGACACATAGCTCATGTTGTATTCACAGCTGAAATTTGAAGTATTAGAAATTAATAAAAAAAAAATTCGAAATAAAATTATTTCAAAAATCAAAAAGGTTAAAAATTAAAAAAATAGCAAAATAGAAATAATATTTTACGTTTTTTGCAGAAAAAGTGGATCTCTTTTTAGCAAAACATTGTTTTCATCATCCTTTAGTACAGGACCTCAATTTAGTAGCTTAATCTCATCCTCATTATCAGTATTTTTATTGGTTGTTTTTTTAGAGGAAATGCGCTGCACTATCAACTATAATGCTGAGAAATTGAAGTTGTGTTAAAAAATTTAAATTAATGGAGTCACTATGGTGCAAAACCGCTTTCTGAAAATTCGATTTACTTTTTCGAATACTTCCTCATCCGACAAATCCTTCTCGATTACGAAAGATGTCCCTGCCCAATTTTAATGGTGTTATTGTTTCCCTGCTGAGTCCTCTTAATGGCGTACTTCCATTAATATATTTGAATATACTTTAAGTCTAAAAATATTATCATAACTCTAAAAACATCACTCTTTAACAGGGGCATGGTCTTTGTTGCCTCCTTATTTGGCTCTAGGAAGTTTCCATTAAATTTGGTAGATGAAAGAATCTCGGAGGGCGCAATTGGAAAATATCAAAAACAAAAGTCGTCAATTTGTAATTGTTAATTATTTAAACCAATTAAACCATCTAAATTGTATTGATGCTGTAGATGTTTAAAAAGAAAAAGCACATTTTATATTCCTGTTTTCTAGAGTATGATAAGAACTAGAGTATGATGATGAGTTTATACTTTTGTGTGCTTTACGGGCATGTTTATAGGCCGTAGCTAATATTATAAGGATTTCTGACACTTTGTACTTCTACTAAAATTTTATATCATATATCAAATATCATTGCTTTTAATTGTGTTATTGATCATATGATTAATCCTGACAATAACCTTCCCTTGCTGCGAAAAGGATTTCTTTTATGAGTCTGCTTGGCTACGTTTTTCCTCTTCAATTCAGTTTGCATCTGATGCATTTTTATTTCTGTTTGCGTATTTCATTTCAAGCTAGTACTTTATTGGCTTAAGCGAACAATTTCGAGTTTGAGATTCTTCGTTTTAACAGCATTTGTTCATGTATAATTTATATTGTACACATTACACATTTTTTTAAAAAATTTAAAAAAAAACAAGAAAATATTTTTTATAATGTGGTAACGTTATATTTGATATGACGTAGAAAAACAAACTTCAAAAACCCTTATTAAAATTTAATGAAAGCAAGTGAAATTACCTTCAATATATATGCCTTGGGTATTATTTCAAATACGGGCAGTGATTGACTGTTTTCCGGGAATAACTTACAAATAACTTAAACATAAGGTTTGCTTTGTCAATCGGATTTCAAAAAGTACATAAACAACTTTTTGGTTAAAACGGAAAGATTTTTAACAAAATTACATAAAGATTTTTGGTATTGTTTTGTCCATCAAGTTACATATAATTCAATAGTACTATATTGTCCATCTCTGGAGTAGATATTGTTTTAGTAGTTGTTGATTGGATGTTTTTGTTATTGAAAAAACTTTTACGTGCAATTTTCTACCGTAATTTGTTATAAATTTAATTGTTAAACTATTAAAAATTATGCAATTTTAGTGAAATTTAATGATCCAATAATGATTTGTTTAAAAATCTTAATGCTAACAAACAGTTTCTAATGATTAATGAATAAACAATCAAAGTACCCAAAAAAATCGTAGACGTAAAAAGAAAAAACAAAAAAGAAATTCCAGTGCGCAGAAGTACCAGCCCAGTCAACAATCAAATCAGTTTATATTTTAGTGAATTTGATGTTGGAGCAGCAGCAGTAGTGCGCAAGGTGGGTGAGGTACGGGCTGCTTTAGATTAGATATTTGTTTTATTTTGTTGAGATTGTCTGTTGTACGACGTTTCTTCTTAACTTTGAACTAGCATCCGCTAGCATATAAACAAATTAAAACACTCGCTCCGGAACTCTGGGAAATTACTACACTAGACGAGGAAAATGTATATGTACTAAAGTAACTAACTTTTTTAAATGAAATCCAAAGATAACACAAATTCTAATTAAAAAAACCACCGTTGACTATGCGCGCATAAATTATATCTATCTAACGAATCCCAGAAAAAGAGGAAAACAAAAACCACAAATGACTTAACAATTATGATTCTTTATTACAAATTTTCTACCAAGTGAATTTCCCAAAGTTAAAGAAGAACAACAATAACTAACGAGCAATATGTTAACTTTATTAAGCGAATGTCATTTTTGGACAACCCGCGAAGATGTGCGGATTAAACATACAGACTTTGGTGCCTTTCGTTATACACGCAATCGTGAGTTACAACACTTGACCGGTGACCATTGTGCGGAAGCTAAACGTGACTATATAGAGCGCCGCAACGGTACGACTGTGCTGAAAAATTCCCGTAAATCTCGCATGGGCAGATTAAAAGATAATCTTAAGCGTTTGGAAGAACTTATGCGTCTTACTAAAGTTGCCCATATACATTGGACGGATGGGTCACAAGTTTTGCTGCTCTTTGCTAATGGAATTATTGCACATGTTTCTATTGATATGTTTACGGGAGACATTTCACGTATGGTATATGAAAAATATTTAGTAGGAAAATTGGCAGCTGACACTATAACCGATGGTAAGTTGGAAAGATGTTACTTAGTTTTATTAGTTAGTAAGTTAACAAATCAAAAGATATTATAATAATACGTCGGAATGGCTCCAAGATAACTCGCTCTCACGTTAGCCCTGACCTAGAATCCCACTCGGGTTGTTAACCGCATCTTCAACTAGGTTGCTCAGGTTTTCAGGATGTACCACGAGGAGGTGTGAGTAGGAATTGAATACAGTTATTACCTGTTAGCAGAAAACCCAGGCAAGAACTGCATTTACATCCCATTTGAGGCCCTATGCTCCACTGGGAGTCAAGGATAACAGAAAAATGATATTATTTTAGAGTCTAAAATTATTTGGTTTACAAGTAAATAATTCAGTAAATGGTAGTCAGAAGGGGCAAGGTCTGGGCTACAATACGAGTGTGTATGGTCTTATATTCTGCTCATTTTTTGTTGATTACGGTCTCCAGCACCTTCGTTTGTCTGACACGCTTTTAACAGCTTTTATCCCCCATTACAAAGCATTACATTGACGTCATAGATATTAGGGTTCGTCGTAGATTTGGCTGTTTGGCAGGGCTTTACATATATATGACTTTTTAAGCTCGGGTTATCGTAATTTTCAAATGAAAAAAATTACTTATTTCTGTAACGTTCAAACAAAATTTTCGACATGTAAAACCTTTAATTCTCATGAGACCCTATTAAATTCTTATTAGACCCAATTTCCTTGCTATTGAATTAATTACAAAACGGCTTATCTTCTAACTTTTTGGCTGACCAGACCTTTCCTTGTCATCTCGAAATCGGCCAAACCAAGTTCTACCAACAATCGATAACATTAATCGGTCATTTTTATAGCGATTGAAAAAATGTTTGTTTAAACTTTGGCGTCTTTTGAATACTTAAGTTTCCAAGAAAATCGCAGTTTACATTTTTAAATAAAATTTTTCAAAAAAGATCAGGTTTTAGTATAAATTTTGAAATTTTTTTAGCGATCATAGATTTTTGCTTAACTGGCTCTATCTCCTTTAGTTTTCAAGAAGATCAAAGTTTTATATTTTCATATAAAATTTTCAAAAAATCAGGTTTTAGTACGAATTTTGAAATTTTCACTGATTTTTGCTTAAATAGCTTTATCTCCTTTAGTTTCCACGAAAATCAAAGTAATTTTGAAATTTTGTTAGTGATTATATTTTTGCTTAAATGACCCTATCCCCCTTATTTTGCTAGAAAATCGAAGTTTTATATTTTCATATACAAATAATAAAAACTTCAGGTTTAAGTACCAATTTTGATTTTTTAGTGCTCACAGATTTTTGCTTAAATGGCTCTATTTCCTTTAGTTTCCACGAAAATCTATGTTTTATATTTCCATACAAAAATTTTCAAAAAATCAGGTTTTAGTACAGATTTAAATTTTTTTTTTAGTGATCACAGATTTTTGCTTAAATGGTTTTGTAAACTTTAGTTTCCAAGAAAATAGAAGTTTTATATTTTCGTAAAAAAATTAAAAATAAAATGTTTTAACACAAATTTTTAAATATGTCCTAGAAAATCGAAGTTTTTATTTTCATATACATATTAAAAAAAACAGATTTCTGCATGATATAAAGATAGTGGTTTTTAAATTTAATATTGACAATGGAACTACCGTGTGTATAGGGTAGAAGGGGGAGCATTTGCCACTTTTTTTTTAAAGTGCTCTAGGTTTCTTACCGGG
Organism: Stomorhina lunata; assembly: GCA_933228675.1. Taxonomy (NCBI): domain Eukaryota; kingdom Metazoa; phylum Arthropoda; class Insecta; order Diptera; family Rhiniidae; genus Stomorhina; species Stomorhina lunata. The sequence goes on from OW121741.1 coordinate 96,414,892, forward strand.
AGATTTATCACAATTTTTTTGTTCTTCATAGGTACCTATATATGTTAGCTTTAAACTATATTGGTTGAGATTGCCTACGGCTCTTCTTTATGTATTAAATTTTAAAAATAGTAAATTAACTAAAAGTGGCCAATGTGCCCCATCCATAGGGCACATTTGCCAATAAGTTGGGTGCAAAAAAGAAGTAAAAAAATTGTTGTAATAAAGTAAATTTTTATTTCTATAAAGCTTTAATATACAAAACAAACAAACCAACAAATTAATTCAAGTTCATTTCACATGGATAAATTAAACAAAAAAGTAAAAAATTCAGAGATCAAAATTTAAATTTGTACTGTGACATATCAACATTAAAAAAAAAATGTTAAAATGGAAGATGGATTGGACCTTGCAACCAAAATACGATATCCTTTATAGGGATGTTACGAATGTCGGGCTCAAAAAAATGTCGACGAGTAGCTTTGTTATATATGTATGGCAAATGTGCCCCAGGTAGAGTCCTTAGATGTAAAGAACAATTTTTCACATAAGAAATAGATTTATTGATAAAAACTTAAAATATTTGTTCTCAATACTACATTGTTTATTAAACTAATGAATAATTTCTTAGGATAACAAGAAACTAAGGAAAATATTATAAAAATACTTGTAGCAAAATATTTTTTCAGGATCTGCTAAAACAGTAAATCACGCCTGATGTTTTAAATATGAAAGCTACAGCAGTTAAAATTTGAGATATAGAATATCAATGATAAACGAATATAATATCGATTACAGCATCAAAAAAGATAAGTTAGTTTTCAAGAAAATTAGTGGTGGCAAATGCGCCCCTATGGCAAATGATCCCCCTCCTACCCTATATCTTGGGTTTATGTACCAATTTTGAATTTTGTTTAGTGATCACCAATTTTTGCTTAAATGGCTCTATTTCCTTTAGTTTCCAAGGAAATCGAAGTTTTATATTTCCATATAAAATTTACAAAAAAAATCAGGTTTTAGTACGAGTTTTGAATTTTTTTAGTGATCACAGATTTTTGCTTAAATGTTTTTTTTTATACTGTAGATATGTTAACATAAATGTTTTAGACCGGTATATAAACTCACGCATTTATGTAATAATTACTTTCTATTTATTGCTGTAATTTAGTTTCTTGTCATCTTTCATTTATTTACATTTCCTTTACTAATATTTTTAATTTTACTTCCAGCCTTTTTTACACGTTCTCACATTGTTTTGGCTTACAACACAAACCAAGTGACAGTCGTTCATCTGCAGAAGCCCAATTCTCGATCACAGGGCCCCGAGAAGATTTCCCGCATGGAACCAAAAATATTTCATGCAATCATACCGGGGGCGGCTGAAAGGAAGATAACTCGTCGCCTTAGTGTTAATGCAACATTTGACATGTTTGTTATATGGACAAAATCATCTCAAAATGAAGTCTTTCCATGGCGGCCAACGATGAGAGATCAAGATCGGGCAAATATTCATGTGTTTAAATTGAAGGGGTATGATGAAATGTTAATTTGGCCGTAAAGCAATAAATTTATTTTAAAAAAACTTTCAGGAACCAATTGGATTTTTTCGCCTATTGTTGGTCTGAAAATGATCCGCTGCATGTGGACTTCTTAAAATCTACTAACAATCAAATTTTAACTTTGGAACAGAAAATCTCTCGCAAAGGTGAAATTTCAGCCGAGGTTTCTTCATATGAGATTGCAGTTGGTAAAATGCAAAGAAGTCCTTTATCCTCAATTCCAATGGGAACACAAATTACCACATATGCCTTTAGTCCCGATCAGGAGAAATTGTTTTTGGGTACTGTAGATCGTAATATATGCCTACATGATTTAGTTATGCAAACTACAAAATGTGTAACACAAATAGATATTGTAAGTCGAAAGCTTTAAACTGACATTCAGAACAAATGTTCAAAGTTTTTATTTTCTCTAAAGATTCCTGTCCAATGCTCCTGGCATAGTGACTCTAGCATGATAATGATCGCCAATACAAGATCACAATTTGAATGTTTCGATCTGGCCTTGACGCCCATAGGTAACCAATTACAGAGTGAAGATGTAACACCCACAAATCTTTTAGATTTATCTCACTACTTTGCCACACAACCAACACTTTTACAAATTTCATGTAGTCGCAAACCTGAAATCGGTCATAGCTCCAATAACTATGCTGGCACAGACTGTTTCCTTTTATTGCTTTACGACCAAGGTCCTCTGGGATGTTTACGTTTCTTTGCCGGTGCAGGCATGCGTGGTGATATTCATAATTCTGGTCTAACAGCTGATGTGATATTGGACAAATATCTAGCTCTTAATCAATTGGAAAAGGCTGTCAATCTGTTGAACGCCTTAAATTGGGAAACTTATGGAGCAATGTGCCTAATGTCGTTACATAAAATAGCAAATCATGTATTTTATAGAGGTGATCAGAAACGGGCACGCATAGATTTAATGTCTAGAGCTTTGAAGACATTTACCGAATCCCTGACCGAAGAAACGAAAGATGAATTTAGTGATCAAGTGTTCGATTTGAAACGTAGATTTTTCTTTTTTCTATTGAGGTAAGTTGCAATTGAATGAAAATTTTTAATATTTTTCAATCTATTAAAGGAAATATTTCTTTTTTATTTTTCAGACGTAACTTTTATGCAGAAGCTTTTGAAGTGGCTCAAGACATTGAAGATTATGATTTGTTTATGGATCTGTTTAACATAACCAAATTTGATCCAAATCTTATTGAATTTTCTGCAGCTTGTTTCAGCCAAGCAGCTGCCATACTACATGAAGAGGATAGAGAAAATGGTAATCTTAGTACAGCAAGTGAATTTCGATCTGAATCGGCTTGTTCTCAATCAACAATATCTGAAAATACTGGTCGAAGTAGATTGCAACAACAACAGCAGCAGCATCAGAAATTCCTCAAAAATTATGTACCACCCTTGCCCTCATTTAAATCTAAAGTATTTAGTGCCGAAATGATTAAAATAAATATACCAAAACCAGAGTTACGTACCGATAATTCTGTACAACAAGAAAGGAGTAGGCCGCCACCACCTCCTGTGCCGGATAAAAAACAAACTAAACTGAATCCTACTACAATATCAGCATCTACTTCAATAGCCTTAAGTAGTAACTTGGCAAATTTACCATTGAAAAGCGGGGCTCTTAACACAATGCATCAACTCAATTCTAATGGTTTTAATGCAAACCCACAATGGGTTGATGTATCCCTTAAAAATCCACCAATTAAATCAGCTTTTGTTCCCCATTATAGCACAAATAATTTTATTGCAAAATCAAGTTCAATCACAAAGTCAATGCAAACCATTAATAACAATATTACACAGCCTCTATCGTCGACATCATCATATTCATATCATGCCTCACCGATTATAATAAATGAATCCAATGTAAATTTAGCAACGCAGCAACGTACATATCAACAGCCACCAGCACCAGTAGTACCTATTAACTCCACCTATCAACCTAAATTCTTTCAACACCCCCTTGTATCTGGTAATATACCATCGACAGGTTCAACTTCTTTAGCTCCATATAGTATATCGAATGAAGAGTATCAAAAGGTATTGCTAAGTAAAAAACCAACTGCATCAATACTCTCAAATGGTTCGGCTACCCAAAATGGTAGCAATATTTCGGTATTGAGTAGTAATAGTGTTCAGAATGGCAATGCAAAGGAGGGTAATAAGCATTCCAGTGGAGAAAAGAACAAAGTTAAGTTTTCAGATACAGTACAAGTGGCAGTTGTACCGGTAAGTGGCAGTAACAATGTGTTCTTAATGACAAAATTAGAAAATGTTGCTTTAGATAAAAAATACAAGATATAAAATAGGTGCTGGCAAACACATTCTAAATAGTTATCAAATTTTCCTATAATATAAAAAATATACTAATTAAAGCCTCTATTTCAGGAAATACCCCGCAAAGAAAAACTCCTTATTAAACGTAACGGTTATTCTAGACCTCCACCACGAAATTTTACTAACCCTAAAAAGGAATTACAAGATAGTTTACCACTTTGTCACCCAAACGATGATTATTTAAAGGATTTTAATCCCTTACCATCAGGTAGTTAACCAATAAGCGAAAGTAATAAATAACTTTTCAACTTTATTATTAACAAACGACAATATTGTACATTTTTTTAGCAGAACCAACACAAAGAACAGCAAATAGAATAAGTATTAAAGATGAACATCAACAAACATTTAACAAAACTACTAACACTACAAATACCAACATCACCAATCCCTCAAATCCCAACACATCTACAAGTCCATCCATAAAAGTAGTACATTTTGGTGTAGTCTAACTTTCTGAAACTAATAATTTTTTCCCAAGTTATTATAAATGTCTTCCAATGCCTTAGAATAAGTTTTCACATTTTGAATCTCCGTCCTCTTAGGAAAAAGCTTTAAACAAAAATTGAATATTTAAATCCTTTTCCTAAAAAATAACATTAAACTTAATTTAGTTAATTCATATAAAATCCTTTTTTGTTATAGATTCTATTTCTTTTTGTGTTTAACTATTTTTATTTACATGTTTTAAATGATTTTGTTAAAATGGCAATCCTAGCAATATTAAGATTAAGAGTACAAGTAACTTTTATTTATAATTTATTAAATTTATTACTCGTTTTTTATATATTTTTTTACTATTGTATGGATACTTAAAACAAAAATAAATCAACAATTAATATAAATACATATTAATTTACTTTTTCTTTCCACCTTGCATTTTTTCCAATTCGGCTTTAAGATCAAGCAGATCCTTGTCTGGCACGTAACGTCTTTCCTCACATTCATCGTTATGTTCCTGCACCGTAAGATTTACGCCCTCTGGCAAGGCAGATTGTGCAATTCTTAGAAACATGGGAAACAATGGCGCATCAACGTCTTGTAATTGTATATTACGTTCGTAGACAGTTAGACGATATTCTGAATCGACTACAGCAGAATTTGGTTTTAGTCTCTGAACGGTCATGTTTTGTGGTGGAAGGGCATAGCTAAAGGGATACAAAAGGAAAAAAAAATTGCAATTCAAAATATTTGCTTGTGCAGTTTAAAGAGACGATATCTTAAAATACCTATTCAATACGTAATAGATTATACTAAATTAAGGACAAAAAAGTTAAAAAAAATATTTGGGTATGGCATAACAAGCTTGCTGCGATACCGACCCCAGTACGTCCATATTTTTATAGTTTTTTCTTTTGCAATTACAAACTTTTCTCTTTTCAATAGGCCAGCTCTGCGCTGGCCAACCCAAAACATCAATCATCACTTCGCAAAACCACTCTTTTTGGAATTGGATTAACATTTAGGGGATGGACCACTACATTTGCATTGTGATGGAACTAAGAAAAAAGGTTGTGGATATTCGATTTGAACCTGTGGATACGCAATTAGGAGGAAAACTGATGTAGGAAGTTTATTCCACATTCGTACTGTTGTGCTAGAACAACAAGTTTTCTCTATAGTGCGTCGTACGATCCACTGGAAAATCGACTACAAAGGGATGAGCCCTTGTTGAATTCTTTGTGCTGTGAAGAAATATACGGGTTTTAGGAACAAGATCCCTAATTATTTGAGCACATACCATTATAGTATCGATAGAACAGTGACTTACACTACAGAGGGTCTAATATGGGAGTTACAGTCGAATGTGATTGTTACCAAACTTCTGTTATCGATTTATTTTTTATCTATGTAATTTTAGCAAAAAACTTCAATTATCATTCGATTTACAAGCATTTTTCTGATTTTCTGTGTATTTAAATGATTATTGAAAGTTTTTCTTGTATGGGAGATATGGTCAAATATGAAACGATTGCAACAAAATTGGGTAAAGTAATTTCGGTTACCATAAGCAATATTTTCACTGAATATTATTAAAATACAAATAATATTCAATTATATATTCAATAACTCTATCCCGGAAAGATAGTTCTATGGGAGGTTACCGAAATAATTCGATCCGATTCGATTTGCACAAAATCTAGACATTTATCTTGTACCAAGGGGATTGGGAATACTAAATTTTAATAAATTATCTTAAAAGTTGAGACCCTTACTTAGATCACAAGTTTATAGGGAGAGACCGCCAGCCAGATAAACATCGTTTAATCGATTCAGAGTTAATTGGTATATTTAAAGGTAAGTGTCAGACTAATATGTCTATGCTTTACAAACACCAGCACAAAATTAATTTTGTCTGCAACAAAGAAATATAAAGTTGTCATAATCTTTAGATTAAAGTGCGTTTCTGTGAATTTCATTATATTTTAAGTGGCTTTTGTCAGAAGGTCTTGTAGGGAGCAATGGTCAAATAGTTATCGATTTCAAGAAAATTGAAACACTGATAAGCAATGTTTTTTTTTTTAAATTTCATAAAATATACTTAAATTTATGGCCAAAATCTTAATTCCGGAAAGTGGGACCTATATATCGTGAGTTATATTTAATACCGACTATGAACCAAATAAAAAATTTTTAAGGAGAGGCAAAAAAGTGTTCGATATCCAAAATACTTTAATAGAAGTTAATATTTCCTCTACAATATATTTAAGCCAATAACTGCCTTAATAGATTTCTTCCATCTGATTTTCATTACATGAGATGTTCTTTTATAAAAGAACAGTTTTCCAAAAAATAAAAAAAAAAATGTTTAAAAATAAAAATGGTTCATAGGCGGTATTGAATATAGGTTCACGATATATAATTCCCGGACAACATTCCAATTGGAACAAGGATTATTTCTCTCAGACAATAAGCTGCATCCAATTCTATTTTTAGACTCAATGAAAGGAACCTACGTTTTAACTCCGGCTCCGAACGGCAAATGCATTAGTTAGAGAAGTTTTACATAGCCTAATACGCAATAAACAATGGCTAGCTGAGTTATGAGGTGAGCCGCCGCATTTTTGAAAATTTATATTTTCAAGTGGGTCTGGCCGGGAATTGAACTTGGGATCTCTGGTATGCTAGGCGGATGACTAACCTGCCACGGCCTATAGAAGGTTCTCAATTAAACAATTTCAATAGCAATGGCCTAGTGTCAAAATTTCTGTACCAAATTTCATCAAATTACCTTAAACATTGCGATATGTACTATGATTGCATTGACTCAGGGACCGATTCTAAATATATTGGTATACTTAAAGGTGGGGGTCAGACTAATATTTCTATGATACACCTATGCCGGTATAATGTTTAGATTGTGATAAACTGTAACTCAAAATATAAAATTTGGTGAAGAAGTATTATCTTACCAGTCGGCGACATCAATATCCAAATATTCCGCAACACTGTGAAGGTAACGTTGATAACTTTCCAATATGGGATAATCATATCCCTTCAATTGTACATTCAAACATTCATACTGAGGATATTTTGGTTTCAAAGACTTAAATAAGAGATTTCAATTGATTATTTAACAAAAAATTCTTCAAACAATTTAATATAAATAATACCTCCAGATAGTCCGGCTCATATACACTAGAGCTTAAGGTTGAAGTTGTGCCCAGATTTCTTACCACATTGGCTTTATATTGTTGGCAAAATTTTTGTAGCAAAGGATTAAGCTGGAAACGTTATAAAAACAATTTAATTTATAAAACAAAAAACGTAATTTTAACGTTGTAAATATACCTTTCGCAACATTTTGTGTTATTGTTCTGTTACTCGGTTTTTGAGGTTACGACATTTGTCAGCTGTTGTATTGAGAAAGGAAGTGTTTGGAATATATAAGAAAAAATAAATAAAACAAAAAACTTTACCCATAGGGTGGTTCAAATAAAACAAAAAATGTAAACAAGAGAATGTTTAAAGAAATTTTTAACAAAATTACTTTGAACAAAGAATTGAACAAAATTACGAGTTTAACAACTAATAATCTTAAAGAATAATGCAGTGCAAAAAAAAAAAAAACAAAACTATACTTACAATCTTTTAATATCAACATTTTTCTAAAAAAAATCTTTTTTACCAATATTTTTCTAAGGAATATCTTCTCGTATCGAAATTTTTCTAAAGAAAATCTTTCAATATCAAAATTTTTCTAAAGAAAATCTTTTAATATCAAAATTTTTCTAAAGAAAATCTTATAATATCAAAATTTGTCTAAAGAAAATAATATTAAAATTTTTCTAAAGAAAATCCTTCAATACCAATATTTTTCTAAAGAAAATCTTTACAATCCAAATTATTCTACACAAAATCTTTTAATATCAAAATTTTTCTAAAGAAAATCTTTTAATATCAAAATTTTTCTAAAGAAAATCTTTTAATATCAACATTTTTCTAAAGAGAACCTTTTAATATCAAAATTTTTCTAAAGAAAGTCTTTTAATATCAAAATTTTTCTAAAGAAAATCTTTTAATATCAAAATTTTTCTAAAGAAAATCTTTTAATATCAAAATTTTTCTAAAGAAAATCTTTTAATATCAAAATTTTTCTAAAGAAAATCTTTTAATATCAAAATTTTTCTAAAGAAATCTTTTAATATCAAAATTTTTCTAAAGAAAATCTTTTAATATCAAAATTTTTCTAAAGAAAATCTTTTAATATCAAAATTTTTCTAAAGAAAATGTTTTAATATCAAAATTTTTCTAAAGAAAATCTTTTAATATCAAAATTTTTCTAAAGAAAATCTTTTAATATCAAAATTTTTCTAAAGAAAATCTTTTAATATCAAAATTTTTCTAAAGAAAATCTTTTAATATCAAAATTTTTCTAAAGAAAATCTTTTAATATCAAAATTTTTCTAAAGAAAATCTTTTAATATCAAAATTTTTCTAAAGAAAATCTTTTAATATCAAAATTTTTCTAAAGAAAATCTTTTAATATCAAAATTTTTCTAAAGAAAATCTTTTAATATCAAAATTTTTCTAAAGAAAATCTTTTAATATCAAAATTTTTCTATAGAAATTATTAAGTTTTGATTTTGATTCTTACCCAAATCTTAAATTGATAGAAATTATTAAGTTTTGATTTTGATTCTTACCCAAATCTTAAATTGATAATAAAATCAAACCATTAAATTTCATTCATATTCATATTTTTTAATAATCTAAAAATGTTATTTTAAAAATTTTCATTCTCTACAAATAATAATTACAAAAAAATAATAAATCAATTTAGTTTCTAAAAAATAACTTAAAGATTAAAATAACAAATACGCAAGGAAATAATGATAATGAAAAAATTTAAATAAAAAAAAATTAAAATATGAAATTCTAGCAAATAATTTTAAGAGTCAAATCTAATAGGTATCGTTTTGACACGGCCTTTCAAACATAACCTAACCTTAAAGTGAACAGATTAAAATCAATTTCAATAACAAACTACTTTTTTTTTGAATTATGAATATTTTGGACAAGTTTTGTTGTTTTAGCTCTTTTCATTCAGGCCCTATCGTGTTTTTAACAGATAGAATTTGCTCAATCTTGTTAGAATTTCATAAGGAGTACTGGATCCTTATATATTATTTTTGGTTTTGAGCCAATCATTTGGGAATTACAATCTCAATATTTGGTAGGTATATTTTTTTGATAGTAAGTATAAAAATTGTATGAGTTGAGAAGAATGTTTGTATCAAATTTTATCGAAATCGGAGATAGTAAGGTTAGGTATGCTTTCGAAAATATTTGATTTGGACTCTTAATTTAATTTTAAGAAAATACAACTAAATGTTATTTATATATGCCATAAAATGTTTTAAATAAATATTCAAGAAATATTTTAAGTCAATCAACAAGGAACTAAAAAAGATTGGTATTTTCATTATTATTAATTTTAATTTAAATAATATTTAAATTCTAATTATTATATAATATTAATTGAAATGTTTACTTAAATAAATAATATCTTTTGTTACATAAGTTTTTATTATTTTATTATTTTGTTTAAATTAATTAGAATATAACTTTTTCTTAATTATTTCCCGGAAAAAATTTCAAGTTCATTTTTTATCGTTTTCGAAAATATATTTTTTTATTTAAAATAAGAAATATTAACAATTATTTAATTAGATTTTTGCATTAAAGCCATTTACTACTTACAAAAAATGCAGTCATTTATATTTTCTTTCACATACACAATTTAATGACTAAAGGTATGAGAACACAGTTGGGACGAACGATAACCCTGGGCTAGATTTTGAAAACTTTTTTTTACCGACAAAAGGAGGACCTAGTGGGTAAAGAAAAATTTAGTACGCTAAATTCAACGGTGCTAACCTGTTTTTACGTTAGCTCTGGATATAGCTCGAGATATAGCGTTATAAAAAATGGAGGAGGTTGCCCCATAAACAATCGCGTAACTCGAAAACTGCTTATCCGAGCAGTCGTTTTGAAAATCATTTTTTTTGTTTGCAAAATAATATTTTTTTTTACAATATCAGAAAAATTTCCATTTTCAAAAATTGAAGAAATTTTCTATAAAAATTTTTATTTGAAAAATTTTCTATAAAAAAATTTTATATGAAAAATTTTCTATAAAAAATTTTTATACGAAAAATTTTCTATAAAAAATTTTTATATGAAAAATTTTCTATAAAAAATTTGTATATGAACAATTTTCTATGAAAAATTTTTATATGAAAAATTTTCTATAAAAATTTTTATATTAAAAATTTTTTATAAAAAATTTTGATACAAAAAATTTTATATGAAAAATTTTCAAAAAAAAGAATTATATGAAAATTTTTCTATAGAAATTTTTATATGAAAATTTTTCTACAGAAATTTTCATATGAAAAATTTTCTATAGAAATTTTTATATGAAAAATTTTCTATAGAAATTTTTATATGAAAAATTTTATGTAGAAGTTTTTATATGAAATATTTTCTACAAAAAATTTTGATATAAAAAATTTTTTATGAAAAATTTTCTAAAAAAAAAATTCTGTAAAAAATGTTTATATGAAAAATTTTCTATAAAAAATTATTATATGAAAAATTTTATATAAAAATTTGTATATAAAAAATTTTGTATAGAAATTTTTATATGAAAAATTTTCTATAGAAATTTTTATATGAAAAATTTTCTATATAGAAATTTTTATATGAAAAATTTTGTATAGAAATTTTAATATGAAAAATTTTGTATAGAAATTTTTATATGAAAAATTTTGTATAGAAATTTTTATATGAAAAATTTTTTATATAGAAATTTTTGTATGAAAAATTTTCTATAAAAAATTTTGATATAAAAAATTTTCTAAAAAAAATTTTTTAAGAAAAATTTTCTATAGAAATTTTTATATGAAAAATTTTCTATAGAAACTTTTATATGAAAAATTTTCTGTAGAAATTTTATATGAAAAATTTTCTATAGAAATTTTTATATGAAAAATTTTCTATAGAAATTTTTATATGAAAAATTTTCTATAGAAATTTTTATATGAAAAATTCTCTATAGACATTTTTATATAAAAAATTTTCTATAGAAATTTTTATATGAAAAATTTTCTATAGAAATTTTTATATGAAAAATTTTTTATAAGAATGTTTACATGAAGAATTTTCTATAGAAATTTTTATATGAAAAATTTTTTATAGAAATTCTTATATGAAAAATTTTCTATAGAAATTTTTATATAAAAATTTTCTATAGAAATTTTTATATGAAAAATTTTCTATAAAAAAATTTTATATGAAAAATTTTATATAAAAAATTTTTATATGAAAAATTTTTATATGAAAAAATTTCTATAAAAAAATTGTATATTTCCTACAGAAATTTTTATATAAAAAAATGTCTTAACAAAAGACTTTCGACCTTTGACTTTTTTTTGAATATTTATTGCGCAACCTCCTCCATTTTCTAAATAAGTATATATCTCGAAAACTAGAGCTAACCTTAAAAAAAACATTGAATACAGCGAATTCTCTTTACCCCCTAGGTCTCCCTTTTGACGAAATTCCTCGTGCATGTCAAGCAATGCGATCGAACGACGACTAAACTGTTTGAAAGTTGTAAAATATTAGAAATTGTATGAGTTCTTGTTAAATGGTCACCTTATTATAAAATAAAAAAATACAAATAGGGAAAAAGTGCGATATGTCCTAAACTGCGATTAATTTGTACAAATTAATAAAAATGTCGTCAATATACGAATGTAAATGACGATTGTTTTTAAGCCTAATTCGTCGTTCTGACCGAAATTAGTCGTTCATCCAAACTGTGTTTATGCCTTTAAAGTGAAAAAACAAAAATGATTTTACAAATATATTTAAAATTTTTTTTTGGTAGTTACTATTTTTCAGGTTTTTTTTTCTCATTTGTTGGGTGAATTTATTTTAGATTCTTTTACGTTTTACTTAAGTCACCAACTAGAAATAAAATAGAAAATTTAATAAAAAATAAAGTAAGAATTGAAAAAAATCATTAATATTAACCAAAAATTCTGTTAATTGTTAGGGATTTTAAGGACGACTTTGAAATACAAAAACTTATTACAATGCGTTTGAAATGTTTAGGCTTGATTCAGATGATGAAAAATTAAGCTGAATGAAGAAATAATAGTAAATATTAGTTTATATATTGAGTCAAATCATACTTCCGTTGAAAATAAAAAAAATTTTAATAGAAAATAGCTGATAACAAAATTTTTCGATAAAATTTAAAAAAGTTTATATTGAAAAATATTAATAAAAGTTCTTTTAAATAAAAATTAAACTAGTTCAAAATAGGTCATTCCAATATTCTGCATAAACCGATCCTTTAATCTTTAAAGCAATGACTACTGTAGAAGTTGTCATAACGTCGAGGTGAAAGAAACTGTCACTCATCACCACTGTCACTGCCCAGCCCTTGCTGATCTTAGTTCTTTCTTATCATCTGAGTTACCCGTTTCTACACGATCTATCTGAGGTCTCGAATATTCAACCCTATTCTGCGTTTCGATTACGATTTCATTTCCGTTACGATCGAAAATTGGTATTCCAACAAAAACGAAATCAAAAGAAAATATAAAAGACAACAATCTTTATAAAACCAATTTGTCAATTGTATTTTATACTTAATTTCATCAATTATTTACTTTTATACTTAATAAAATTTTAGATCGAAAGAATCTCCGTCAAATTAAAAGCAACTGAAAAAATCTCCGTTTATTTCCGATAGTAACGCAGAATACATATTTACAATCGAAAGAAATTGAAATGAATCGAAACACAGAATACCAAAATTGCATTAGTTAGAGAAGTTTTACATAGCCTAATACTCAACCAGCTGAGTTATGAGGTGAACCGCTTTTTTTTGAAAATTTATTTTTTCAAGTGGGTCTGGCCTGGGATCGAACTTGGGACCTCTGGTATGCTAGGCGGATGACTAACCTGCTACGCCACGGCTGTTCACATTTATGATATCAAAAAATTTAAATCGAATGTCCACAAACATTACTCCCTTCTTTCTTCTTCCCATAACTTTTTCTCCTAGTTCCATCACAATGCAATGCAAACGTTGGATTCATCCCCTGAGTGTTGGTCAAATTAAAAAAAAAAAAACTTTGCTTGTAAGGATAGCACACGAAGATATATACTGAATTCTTTAAATTATACCTCGTACATGGAAGCGCTAAGCAACATTCATAGCCACCATCTCCACGATTTTTGGTTATCGCATAAATGTTGTATTATGAAGTCCTACGTCACTCAGTTCGCCCATAGCAGATGAAGAAAAGAACTTGCCGCGGAAAACAGGAGTAGCTGGGGCTCAACTAAGATCCGAATGAAGCAACAGATTAAACATCATTTGATCCAGCATAGACAGTGTCGTCCCCAACGTATGCCTAGCCTATGGTCAGGAACCTCAGACACCCCCTACATTTTTATCTGTACCGCCAAACCTACTTCACATAGTCCTGAGAATTTGTGGACTAATTCAGTTGAAGTAGCACATTTTTTTGGCCTTTATCTCCAAACAGATCCAATGTCAACAACAAATTAATAAAATTGTAAATGTTAGTGATGTTACAACAACAACCAACTGTAATGAAATATCTTAATTTTAAGAAAAATTTTATATGAAAAATTTTATATGAAAAATTTTCTATATAAATTTTTATATAAAAAAATTTGCTATAGAAATTTTTATATGAAAAATTTTCTATAAAAAAATTTGTATACGAAAAATTTTTATATGAAAAATTTTTTATAAAAAATTTTTATATGAATAATATGAATAATTTTCTATAATCAACTTTTTTACGAGAAGTTTTCTACAGAAATTTATATATAAAAAATATTCTATAGAAATTTTTATATAAAAAATATTCTATAGAAATTTTTATATGAAAAATTTTGTATATAAAAATTTTATATGAAAAACTTTCTATAAAAAAATTTTGTATAAAAAATTTTCTATAAAAAAAATTTTCTATAAAAAAATTTTATATGAAAAATTTTCTATAAAAAAATTGTATATGAAAAATTTTCTATAAAAAAATTTTTATATACAAAAATTTTCTATAAAAAAATTTTATACAAAAAAATTGTCTATAAAAAATTTTTATACGAAACACTTTTTATAAAAAAATTTTATACTTTAAATTTTTTATAAAAAAATTTTATATGAAAAATTTTGTATAAAAAAATTTTATTTGTAAAAATTTTCTATAGAAATTTTTATGACAAATTTTCTATAAAAAAATTTTATATGCGAAATTTTCGATAAAAAATTTTTAAATGAAAAATTTTCTATAGAAATTTTTATATGAACAATTTTTTATAAAAAATTTTATATGAAAAATTTTCAATAGAAATTTTTGTATGGAAAATTTTTTATGGAAATTTTTACATGAAATATATTCTATAGAAATTTTTATATTAATAATTTTCTATAGAAATTTTTGTATGAAAAATTTTCTATAGAAAATTTTATATGAATAGAAATTTTTATATAAAAAATTTTCAATAAAAAATTTTAGATAAAAAATTTTATATGAAAAATTTTCTATAAAAAAACTTAATTTGAAAAATTTAATTTTTGTATGAAAAATTGTCTATAAAAAAATTTTAATATGAAAAATTTTCTATAAAAAATTTTTATACGAAAAATTTTCTATAGAAATTTTTATATAAAAAATATTCCATAGAAATTTTCTATAGAAATTTTTATATGAAAAATTGTTCATAGAAATTTTTGTATGAAAAATTTTCTGTAAAAAATTTTGATATAAAAAATTTTCATAAACATTTTTTATGAAAAATTTTCTTTAAAAAAATTTTATTTGAAAAATTTTCTTTGGAAATTTTTATATGAAATATTGTCCATAGACATTTTTATATGAAAAATATTCTGTAAACGTTTTTATATGAAAAATTTCTATAGATTTTTTATATAAAAAATATTCTATAGAAATTTTTATACGAAAAATTTTAAATTATTTTATTTTTAAATTACTATATGAACAATTTTCTATAGAAATTTTTATATAAAAAATTTTTATTGAAAATTTTTCATATATGAAAAATTTTCTGTATAAATTTTTATATGAAAAATTTTCTTTAGAAATTTTCATATGAAACATTTTTTATAGAAATTTTTATATGAAAATTTTTTTCTTAATTTTTTTTCTATAGAAATTTTTATATAAAAATTTCGATAGAAAAATTTTATATGAAAAATTTTCTCTACAAATATTTTCTATAAAAGAAATTTGTATGAAAAATTTTCTACAAAAAATTTTTATATGAAAAATTTTCTGTACAAATTTTTTGTTTAAAATATTTTCTATATCATGCAATTAAGGGTAAACTAAAGAAAATTTAACCTAAAAAACTAAAGTATGTAAATGGCGGTAAATTAATCTTATATGTAATTAATAGCTTATAAAATGTTTCAAAAGGAATGCAAATATCCTTCGAAAAGAATCGAATGAAATGGAGAAAAGAAAACTAAAGAATTTATTCTGTCCTTAAAATGTTTAACTAACTACACACTGGGTTAAATTTTTAATATCTATGTATTATCAATTGCTAACAGCCTTTAATGTGTAAACTGTTTTGTTTTTCTTTTTTCAATAAAATATTATTAAAATAAAATATTATGTATATATTTTTATATATATATCTATGAAGTGTATATTTTATGTAAATATGAATAATATTTTGCAAAAAGCCGAATTAAAATAGAGAGAGATTCAATAAAATAAATTTTATTGTAAGCAATTTTTAAACTTGATAGTACAGAACTCTTGCACATGGGGGTATTTGAGGTTAATCTTCTTCTGTTATCCTTGACTTCCAGTGGATCATAGGGCCTCAATAGTTATATTAAATTCAGAGAATAGATCAAATGTTTATTTAAAATTTATGTTACATTTGCTTTTGTGCTTTCATGACTTGATACACAATTTTATTAAGCTAGAACTTTTTTTAATGAAATCCTATAATTACAAAATTATCTTAAATTTAAGTTTGAAATTTAAGCTTTATGACAGTATATACATTTTTTGCAAATTTTGCAAATTTTGGCCTAAAATTTAAAATAAGTGACATAATTTTATTTTATTTTTTCAAAATACTCCTAAAAGAATGTACTAACGTTCTCAGATCATATAAAAACAAATATCTCGTGTATCTTTATTAGTTAGTATTAATTATAAGGAAAAATAAAATTTATAAATATTTATTTATTATCCAAAAGATTAATTTTGGGTTCCGAAAGGCTCTCTTCAGTCTAAAAATTTAAATTATTTCTACTCTTTTACAGATGATAGATATAATACTACCACTTATTCGGACCAAAATGAAATACAATTTTTATGTAAGAGCCGCATGCAATGGTATTCATCCTAATGAAATCAGGCCCCTTGTTGTTGATATCTAAACTTTTTAATATTGGCATGTCTTTAACAACTCATCCATTTGTTGTCGATTGGCCAGTGGATCACACAACATACTAACATTAGGCACAAATTGTCTATAAACACTACTCCCTCTATCTTCCGTTTCTTAATTTTATCACAATCGAATGCATGATAAGGGTCATTCGCTGAGAGTTAAGCGGTAGTCGAAATAAATAGATCATAGATGTCATACAATAAACTTAGGTATTCGTAAACATAACGCCATCGATTTGTGTGCATCATTAAGTTATTCCCGATTAAACATGTCAGCATACGAGCCAAATTCTCGTCATTTTCGGAAGGTTTTAATTTTCTGCTTTAATATTCTGAGGCTCATCAAATGCTCTCAAATAACTATGGTGAGGCCGCTATTAGTTAAAGAATGTGTCGAGAGTGGTTTTAACGTTTCAAGAACGGTGACGTCGAAGACCCGCCGGATACTTCACTATTTTGGATAAAATTACTAACATCCCTGACCACATAGACTACTGCATATCCACCCTCTTTGATAAATCATTTACTGTGACTATCTCAAGACGACGGCTGTCTGGAGGTATACATGGACGGATCGAAGTCAAAGGCGTAGGGGAAGGCTTCTTCATCCTACTTTTAGGGAATTAAATTTGCTTTAGGCTCCTTGATCAATGTAGTATTTTTCAATCCAAGATATCAGCCATACATAAAGCAGTCAAATGGTTCTTCGTACCGGAACAACTCGGAAATCTTAGGATTCCGACCAAGGACTGCCACTTCTGCGATATTAACAATAACATCGCAGTTACAACAACAACCTAAAGATAAAGTCCCGAAATAAGGTCCTAAAAGCATTAGGTGACACCTCATGGGGTATGTACAAGGAGGTTATTGTTGCGACATATAAAGCAATTGGTCGCTTACTCCTTAACTATGCAGCCTCAGTTTGGACCTCTTTCATTAGCGACACTCAATGGCGAAACTTGAAAATATCCCAAAATAATGCACTCCGAATTGGAGAAACGGATGTGTGAAAATGACGAATGTGGATCATTTACATGAGGGAACCAGTTTACTGTCGGTCAGATGGCATGTCACCAGCCTAATTATCCTAACCATTAGATATAGATTATTGTTGACCGACTGTCCATAACGAAAGCGCAGAAAACATTGCATCCATTGACGGTCACTGATTCCATAAACAACTTCTTCCGTTATCCTTGACTTCCAGTGGAGCATAGGGCCTCATGGGATGTAAATGGGATGCAGTTGTTGCCTGGGTTTCCTGCTAACAGATAATAACTGTACTCAATTCCTACTCGCACCTCCTCGTGGTACATCCTGGAAACCTGAGCAACCTAGTTGAAAATGCGTTAAACAACCCGAGAGGGATTCTAGGTTAGGGCTAATGTGAGAGCGAGTTATCTTGAAGCCATTCCGACGTATTTGGTCTAAGGGTGTAAGATAATTGTACTTCGTAAAGTACGAAACTCTAGCGTCTGTTCAACATGTTAGTTGCGGCTACAAGCGGACGTCTGTTTCGGATCGAGC
This sequence comes from Stomorhina lunata, assembly GCA_933228675.1. NCBI lineage: Eukaryota > Metazoa > Arthropoda > Insecta > Diptera > Rhiniidae > Stomorhina > Stomorhina lunata. The sequence goes on from OW121741.1 coordinate 96,433,316, forward strand.
GGCTCGCTTTACAAACGTGGCTCTTGTCTTTGGACTCATCATCCATCGACTTAGCACTTACGATGTTTTAAGCATGGAAAGAAACAACATTATAGAATATACTACTCCAAGGGGTAATCATGCGAGAAATCCCTCGGCTACGGCAGCTGGCACAAGGATTTTGGAGGTGCCTAATCTATACAAGAACATCCTGATGAATGAAACCAATTCTATCGGAAGAAATCGGACTATAAAACCTAATATAGGCATGAAAGAAAGTTTAAAGTTTGCGACATAAAACGTACGCATAAACGGCTACCGATGCAATAAAGTCCTAAATGAACACCCCCTCCAATTTCGGTTAGGCAGACTAGATCCAAACTAGCACAATTAAGAGCTGGTTGGAGCAGTATACTTAACTGCTACCGCGAACGTATTGTTCCTGGCACTTTAAACCGTTGCCCAGCCTGTCTTCAAAGCCCCTGTGACACTGTGCACTTATTGAATTGCCCAAATAGGACAACTGAGTTGAGCTATGGCATAGACCGATTGATATATATAATTCCCCGACAACATTCCAATTGGAACAAGGGTACTTCTCTCAAACAATGAGCTGCATCCGATTCTGTTTTTAGACTCATTTAAAGGGACCTACGTTTTAACTCCGGCTCCGAACGGCAAATGCATAAGTTAGAGAAGTTTTACATAGCCCAATACTCAATAACCAGTGGCTAGATGAGTTATGAGTTGAACCGCCGCTTTTTTTGAAAATTTATTTTTTCAAGTGGGTCTGACAGGGCATTGAACTTGGGACCTCTTGTATGCTAGGCGGATAACTAACCTGCTATACCACGACGATAGAGGTGGCCCTATTTCTCCAGCTTTAAACCTCACATATTAGGACAAATCTCACTAATTAATATATTTATTTATTTTTACCATCTTATAGGAAAAATTTTCATCAACAGCTGAACTACGATGTATTGTAAATTGGGCTAATAATAAACGAAATGATCTAAGACAAGTAAATTTTCTTAATATAACTAAAACTCATTTATAGTTACATCAAAAAATAGTTTTGACAAAAACTTTTCAAACTACTCTCGCACTCAAATGCCTCAATGTTCGCAGTAGTTGCAAGTGTACTACCATATTAGAAAAAATGCTATTATACAATTTATACATATGTATGTATATGCAAGTATTTACAAACTACTCCTCAATTTCTATTAAAACGCCATCATCTATCATCTTCAGTTTTTACTTTTTAAAAAACTTTACGAAAAATTTTATTAAAACTTCGATTTTTCTTCTTCGATTGTGTCGAAGAATTTGAACTTGAACTACGATTACTATTGCTACTACTGCTAATGCCACCGCCGCCTGCCGAAGACGACGATGATTTTTTACAATACCATGACGCGGCGTTGGGGGCGCTAGTAATGGCACTTTCACCAGATGATAAAATGGCTTCTTCTAAGATGCGAAATGAATTTTCAGTCGAGTTAGTTGGGAAATTAATTTCGGATAGAGAAGATGAATCCAAGCTGGCATTAGGTGAGACACGTAAGAATGCATTAGTAGTACTACTATTAGGAATGGTAGTAGTGGTGTTAGCGGTCTGATGTTGCTGACCACCAGATGAGGCGGATTTTTTTAAACGATACCATTCCCATGATGTAGACTCATGGGCTGGATTCGATGATGATGATGTTGATGATTTATTGCTGTTGGTAATTTTACCTTTAAGACTTTTTGTAAATGGTGATTTGAAGAAAACTGGCGAAGAAAGACGGCGTGACTTTTTCAAATTGCTATCGTCCGGATTTTTATTGTTGTTGGATGATGATTTTTTCGAGGCAGGATTATTGGCGTTTGCATTGGGATTTACACATTGATAGCCACGAGGACCATCAGGCATGAATTCATTATAGGCTAAATCAGCATTGGGTATGAAATTATCCAAATCATCTTCATCTAGCATAAGGCGTTCATCAAATTCGGAACCCTTTAAATTCGCAGGTGCAGTGCTATTCAGCTGGTTAGTACTTTCAGCTGGCGAAGATTGTTGTCGCTTGTAGTTGTGTGTTTCCTTTTTCTTTTTGGTTTTCTTTAGCCTCATTGAAGTTATCTCTAGAGAATCTTTAAAAAAGAAATAATATTAAATAAGGTAATATTTTGAACAGTAGAATCTTGATAACTCGGAAGAAAAATTTAGTTAAGCATTCAATTTTTCTAATATGAAAGTTAGTATCATAAACCACAACTAGACTTTGGACGGAACTGTCAAGTACATTAAAGAGACGTCAAAGTACATTTAAAAGACGTCATCTCCATATACGAAATGTCATTATACATTTTTTTGCTATTTTTTTTGTTGCTTAGTAGAACATATGATCGCACTCTATGTGGTAGTCTATGGTTAGTATAAAGTTTAAATATAAATCATCTGAATATATTTTCATATATCGATAGTGAGGCGACGCTCAAGGCGCTACGGAACATAGTATCACCTCCAAACTAGAATAAAAAATGTAGAATAGCTCTAATTGATCTATCATTCAGCTATAGAAATAGATTGTCCTGGGTTCCGGGTCATTGCGTCATCGCTGGCAACGAAGTTGCGGACAAAGCTGCTAGACAAGGCTCGAGCCAAGACGTAAGTCAAAAAGTGGCGGACATTGCTCAGCCTATCTGTCACTTTTATTTAGGCATCAAGTCTTGGAACAGCTAGGAAACAGCAAGGACATGAAGAAACATGGCTACGTGTAGGACATCAAGGGCTCTATGGCCTAAATTGGACATAAGTGGAACCAAAACTCTACTAGATCTGAATAGGACAAGCTTAAGAAGATGTATAGGGATATAAACGGGATAAAGTGCCTTAAATTCTAGGCTAAATAGGTGGGATGGCAGCATTTCGGACCTCTGCAGATTATGTCTAGATAAGGCTTCGTTCGAATCGATAAAACATACTTCTCTGTCACTGTCCTAGGCTTCGAAACCAAAGACTCAGACATCTATTCAGTAGATTCCATGTTGAACTTCAGTTTATTACTGGACTCAGTTGGCTTAGATAGGATACTCTTCTTCCTCTGTGTTTTTCTTTTCTCTTCCTCTTTTCTCAATCTCTTCTTTTGCATCTATTGTTGAAGGACCATAATGGACCCCATGGGTCTCCAAGTGAAGGCTTCGACACCACCTTTAAAACCTAACCTATTTGTATATTTAAACCACTTCTTTCACGATTTACAGGATTTAGAATATACCACAACTTTATTCAAGAACTATCTGAATTATCACAATTCTACTGCCCTTGTTTTCATTCATTATTATACATACCCCCTATGTGCTCTTCAGCATGAAGATCTTCAAGATGTTGTCGTGCCTGCAACACAGCATGAGCTGTATTTGGCCAAGAATGTTTTTCACCTTTACGCTTAACTTGGGATTTTTGAGGATGAATGGGTGGTAGTCCTGTACCTTGATTGATATTATTATTGCTACCATAGCACACAGAGATTTTACGCTGCCGCACTGATTGTGTGGCATTATAAACTTCCTCTTTCTGTTTCGTTGACAAATCATCCTGTTGTACACCTATTTCCACACCATCTCCCTTATATTCCTTAAGAATTAACATGGCCGCTTCACTAGGTCTTCTCATCTTATCCTTATCAGCCCCATCGTGTTCAGTCTTTTTACCCAATTGCTGATGTTCCGAGAAATCTTCAAAAGATTTTCGCCTATTAATTTTATTCTTTTGGCTATTTGCTGCGCTGCTTATGGTGGCGTCATTTTTTCTTTTACCTCCTCTGTCGTAAAGCGATAATACTTCTCGGGTGTCTCTTCTTAGCGAACGATAGAAGAGTATGCCAACCATTAGTACGAAAAAGACAAATGTTCCCACAAATATTATGACCACAATGCAGGCGTGTACATGTAATTTCAGGTCATCCAATTCACTTTTAAGTTGTGTGTTCCTTTCGGCATACGTTTGTTCGAGTTCATGATGACGTCGATTTTCTTCCTCCAGTGTGCGTACTGTTTGGATTTGATGTGTTAGCGACTGTTGCAGTTCTTCGACTTGTTTCTTGTAGCGACGTGAAAGTTCTTCGAGGTATTGGCCCGACAACGACATGTTACGTTCAAGAGCCTAGAATTAGAAGAATTGAAAAAGCAGAAGTTAATAAACATTGGAGAACATAATAATTTGCTGTAGGAAGGTTATTTTAGGTAGTTAGAAAAGTAACGAATATCTAAGGTCTTGGGACGAACGCATGCAAATAAAATTGTAATGTTAGAGAAACCATGTTTATGTGTCAGTCTTTTAGTCAGCTTATAATGCTAGAAATACATGGTTACGATACAGAGGGTGTGTTCGATTGCAGAAAGAAGCAAGGCTAAACATTTGCTCAGTGCACAGTGGGGTTAACTGGAACTATGTAATGTCTACATTTTTGAGATTGTATAATGCCAATATAATGAAGGGGTTAACTACACCATTTTTAATTGAAATTGAGAAAATTGCAAATAAAATTGATGGTTTTCAGTTGAAACTAAAAAATTTCCAATTGAAATTGAGAATCTTCGGTTAAAATTGAGAAAAGTCCAAATGAAATTGAGAAAATTCCATATGAAATTGAGAGTTTCCGATTAAAATTGAGAAAATTCCAATTGAAATTTTTCAGATGGACGAGTGTTGCAGAAGAATTAAAAAAAATGTAATCGACTATCGAAAAATAGAGTCAGTCCGGGAAGTCTACTGATCCATTCGTTTGCGGTGTCAGCTATGAAAGAGCCACTACATCTGTCCATTTTAATTACTCCTGACGCACCAATTGCACTTATCGGACGAATATTAGACCCACGGGATGTTGGATGTGATTAAATACTCTGAAATACTACTCGTTTTTTTAATTGCTCATTTTTATTTGCAAATTTCTCAATTTTATTAAAAAATCTCTGAATTTCATTTAAATATTTCTCAATTTCATTTGAAGTTTTCTCAACATCAAATGGAAATTTACAAATTCATTTGGAATTTTCCCAATATCAAGGAATTTCTCAATTACATTTGGAATTTTCTCAATATCATCTCAAAATGGTGTAGTGGTTGCTTGATGAAAGTTGGGAAAGTTACTATGGCATCGTAGTCTCATTTCTTTGTAAGCATTCGACGTTTGTATGACAATTGAATTGTAGGAACGCCAACATAATGAATGTTTAGAAAAGTAGTTTTTGCTTAAGTTATGATAGAAATGTTACTCAGGCATCGTTGTCAAAAGAGACCTTATAATACTACGTGTCTAATTTCATTTCAAACACTTCATGTTAGTGTGACAATAGGAAATTCGCTCCGGTACAAACTGGGTCCCACTTGGCTAAATGTTACCAATCCGGTAAATCAGAAACTAGAAAATTGTTCACCTACACTAAACCAATTTCATTGACTGAACCAATTTCAATCGGATGCAAATACAACTGTTCTCTGACCTCTGGTATGCTAAGCGGGTGACTAACCTGCTATACCACGGCGGTTCACTGACTATGTATGAAGAATCAAAAATATCAAAGGAGATTTGAAACCCATAGATTTTAGCTCGAGTGAATTTGAGAAAATAACATCCAAGGTAAATCCCTTTCATATTTTTTAATTTGACGATTTTAATTACAATTCCAATACCGAGCAAAATACTAAGTCGAGTAATTTGAACAGAATATCCGATGCAGTTTCCTCTACACTCCGCGAAAATCAGTTTGGGTTGAGAGATAATCGATCTTGTATTGACCTAATCAACACTGTAATAATAATAGTACTAGAGCAATGTAATGAATTCCGCACCCTATTTACCTAGACCCTATGAAAGCCTTCGACAGTGTCAATAGAATTTTAGAAAATCGTAACATGTCAACGAAAATTCTGAACTTAATTCGTTTCGGGTTCTACACAAAGGTAAATTGTCTAATCCATTCGAAGTTACTACTGGAGAAAGACAAGGATGTATATTATTATCTACAATTTTTATTCTCGTCATCGACAACATAATGCGCACAGCTCCGAATGGTAGACACGGTATCCAATGGATAACTTTTAAACAACTCGAGGGTTTGGAATACGCTGATGATGTATGTCTAAGGCAAAGTTCAGGTCACCTTTAAGAAAACACTAACGCTATCACTGTTGAATCTCGGGCATCTGGGCTGGAAATCAGTATTTCCTAAACAAAGATTATGCCTAGAGGCTATGGCGCAAACCCGTTGACACACAGCAATGTGGATAGCTAGGTTATTGGATGTGTAGGTACCTTTAATTATCTTGGTAGTTTGATATCTACAAAAAGTCGTGTCGACGAGGCACAAAATAAGGCAAAATCTGCATTCGGCATCCTCCGAGCTATTTGGAAATCTCGGCAAATATCAACAACAACTATGTTACGAATATACAACTCGATGTCAAGTTCATCGTGTATTACGGCTGCGAAATTTGCTTGCAAGGAAAAGACGAAAGGGATTTCTGTATCGCATTGTGACTGGTGACGAAAAATGGGCTCGCTACTATAACTGCGATAAAATCTTATTATTGCAAAACAGAAAATTCACGGTTCCAAGGTCATGCTTTGTATATGGTGGGACCAGCTCGGCGTAGTTTTTTAGTTGGTAAAACCGATTGAAACAATCACATGCGATCGTTATCGAACGCAATAAATGCGTTTGAGCCAGCATTGAAAGACAAACGGCCTCAATACAACGAGGGACATGATAAAGTGATACCGTCTTATAGTCTAATAAAAGGCTCCTCAGAAGACCCGGTGCCGCAAAAAAGTCAAAAGGCTTTAGCGAATGCCAAGTCTACCCGTCATTGGTGTGTTTCGTAGCACCTCATCTGGTGCACTTTGTGCTATTTTGTATTTGCTTCTTCTGGACATTATTATCATAAAACAATGATGAAACCTTACAAATTTCAGCACTATAGAACATGAAAATACGTGAACGTCTGCCCGAGGATGTATTTATTTCAGACAGATATGATCAGTTTAGATAGAAAACATTCTTAGACATTACTGTCACTACCAAGACGTGGAAGGTACGCCGTTAGGCTAAAGATTGCGAGAAGTGCGAGTAGGAGTCCAAAAGACACATTTTTTCCTTACTTGGCTTTGCCAGTCGTATAGAAGGGGTCTTAGTCTAGTAATTAATGTTATTTCTTTGAAAGCTATTTAAAAGCGATTAGGAATGCTGTGACTATATATAGGCTGTGACTATATATTTTTAATATTTCCATTCTACCCCAATGTGCTTTTTATTATAGACTTGTAAATAAATCGTAACAATTTCAAATACTTTTTTTATTTTTGGCTAAATATCTTGGTAACCAAACGTTTTCTTTTTCCGTAAGGAAACTTTTAGTTAAATGTACGAAAACACGCAAATATCCTATTAAACTTACACACCTTTTTAAAGTATAAGTTTTGAAAGGAAAAATACAAAATCCCAAGTTCATCAGAATAAAAAGTAAAATTATAAAAAAAATCAACCCCTTTTTACAAAATGTTAGAAAAACTATGTTAGGGAAAAACTATAACAACCTCCTAAGGGGGAAATGTGTCAGACAAGCAATAAAATATATATGTATGTCAATAAACTAAGACAAAATTTGCATTCCGAAGTGTTAAAAATCTCATAATTCTTATTATATTCCAATGAGCTTTTCCGAATAGACCGCAACGAGCTCTTAAATAAAGTTTAAACATTAAACCTACCTTAATTCTATTCGAGAGTCTTATAAAAACACTTTCGGATTGAGGACCATTGGAGTTTTTCGGTTGGTTATATTGAGCCGAACCTCCTGTAGCAATAATCGAGGGCACTGTAGTCAAAAGATTATCAATGTTATCCCAGGAGTTGGAATCTTCTTCATTTCTTGGTGGGGAGGGTTCAGAGTTTGTTACCGCTGCAGGAATAGTGGTAGATGGCGAAATAGTAGCGACTGGTTCTAGGGTTTCAACTGAAGCTGGAATTTCTGTAGCCACATTAGCAGGTACTTCAGCAGTTTCTGTAGAGGATGGTAATGTAGATGATGATAATAAGGACTCATCGGCAGGTACATTAAATATATTAGTATCAGGTATATTGGGTTTCTGTATAATATTAGGCGGTAACGTAGTAGCTTCTAATTGTTCTTCAGGTTCCAAGGGTCTGGGCAGTTGTAGATTATCCTCAAAATTAATTTCCGTTGAAGTATCTACTACTTCTGGAGAATTGTTGGAAGGAGGTTTTGTTGTTTCTATTGTAGGTAAAGAGGGTACTTCTGGCTTCATAAGTTTCTTTTCGGGATGATCCAGTAGATTTAGATCTTCCTTGCCAAACTTTTTGTCTATTGTTAAATTTGAAGGCAATTCTGTAGCATCATTATGTTGTTGTTGTTTTGTTTCTTCAACATTAAATGAATTGTTTGGTTTTTCCTTGGGCCTTGGTCTGGCCAATAGATGACACATGGCCCCCACATACTCATGCGGTAAAATGTTGACATAAAATGATTTCTTTATATCTTTTTGTGTTTCTAGTTTTAAAGGGGTTTCAATATTATAAAGTTTGGCACATACTTGAGTATTAAGCAAATCATTTCGTATGCCTTTGTTGCTTAATAAGGAATTCAGTTGGGTAAATTCACAGGTCAAGACATTATTGACCTTTTCAACCAAAGTACTAGAACATACGGGACAGCTAAACAAACCATAAATCGGAGTACGGCATACTACCGACTGGGCTTGAGTTTTCAAGGTTTGATTTTGATTATTTGAAGGTTTTCCTAAGACTTCGGTGGCCTTTTTGACTATCGACAGGACAGCATCTGAGGCTGATTTGAATAAATTCGATTCGGCATGTTTAACGGTATTTTGTTCGAGCAAATATTCATCGTCAAAATCGTCTAAATCTTCGTTTGGATGATTTTCAGTCTCAAAAGCCTCAAACTCTGAAGTGCCAAAGACACGAAACAAAGACAAAGTACAAAAATGTTCCTTGGAATAGTGAGAATTGATATCGACACGCACGAATTTACCAAACAAATGGGGATGTAAATCGAAGCTCTGCACTGCTCTTTTGTCTTCTGCTTCAAAGCGACCCACATTTGACCATTCTCTGGTGGGAAAACGTTTTGATACGGCCACTGTAAAGTTTTGCGGTGACGAAGAGTAAAGTTCAAAATTGGCAAAATCGATTTTCTGCGCTTGTATAGCTTCGCATAGTTCAACAACAAACCAAATGCGATTGCCACATAAGCTTAACATGTACTCATCTTTTGATGAACTCAATACGGCGCCAGCATTTGAGGTAAAAGCACTAGAGGCTATTATTTTAGCCCCACAATCAGGAGAGGCATAGTTTTTGGCTCTAAGTTTAAGAGCGGTCGGTTTACCATTACCATTTGTATTGTTCTTGCGTTGCGCTGAATTGTTAACAGTTTGTTCCTGTTCGAGAGCTTGTTGTTTTTCAGCTGCTTCCATTTGTTTTTGTGCCCACTCGGAGAATACTGGCATAGGCACCTCTTCTGCTGTGGCAGCGGTGTGATTTACTTGACTGGCTGTGGTCATTGAACTGGCATTTTGTTGTTGCTGCTGCTGTTGTTGTTCTACACTAACATTTGCGGTTTCTGTTAAGTCTATGTTATTCGTCTCAGTTGGAATGTTATTTGTTGTTAAGATTACTTCTTGGTCATGTGTTGTATCCGTAGCGGTAACAGGTATTGGCTGTACTGTACTATCAATGCCCACAACTTCGCCACCACCTGAATCATTTATTTTTACAATTTGTTCATCTGTAATAAAATTGGGATTTGTTATCAAAGGAATTACATTGAAATTGCCATAAATAGCCTAAGATCTAAATTAAAGTTCAACTTTACCTTTTTGTATCTCCTCTTCTGTCTCTGCTATAACCTCAATTGTACGATTGACTCTTTCCTCTGGTGTTTTTTCACCTCCACCACTACCGCTGCCTCCATCGTTGATTATAACAGAATCCAAGGTATTTTGCGGTTGTTGCAAAACTTCTAACGGTAATTCCGTTACCGTAACTGTGGGTATATCAGTGATATCGGGCAAACTAAAAGTGTAGGATTAAAATTATACAAATACATTAAATTAAAAAAGTTTATTTAAATTTAAAGAGAATAAATATAGAGAAAACTACTTTCGATACTGAGAATTTTTTATAGCGTCATCGATCAAATGGCTAAGACTGCTAAGGCATTATAGAACTACTCCACAATTAAACATTTGACTAAGTAAACCTTTTGATTGATATTTGGAATACATAAAGACCTAATTTTGCAAATTAGACCAGAGACTTAAAATTGAACTACATAATCCTACGATTGGACTATATAAACTTTCTATTGGATAATAAAGAATTTTTCAATAAGAACGCTACAAAACTTTTTTTTTTATCAAAAACGGTTTTACATATCAATGAAATTCTTTATTTCTGTAAAAGCACGTTTGATGCCATTATGTATGGAACTAGATTTCTTTTGCATGGCCACCACGGGCAGAAGTCTAGACGCGGAACCCAATTTTCGACGGTTTTCGTACGAAGTTCGAAACGTTCGTTATTCGTACGAAGCTCGTCAATCGTCGCTAGCTTGTTGGTATAGACCATAGACTTGACGTAGCCCCACAGGAAATAGTCTAACGGCGCCAAATCGAACGACCGAGGCGTCCATTCGACTGGGCCGTTTCGTGAGATAACACGTTCTCCAAACTTGGGTTTCAATAAGTAAATTGTGACATTCGCAGTGTGGCTTGTGACGCCGTCCTGTTGGAACCACATGTCCTCCAAGTCCATATCATCCAATTGGGGCCAAAAATATTCGGTTATCACTAAATGGTAGCGATTCCCATTCACAGTAACGTGCCGGTCTTGATCTTCGCGGAAGAAGTACGGCCCAATGAACTAAGTAAAAAAGTAAAAAATCGAAATTCGACAACAAAATTATCTGTCAGAAACACTGAAAAATTTTGTTTTGGAAAAACTTTAATTTTCAAAAATATTTTTTTTTGCTAACAAAAAATTAAAAAAATAATAAGTGTAAAAGATAATTTTGTTTCTGATTTTCGATTTTTTACTTAGTTAATGAAAATAAACAGTTTTCGAGTTATGCAAATATTTATTGATCAACCTCCTCCATTTTTTAAGCGCTATATCTCAAAAACTAGAGCTAACCTAAAAAAACGGTTGGCATAATTGAATTCAGTGTACCCGAATTATTTTTACCCACTAGGTCTCCCTTTTGTCGTTTTTTTTTTTAACTAGCAAAGTGTAATGTTATCAAGGACTTATTGTAGGAATTTTTTATGGAAAATATGAATTATAAGGTTTTTATAGTTTTATTTTTGGTTTATAAATTAAGTCAGATGAAAAAGGAAGAGGTGGCTTATGACTCAAAAACAAAATTTCGAAAAATTAGCTTAAAATTTCGAAAAATTAGCTTGTCATTTTAAGCAACCTTTTCATATACCGGGGCACATATATTTGTTTCATATCGCTGGCTTAACATGCAAAGGCTCTAAAACCATATTTTAAAATTTTACAATGTATATAAAAAACAATGAAACAAAAATATTTTTGAATTGTAAATAAACTTAATTATAATTTCCGATAAAGTGAACTTAAAGCCTTTTTATGTTAAGTAAACGATATATAAGTATTGTTATTATTTAAATATCTAATAAAATAATTTACCTCATGAACATTGTTGAAATGGCTAGAATTTGTGAGAACCAGATAATCCAGAAGAAAATCAAAAACATCGTTAAATTTGTTTTGATTTTCTTAAATTCACAACTTATAAAATTTGTTAATATTTGTATTAACATTTTGGCACAATTATTTATTTATTTACATTTGCTTTTTAACAAAAACAAAAATCTTATTCTAATAAATAATAGAAAAAAAAAACACAAAAAAATTAACACACGAAAAATGTGATAAAAAAAGAAGTTTTCAGAACTGAACTCAAACACTTCAGTCTAGTAAATAGGGCACCATCATACAGGTGAAGTTTCATAAAAGAGACTAGAATGCTCCGCTTACTGAAAGCCACGTCAAGTGTTATTGTTTTTTTTTTCGTTGTAGAACTTTTATTGTTTCACTATTTTTAGTTTAATTTTTAAATATATATTTTTCGTTTTTGTTGCTGTTGTCGAGGCTGATGTTGATAAGTCGTGGAAAGTTGTAGAGTTAAAGTTAAAAAGTTATAATGATTTCGACATTTAAATGCTATTTAACCTATTGAGGTATTATACTTTACTACTATTAAGCTGGTACTTATTTTGAACATTTCATATCAGTGCCAAACTACAATAGCAACAACAATATTGTAATAGTAATATCACCTGTTGTTGTTACAACCATTTATTCACCAATATGTTGCACAGTGGGGAATTTGTAGTTTAAGACCTATCAAAATGAATGGGTATATTGAGATTGTCATTTTGTTTGTTATTTATACAATATACATATATTCTGTATCCTTATGACGATTAAGCGAAGACCATCTGTCTGTCCGTCTGCTACAAACTTTGGCAAGAATATTTATCATTTCTGAAAATATTGGTATTAATTTGGATTCGGAAATTGGTTTTCAATTGACCATAGTTTCCATATGAAGCACTCACGTAAATAGCTTAATGGCTCGATTGTGCATTGCAACTCAACCTTAATTGTGTCGCCAAATGCCAAAATGTCATTATGTATGGCAACTGATAAGCGATAACAGAAACTCAGTTACCTTGTTAATTACACTGTGCTCGATTTTGACAACTTTTTTTACCCACAAAAGGGAGACCTAGTGGGTAAAGAAAAATCGAGTACGCTGAATTCAATGGTGCTAACCGTTTTTTTTAGGTTAGCTCTAGTTTTCGAGATATAGGGTTATAAACTCGAAAACTGTTTATTTTTTTGAACCAAGTAAAAAACCGAAATTCGACAACAAAATTATTTTTCAGGAACACTAATTATTTTTTTAATCTGAGCAGTCGTTTGGGAAAAAATTTTTTTGTTTGCAAAATTTTATTTTTGAAGAAATCACAAAAATTTCCATTTTTAAAAATATTTTTTTTAAAAACAAAAAAATTTCTTTAGATTTTTTTACTTAGTTCAAATAGTTTTTGAGCTACACGAATATTTATTGCGCAACCTCCTCAATTTTTTAAATAACGCTATATCTCGAAAACTAGAGCTAACCTAAAAAAACAGTTTTCGAGTTAAGCGAATATTTATTGCGCAACCTCCTCCATTTTTTATGACACTATATCTCGAAAACTAGAGCTTACCTAAAAAACGGTTAACACCATTGAATTCAGCGTACTCGAATTAAAGAGTGCTATAAATAAAATTTGTAGTTGGATTTTCTTAAATAAAAATCAAACCTTTTAATATAAAAACTCTACAAAATACGCAAATATAATGACATATTATACAAAATCATTTAGCATTAAAATGTTTACTTAGTACTCGGGTTTTGCAAAATTATCGACTTTTTTCGGAAACCCTCCCATTAAAGATTTTACAGTTGCTTCTGATACCTTTTTGGAGCATGTGTTCCACCTGCGCTTAAAATCGGACATGTTCTTGGAAATCTTTCCTGTGTTCTTCAATTCCTTTTTTACCAGAGCCCAATACCTTTCCACAGGCCGAAGTTAGGTGGATTTGCCTCTCGTGGTACAAAAATGACATTATTCTTTGAGTACCACTCAAGTGCCTTTTTTCCATAATGGCATGATGCCAAATCAGGCCAACAAAATGTAGTCACTTTGTGCTCTCTTAAAAAGGGTAACAACCGTTTTTGTAGGCACTCCTTTATATAAATTTCTGTGTTTATTGTGCCAGATGCCACAAATACTTTACTTCTTTTGCCACAACTGCAAATAGCTTGCCACACGAGAAACTTCTTAGGGAATTTTGTTTGTTTTTTTTTGCGAAACTCTTGCCGAACATTGCCCCGTTTATCAGCAACATAAAAATCTTGACCAGGAAGTTGAGAAAAGTCTGCCAGTACGTATGTTTCATCATCTATCACACAACAGGTGTATTTTTTTATAAAATCAGACTTCAATTTTTTCGCTCGTTTTTTTGCTTCTAAGTTCTTTATAGCATTGCGATCTGGAACCTTTTGGACTTTGTATGTCTTCAGTTCAGCATAAGCTTTGACTCTATGTGCAAAATTCGTAGAACATTTCACCGTACGAGCTGCTTTTCTTAAAGAAGTGTTAGGCGCTCTTCGAAAGAGTCGCTCGACTTCTTTTGCCTTACCAATATGTGTAGGACCTTTTTTCCTCCCTGATCCAGGCTTTCTTTCAATGCTCAGGTTTTCCTTATACCGTCTGATGGCATTAGAAACCGTTCGAGTTTCAACTTCAAACTTTTAGCTATTTTTTTAAAAGTCCATGACGGATTTTTTTGAAAAGTTTTAATTATATTTTCATGAACTTTTTTTTCGCAGTCCATTTTGATTGAAATAACTATTGAAAATTAATAATTTCTAAAATAATAGTATCTGACATATCTATAGAAACTAACTTGATCAAAAAATAAATTATTTCTTGCACTATGGATAAATTTTGTCTAAAATAGTAAATGCATATTTTTTTTAGAACACTCTTTATCTTTACCCACTAGGTCTCTCTTTTGTCGATTTTTTCAACTAGCACAGTGTAATGTTATCAAAGGCTTATTGTAGGAACTTTGTATGGAAAATATGAATTTTAAGCTTTTAATAGTTTCATTTTTGGTTTATGAATAAGGAGGACAGATTGTACTCCTCTATATATTTATTTCTTGCTTAACATGCAAAGTTTCTCCTCAATTTTTTAAATAATGCTATATCTCGAAAACTAAAGCTAACCTAAATTCGATTTTTTTTACTTAGTTTAATTTTTTAAATAACGCTATATCTCGAAAACTAGAGCTTACCTAAAAAAAGGTTAACACCATTGAATTCAGCGTACTCGAATTATCTTTACACACTAGGTCTCTCTTTTGTCGATTTTTGTCAACTAGCACAGTGTAATGTTATTAATGGCTTATTGTAGAAACTTTGTATGGAAAATATGAATTTTAAGCTTTTAATAGTTTAATTTTTGGTTTATGAATTAGGAGGACAGATTGTACTCCTCTATATATTTATTTCTTGCTTAACATGCAAAGTTTCTCCTCAATTTTTTAAATAATGCTATATCTCGAAAACTAAAGCTAACTTAAAAAACGGTTAGCACCGTTGAATTCAGCATACTCGAATTATCTATACCCACTAGGTCTCCCTTTTGTCGGATTTTTCAACTAGCACAGTAATATTAATCATATTGTAGAAGGCAACTAGATTCAATTCTAGTTGCCAGTTATAGGTTATTTCAGCAACTGGGAATTTGCAGTTGCTATGACTTTTTTTGTAAAAAATAAGCGGATAAAATATATTCCCATGATTTCTTCTTAGTTGCCATTTACAATTTTCGATAACTTTTAGCAACTGACATGTGTTGCCATATACAATACAACTTGTTTTACTGGTTGTGTTGACAGTAGACGAAGCAGCTAAAATTCGTTTGCAATACACAATTGAGCCATAAATACCAAAAAGGAGAGGGGGTTTCAGAAAACACCCAAAGTGCCTAAACGAAAAGAGGTAGAGCAATAAAATGTAACTAAAATATTCTTGATTTCTTTAATTTAAATTACACAAAATCACTTCACATTTGATTACAGCTTCCATATAACCCAGGGAAATATCTTAATGCTTAATGCCCAGGGAAATATCTTAATCGCTGGCTTAAAATTTTACAGGGAATATAAAAATAATGATTTTTTTGTGCTAACAAAAGTTTTTTTTGTGTGATCATAAAATTCTTCGCTTTACAATATCCTTTTGAAACTGAAACTTCTAAATTGTATATTTGTTTTTAAATGCCCCACTGTGCCTTGTTATTGCTGCCTGCCTGATTTTTCGACCAACGAAAAATGTTGTCAACAAAAAACATTTATTTTGATAATGTTTTGTTTTTCTTATTGTACTCCTAGTAGGTATGTACGAGTTTGTCGCCGAAGCAACGTTTATTTTTTTATGAATTAACAATATTTTGTTGTGTAAATACAGATGTTTTAGTTGAATATTACCTATTTTTTGGCCTTTAACAAAATATTTTTGGCTTTATTTAACCCATTGTGGACATCGACATAGTAAAACGCATTATGCAACAGCGTCTGCGTTGGCTAGGACATGTTGTGCGAATGGATGAAAATACTCCGGCAAGATAAGTCTTCGATAATGATCCAGAGGGAACGCGTAGAAGAGGGCGTCCAAAACTTCGATGGAAAGACCAAGTAGAAGAAAATCTTTTGAAACTTGGAATACGAAATTGGAGAATATGCGCACAAGATAGAGGTGCTTGGATTTCTAAAATATGCTCGGCCTTTGACCTAAACAGGTTGTAATTACAGGCCATTTAAGTAAGTAAGTAAGTAAGTAAGGACCACTTAGCGGAGTAGGTATCTATATCTCATGATCCGATTTTTAAAGTTAAAGGGGATGTAAAAAATTGATAAACTGGGGCCAAATTACGACATTCGATATCGATCGAAATCTTAGATATTTTCAAAACATTTGTATAGCATACTTTAAGGATGATCAAAATTATTTAAAAGATGAACAGTTTACTATATTTTTGCCAAAATAGTACAATAGTAAAAGAGTTTTAATTGAACTATATGTTTTTAAAAACGAATCAAAATGGATACCAAATTTCAATAAACTTTTTGCATCGAAGTAACTTTCAACATCCCTAAAGAACACTTCACAATATTCACTTGAAAGTCAAGTTTTCGATCGATATCGAATGCGGTAATTTGGCCCCTGGTATGTGATGGAAATCGATAGTTTTCTGATATATTTTTGAGATAATTTTCGGTTATTTCCATTAAAAAAAATTAAAATTTGGCCCTTGATTCTTTTGACTGATATCTTATCTTTCATTTGGTTTAAATTTTTTGAAGAAATTAAAATTAAATTATCTAAAAAATATATCTAAAACCGATCGATTTCCATCACATACCGGATAATTTTCATAGTCTGACATAAAGAATTATCGAAAACAAGTAAGAGCAGGGACCGTAACTGTTATAACTTTTATCGTAAAAGTCAGAAAATAAAAGTTATTTTTTTGACTTTTATTTTTTCGAGCAGAAATAAAAGTTATTTTTTGACTTTTATTTTTTCGATAAAAAATAACAGTTATTTTTTACTTTTATTTTTTCAAGCAAAAATAAAAGTTACTTTTTAACTTTTATTTTTTCGAGCAAAAATAATAGTTATTTTTGACTTTAATTATTTCGAGCATGAATAAAAGTTATTTTTTTACTTTTATTTTTTCGAGCAGAAATAAAAGTTATTTTTGTTCAAATTCATGATAAATTCATTGAAAATTTTTGTCAAACAAAGATAAGTTTTCAGTGAAAATAACTTGCATATGCTCAAAAGTTAATGGAGTTGAGTTTGGCAATCATAATTGGGGTTGAAAAAATAAAAGTCAAAAAATAACTTTTATTTCTGCTCGAAAACAAAAGTCATATAATAACTTTTATTCAAGATCGAAATAATAAAAGTCAAAAATAATTGTTATTTTTGCTCGAAAATATAAAAGTTAAAAAATAACTTTTATTTTTGCTCGAAAAAATAAAAGTTAAAAATAACTGTTATTTTTGCTCAAAAAAATAAAAATCAAAAAATAACTGTTTTTTTTTCTAAAAAATTTGGTCAAAGACTATCAAAATGGTATTCTTGGTTTTATTCTCCGACATTTCTTTGTGGTTGCTGTTTTTAATAAAAAAATTCAAAAATAACAGTTATTTCCGGTCCCTGAGTAAGGGTGCAGCTTATTCAAAATGTGTACCGAATTGAAAAAAAAAAATGTTGCGCAAGTTGGTATTGTTGGTAAAAATTTGGACTAAATTGGGTTGCAGTAGCTTTATAGTTCAACTTTCAAAAGTATCTAAGTGGTTTCACTGGTAAGCTTATTTATGCAAGATTTAGTAGCCATAGCTGTCATAGTTTATAATTTAATAGCTTTTAACTGGCGTTTGTGGCATTTTAGTTTAGAGGAGTGGTTTTATATGAAAGCTATAGTCAAATATGGACCGATTGCTATAAAAATTAACATAAATTTAGTTGTCATAGCTATTACAATTGTATGAAATTTATCAGCATTAATGTGTTTCCCGGGGCGGGGTATATGGGAGCTCTAACTAAACGTTAACCGATTTCGCCCATTTTCAGTACACAACTTTTATAACATATCAAAAATACTTTTGTAAGTCTCTCGAGCTCTTGTAGCTCTTGTTAGTCTCTCTAGCACTTGTAGTTAAGGAGTTATCGCGCATTTATCTGACTGTCCGTCAGATATGGGGACATAAACCCCATTTTCTTTTTGTATTTTTGTGTTTCCGTAAGTTTTTTACATGGGAGCTATGGTCTTTCTTGTGCTAAATTTAGTGCTAAATTTAGTGGTTATATATGCTATAGTTTTAGATTTATTGGCATTTAAGTGTATTTTAGGTGAAATTTGGGCTGTTTTCATAAATATTTTGTATGGGAGCTATAGCTAAATGCGAACTGATTTTGATGAAATTTTATATGCTGCCTAGGGTCTATGCAGAACTTCTATGCACCACATTTTATCATCATAGCTATTATAGTTTGTTATTTATTGGTAAATAGGCGAGGTTTTACGGGAGCTATGGTCAAATGTTAACCGATTTTGCCCAATTTTAATACCAAAATTTTCTCAGAAATGAATAATATTTTTACTAAGCTGCTTCGTTTAGGTGTTATCGTGATTTTAACAGACAGACATCGCTCAATCGTCTTAGAATTTCATAAGGATTCAGAATATATATCGCTTTTGGTTTTTGAGCCAATATTAAGGAAATTACAAACGGAATGACAATCTCAATATGTCCCATTCTTTTTGATGGTGGGTATAAAAATAATGCATTACTTTACTATATTTTGGAGATATATTATACTAAAAGTCACTAACGATTTCTTCCGTCTTAAAATCTATTGCATTCACAATTATTGTCAATCACAATAATCTGTGCCTTCTTAGGGTTAATTAAATATTTATGTATCTACACATTTAGACACCCACATAATTCATTATTCTCTGCAGTAGTAAATAGTTTTTCTTATAATTTCCCTATTCGTTCGATTATTTCAATTAAAATTTTCTTTTGCTGTAATTTTTATTTTTTTTTTTTCAAAAAAATGTTCACAAATAATTGTGATAATGACACATATGCCATTTGTTGTTGCTCTTGTTTATTTAAATGAAATGAAATAAATAATTTGTTCAAATGTAATATTTATTATCTGCATAAATGAAAAATGAATGCATTTATCGCTAAATTTAAAAGAGAGAATGAAAGAAAGGAACCTTGTCATAATTTTGTTTTATATTATTATTTATAAACATTATATTTTCTTGTTTAAATCTTTAAAATAGAGAAAATTTTCGACTGCCTTAAAGTTGAAAAATTTCTACCTTTTATTTTTGACAATTTTTGATAAAGAGTAACATTTTAACGTAAAATACGAATTTTGAACCTCACCAATCCGATTTTGATAAAATTTTGTATAGCTTATACAATTTTTAGAGTCATTCAAAATTTTAAATTTCGCTTTGATTCATATTTTATGGCGGTTTAAAGTTCGATTTTTTCAAGATCTTTTTTTAAATTTTGTTTAATAACAAAATTTTTCTTTAAAAAATATAAAAATTTTTGATAAAAAAATTTTCTAAAGAAAACTTTGTTATCAAAAAATGTTCTATATACAAATTTTTTATCAAAAAATTTTATATAGAAAACTTTTTGATAAAAAAATTTTCTCTAGAAGAATTTTTGATAAAAAAATTTTCTATAGATTGTTGATTTAAAAAAAGTTTTTTGAACTGTATATCAAATTTTAGGAAATCATTCAACGCTGCACACTATTGAATTTCATCAAAATCGATAGATCAATAACCGAGATATCGCCAAAGCAAAAGTTATCGATGTACGCAAATTGACAAATTTTCAAAAATTAAAAAAAAAACAGTATTTTTTAAATTTTTTTAATTATATCAGATTTTTAGAAAATACTCCAATGCAACATGCTATTAAATTTTATCAAAATCGGTCTATAAACACCAGAGATATCGGCAAAATTCAAAATTCGATAAGAATTTAAATTTTTTTTTAAACTGTATTTTAAAAAAAAAAATTTTAAAATTCGTCATTGAAGTTTAGTATTTTAGCGATATCTCGGGTGTTTATGGACCGATTTTAATGAAATTTAATAGCTTGCTGCTTAGGGAAATTTTCTGGTGTATAAGTCTGGGTACTCCCACCAGGAGATCCACAAACTTCATTTCAACAGACAGACACACGGACATGGCTAAATCGACTCTCCTGGCGATTCTGAGTCGATAATTTTTATAGGGTCTAAGACGAATAATGAAAAAATTACAAACTGAATGACAAACTTATAATAGCCTTTCACCTATTGGTGAAGGGTATAAAAAAAATAAATCAAAATTTAAAAAAAAAAAAAATTTATCGCAAAATTTTCTATCGAAAAATTTTCTATAGAAAAATTTTTGATAAAAAAATTTTCAACACAAAAATGTTTGATAAAAAAAATTTCTATAGAAAAATTTTTGATAAAAAAATTTTATATAGAAAAATTTTAGATAAAAAAATTTTATACAGAAAAATTTTTGATTAAAAAAAAATTTTCTATAGAAAAATGTTTGATGAAAAAAAATTTTCTATAGAAAATTTTTTGATAAAAAAATTATAAAAATATTAAAAATAAAATTTTTATAGAAAAATTAAAAAAAAAATTTTTTTTTTAGAAAAATTTTTGAAAAAAAAACATTATTTTTTAGAAAAATTTCTAAAAAAAATTTTTTGATTAAAAAATTTAAAAAAAATTTCTGTAGAAAAATATTTAATAAAAAAATTTTCGAGGGAAAAATTTTTGATAAAAAAAATTTTGTATAAAAAAATTAAAAAAAAATTCTATAGAAAGTTTTGAAAAAAAAAACTGTTTTGAATAAAAAAATATTATTTTTTTAGAAAAAATTCTAAAAAAAATTTATTGATTAAAAAATTAAAAAAAAATTTTTGTAGAAAAATATTTAATAAAAAAATTTTCTAGGGAAAAATTTTTGATAAAAAAAATTTTGTATAAAAAAATTAAAAAAAAAAAATTCTATAGAAAGTTTAAAAAAAAAAAACTGTTTTGAATAAAAAAAATGTTTTACTGAAATTTTTTTGAAAAAAAAAACAAAATTCTATAGAAAAACTTTTAGTTAAAAAAATTTCTATAGAAAAATTTTTGAGAAAAAAATTTTCTATAGAAAATTTTTTGAAACCAAAAATCTAAATTTTATTACAGAAAAATTTTTGATAAACAAATTTTCTGTAGAAAAATTTTTGATAAAAAAATTTTCTATCGGAAAATTTTTGCTGAAAAAATTTTTGATAGCAAATTTTTGCAAAAATTTTTTTTATAGAAAAATTTTTCATAACAAAATTTTCAATAGAAAAATTTTTGATAAAAATAATGGACCGAGTTTAGTTATTTTCAATAGCAATAGTCCCACTATGAAAAGATATGTGACAAATTTCATCAAATTATTATCTTTATAATTGCGACCTGTATTTGAATACAAGGACTGACGTTGACTCAGGAAGTGATTCTAAGTCTATTGGTATACTTAAAGGCCAATAAATTTAAAAAAGTCGCAAAAAAGTCCCTTTTTTTAAAGTTGCACTTGAAAAACTGAAAATATTAAAAATTCTCTAAATATAGGCCTTTCAATGGTTTAAAAATCATGTTAGTAGCGGTTAGAGTCCAAAAATGTACTAAATGGCATATATTTATAGCTTGTTAAGGTCAAAGGCCAAGTATATTTTCTTGTGCGCATATTCTCCAATTGCGAAGGCCAAGCTTTAAAAATTTAGCTGTATATGTCAGCCTTATTTGAAGCCCATTTTTAATACATTTGCAAATGGCATTGTCATGTCATATGTATAAAGAAATATAGTTATAGTATAGTGGGCTTCATTTAAGGAAGTTTTAGTAGAGATATTTAAATATGAGCTAAAAAATAAATAGTTTTGTAAAAAAGGGGTCAAAAGTCGCGCTATATTCGAAAAAGTCTCAAAAAAGGGTCATGTAAGAAAAGTCACAAATTGCTGATCTAGTCGCATAACGATAACGCTGCCTAAAGGTGGGTCTAAGTCCAAAATTTCTATGCGTTATATACATCAGAACAAAGTTATATTGCCCTTTCAACCTATGGTGGTGATGGGTATTAATATATTTAAAACCACAATGTTGCAATATGCTTCGGAAAACATGCCGAATGATTGGGTCTTCAAACACGACAATGACTCGAAGCACACTTCTGAGCTTTTCGGGGATTGGCTAACTTCAGCCAACATTAATGTTTTTCGATGGCTAGGACAATTTCCGGATTTTAATCCGATTAAGAACCTCTGGGGCATCGTAGATCGTCAAATTAAGAGAGACGGTGAAACAAATAAGCACAACGTCTTTGAACATCCTTCATGCAAAATAATTTCGAAGGCTTAAATTGTACGTCTAATAGACGGCATTCCACAAAGATTCGAAATAGTCATCAAAAATAAAGGTTACGCGTTTTAGCTCCGGCTCCGAACGGCATTAGTTAGAGAAGTTTTTCATAGCCTAATACTCAATAACCAGTGGCTAGCTGAGTTATGAGGTCAACCGCCGTTTTTTGAAAGTTTGTTTTTTTCATGTGGGTCTGGCCGGATTTAACTTGGGGCCTCTGGAATGCTAGGCGGATGACTAACCTGGTACACCATGACGGTTCATAATAAAATTATATAAAATTAAAAAATCTTAAGTTTTTGGCTGTTTTATTTTTAATGGAATATTTTATGTTACTGTTGTACCAGTTTTTAATAGAATATTTTATGTTACTGTTGAACCACTTGCTTAAGTTTTGGCCACTAGTGTATATTAAATTAGATGTTAAAATGATGTGAATTTTTCAAAAAAAAAAAAAAAAAAAAAACGCCTCGCATTTTTATGGCATTTTTAAAAAGTGTTTAGCATTTTTTTAAATTTAATTATTTGTTTTTGTTTCTGATTTGGGGACTTTCGTTTTTTTTTAATTAATGACTAATAAAATTAAATTTTGTCAGCAAAATAATAATGAGAAAAAATAACTAAATAAATGACCTTTCTCAATAAAATATAAATTAAGCCCCTAAAAAAAATACAAATTCACAGCAAATAAATATTAGGGTGTCCCAAAAGATTTTTAAAAAATTTTCTATAAAGAGTAAATTTTTCAAAAATTTCTTATAAAATGTAAATTTTCCCCTGGTTATTTCTAAAAAAATAGTTGTCAGTTTAAAACTAGAACCATTTTGAGCCCATGAAAAATGTAATTAAAGGCTTCTTTGAACGATTTGTTGAATTTTTATTCAAATATAATAATAACAAGTAAGAAAAGCTATAGTCGGTCAAGCCCGACTATTTAATTATATCATTTCCAGCTAAGGCCTTATATGGGAGCTAGGGTCAATAGTGGACCGATTGTTATTAGTTCATATATATAAAATATTTATCTGTGCAAAGTTTAAGTTTTTGTGCTTTTATGTGTATATAAGCGTCTTTTGAGAATGTGTCTTTTATGGGAGGTATGGTCAAATATGGGCCAATTTCTACAAAATTAGGAACACTGATTAAGGTTATGATAAGCAATATTTGTGGTGAATATTACTAAAATACAACTAAATTTGTGGCTGTAAAGGATCAAAAACTCTATTCCGGGAAGGCATCCCTATGGGAGGTAGCCGAAATAGTAATCCGATTTCACCCAAAAAGAATAGGGATCCTTGGGCCAAAATATGAGCCTGTGCCAAATTTCATCAAATTATCTTTAAAGTTACGACCTGAAGAATGATAACAAGCTTATATGGATAACCGGCCAGCCAGCCGGACGGACATCGTTAAAACAACTCAGGGGGTGATCCTAAGTCGATTGGTATGCTAAAAGATGGGTCTCAGACCAATATTTCTATGCGTTACAAACATCAGCACAAACCCAATATACCCTTTCCACCTATGGTGGTGAAGGGTATAAAAACATGTAGTTTTTTATCACCTTTTTTGAAAAAATTGAATATTTTAAAAATTTTACTTTCGACTCTGGTAATATATAATATATTATATCGATTTCATTCTTTCTTTGTACTAATTTGAAGGGTGTTTCTACTAACACTCTGGAACTTTTTTTTTAGTTTTTTCGAATTCGTTTAATAACCCAGTAAAACTTTTCATTACCAAATAATGAGTTAAACAGTTAAACTATTGAACACGAACTACTTACTCATTCGCTGTTTAAGTCATTACATTAACATGGGGATGTCATTGGAGGCAAGTACTTACCAATTGCAGAAAATTAATGACTTGGGTAAGCAATTTGAAAACAACAACAACAGCAACAACTTTTTTGTTGTTGTTTTATTAAAAACATAAATTTTTAAACGAAATACATAATTTTTTTTTATGGTCCCATGGGGGCTCGAACCCAGACCCTCCGACTGCTAGGCAGAGACTCTTCCACTGAGCTACTTCATATGTTGAAAACTTAGCAGCTTATAATTAATATAAACAATTTTTATTTTTAGATTCAAAATCATGTGAAAATAACTTTGTTTTTCCCTGCTTTTTTTTGCGTTGTTGTAATTTTTGGAAAAATATTTTTATACGATTTTTTGTAATTATTTAAAACTTTTTTAAAATTATTTTAAAACTTAAACAATTTAAATCTTTTTTGTATAAGTTTTTACATAAGATTGACTCTTACTTACTTAAATGTTACAACCTGTTAAGGTCAAAGTCCGAGCATATTTTAGAATTCCATGGATTTCGATCTTGTTCGAATATTCTCCAATTTTATAGGCCAAGCTTTGAAAAAAGTTCCTCTACTTGGTCTTTCTATCGAAGTTTCGGACATCCTCCTCTAACATTAGGTAGTGGGACATTTCAATTCTAATTTTATCCTCTTCATTTTATTTTTTTTTCAAGAGAGGGTTACTAGCCCGTAATCCTAACCCATTTTTATCGATCTTATGGGACAACTCTCGGAACATGTTAACTCACAATATTAATGGGTGTTAAACTAGCTCCCCGGGTGATACCATGAGGAGGTGTGTGTCCACAGTTGAGATGAAGGATGACCCAGATAAGTTGGGCTTACTAAGTTAAGACCAATTAGAATCGTGTTTGGTATTCAACATCCCCTAGATAATCAAAATTGACTCATGATGGTATTTTTTCATTAACGTGAGTTAGTTTTACAATTTTTTTTTACAGAAGATAATATTTAAGTTCTTAAAATTCAAAAATCGTTTAAAAAGACTCTTTTAATAAAAAAAAAACTAAAAAAAATTGTTGCCCTTGGTGGGATTTGAACCGGGGCCATTCAGTTTAAATTACCATCTTAATTACAAATAAGTACTTCTGTAATAACTTATTATTTATTCCGATGGTATGTTGTAGTCGTTACAAGGTAACTAGTTATCAGAGTACTTGCCATTACCAAAGTTTTGCTGGGAAGCTATCGAAAAAACCAAAAAAGCAGTTTTGAAAACGGTATGAAAAAAAATATTTTTTTTCGTCCTATGCAAAAGTAACTTAACGTTAGCCCATTGCAACAAAAAAATGGATAATAAAGTATCTTGAGGTCTCAAAAAAGTAAAACCAGCCAAACCTTTTAAAATTTATTAAAAATAATAAATTTTTTTATTGTTCAGGAGCGTCTTCAAGGACATAATATATTTTGGGAAACCCTTAATAATTAGGAAACCTTTCAACCGATATTAACACCTTATATCTCGCTGGAAAGCTCATTTTGTTTTCCGTAGCATGCTGTTAAAAATGTATTTAAAAACATATTCCAAGTAGAAACACTTTGAAAAAATCTAAAGAAACACCTTAGTTTTCCATATAACTGGAATGCCCAAACTTTGGCGTTAAGTCGGCACGCTTTGCCGATATCTGACCTGAATGAAACTTTGTATTTGGATTATTGGGGTCAAATGTAACGTCTTTTGGTACAACGACTTTTAATTTTTTTGGGACACTCTAATAAATATGTAAAAATAATTAGAAAAGAAAAATGCTAAAAATAAATTTTAAATTTATAAGTGTGAAATTCTGAATTTATAATTTTGTTGAATATTATTCATTTGACGGTTTTGCATAAATTAAATAAAATTTCATATATTTACACCTGAGTATATAAATCTTAAAGAAATTCTTAATTATTATAAGATTAGGGGTTATTAAACTTTTAACTGAATATATTGCATATTTATATAATAATACACACATACATACATATATAAACATGTAAGGGTATTATATTTGGCTATGCCGAATTTTGAATACCCAGCGCCATTGGTGTTCCAAAAGTAAAGTATATAATCGAAAGAGTTTATGGTCAATTACACTGGACAAGAATTAATATTAAAAGGCTATGTTATATATAAGAACTATAGCCAAATGTTGATTGATTGGCATAAAATTATATATACTGGCTGGTATTTATATAAAGTTTATTTGTGCAAAAATCAGATCAAATATGGACCGATTCCTATAAAATTTGATATACTGACCAATAGTTGCATAAAACTTCCCTATACTAAATTCAGTCGTCATAGCTATTACAATTGTATTCAATTGTATTCAGCATTAATGTGATTCCCGGGACAGGGTTATATTGGAGCTCCAACTAAATGTGAACCGATTTCGCCCATTTTCAGTACACAACTTTTATAACATATCAAAAATACTTTTGTAAAATTTTGTCTCTCTAGCTCTTGTAGTTAAGGAGATATCGCGCTTTTATCTGACGAACAGTCGGGCATAAACCCCATTTTCTTTTTGTATTTTTGTGTTTTCGTAAGTTTTTTATATGGGAGCTATGGTCAAATGGTGACCGATGTCGACAAATCCTTGTGCTAAATTTAGTGGTTACATATGTTATAGTTTTAGATTTATTGGCATTTAAGCGTATTTTAGGTGAAATTTAGGCTGTTTCCGTAAGTTTTTTGTATGGGAGCTATGGCTAAATGTAAACCGATTTTGATGAAATTTTATATGCTGTTTAGGGCTTATGTAAAACTTCTATATACCAAATTTATCATAGCTATTATAGTTAGTTATTTATTGGCAAATAAGCGATTAGTCTAGGCGAGGTTATACGGGAGCTATGGTCAAATGTTAACCGATTTTGTCCAATTTTAATACCAAAATATTGGTCTATCGTTATCGTGATTTCAATAGACAGACAGTTAGACAGACGGACGGACAGAAAGATAGACAGACAGACAGACTGACAGACAGACAGACACACGGACAGACAGACAGGCGGACGGACGGACATCGGTGGTGGGTATAAAAAAAAGTCATTGTGGTACCTACCGTTTATAAAAAATACATTTTTTTGGGACGGTTTTTTGACTTTAGATTTATTTACATATTTCTTTTAATTTAATATTTTGTATAGCCTTTATTCGCAGTAATAAGGGTTCAATATGACGCGGTAGACTCTCTAATATATGTTTACAATCACTTGGAGCAATGCCGTCCTAAGCTTCCACCACATCTGTCCTCAGTTCATCTAAATTACCAGAGGTTCCGACAACGCCTCTCTTAAGAACGCCACATAAATACGCGATGGGGTTAAGATCGAGTGACTGGGGCGGCCAGTCTAGGTCATTGTGTTGTTGGAAAATTACCTTTTCCTTCAAGAATCCAAATTTATTGTTTTATTTATTTTTTATTAACTGTGATACCGTTGTTTGTTGATTATAGTTGTCAAGACGAGTCCAATATAATGTCAGAAAGATTGAGTCAACGGCTTTGTTCTTACACTCATATTCGTAAACACCTTAAAAACATTGGGACAGTTATTTGAGTGACTGTATAGTTTATGTAGGCTTTTACTCCAGGAGACGGGAGAATTTCCTAAAATATCATACCGCCAAATCAATTTTCCTGTAATTTTTATAGGGTCTAAGTCGAATAATAAATAATTACAAACTGATTGAAAAACTTAAAATACCCTATTACCTTTCGGCAAAGGGTATAGAAAAAAATAAATACTATTATTATTATTTTAAATAGTTTTCAACGCTATCAGTTTTTTTTAAATGTTTCATAACTTCAATAACATAAATAATTTTTTAATTACATAAATAACACTTAATACCTTTGTAACTAACATTTTTTGCAAGAAAATTGTGACGACTGTGATAAGAATTTCTTATCTGAACTTTAACCCAAATTCTACCACATAAAATTAGTTGAAAATTTATATATCGTTGCTCTCATGTAAAAAGGCCTTTACTCAAACTTTTTCAAAATTGATTTTTTTTTTAAGCGCAAATACACCTAAAAACATTTCACATTAGAAGCTTTCCAACAAAAAACTGCCCATGTTAATCTAAAGTTTTCTTTCGATGCCCAAAGGTTTTCTGTTATAAACTTTCGATATCGAAGAATTTTTTATATAAAACATTTGCCGTTAAAATATTTCAGATAGAAAAGTAAGATAAAACTGAAAAATGTTTGTGTGTTTCTGTTCGGATGATAATCTTCGCTTTATGTTGATATTTGTTGGACACAATAATAATAATTCGTATTTATTCAGTCCCTCAAATTATACGTAATGTGTGGTTTTCGCTCTGTCTAGAATTAGGGATAATCCTCCTGATGAGATGGCCTAACCAACCATCGAAAGGCGTCGAGGCAAGGTTTCCCCACCAACATTTTTTGGTTTTATCAAAAAACTATTTATTACAATAATAAATAATTGTAATAAATTGTTATTCTTAGTGAAACACACTACAGTAAAACTTTTTAATTAAATGTTTGATGTCCCAAAATTTTGATAAACCTTTTTAAGAAAAGTTTTTATATAAAACAATCTTGTAGAAAAATTTCAATATCAAAAATTTTCGATAAAAATATTTTTCTATAGAAAAATTTTCGATAAAAATATTTTTCTATAGAAAAATTTTCGATAAAAATATTTTTCTATAGAAAAATTTTCGATAAAAATATTTTTCTATAGAAAAATTTTCGATAAAAAATTTGTTCTATAGAAAAATTTTCGATAGCAATATTTTTCTATAGAAAAATTTTCGATAGAAATATTTTTCTATAGAAAAATTTTCGATAGAAATATTTTTCTATAGAAAAATTTTCGATAGAAATATTTTTCTATAGAAAAATTTTCGATAGAAATATTTTTCTATAGTAAAATTTTCGATAGAAATATTTTTCTATAGAAAAATTTTCGATAGAAATATTTTTCTATAGAAAAATTTTCGATAGAAATATTTTTCTATAGAAAAATTTTCGATAGAAATATTTTTCTATAGAAAAATTTTCGATAGAAATATTTTTCTATAGAAAAATTTTCGATAGAAATATTTTTCTATAGAAAAATTTTCGACAGAAATATTTTTCTATAGAAAAATTTTCGATAGAAATATTTTTCTATAGAAAAATTTTCGATAGAAATATTTTTCTATAGAAAAATTTTCGATAGAAATATTTTTCTATAGAAAAATTTTCGATAGAAATATTTTTCTATAGAAAAATTTTCGATAGAAATATTTTTCTATAGAAAAATTTTCGATAGAAATATTTTTCTATAGAAAAATTTTCGATAGAAATATTTTTCTATAGAAAAATTTTCGATAGAAATATTTTTCTATAGAAAAATTTTCGATAGAAATATTTTTCTATAGAAAAATTTTCGATAGAAATATTTTTCTATAGAAAAATTTTCGATAGAAATATTTTTCTATAGAAAAATTTTCGATAGAAATATTTTTCTATAGAAAAATTTTCGATAGAAATATTTTTCTATAGAAAAATTTTCGATAGAAATATTTTTCTATAGAAAAATTTTCGATAGAAATATTTTTCTATAGAAAAATTTTCGATAGAAATATTTTTCTATAGAAAAATTTTCGATAGAAATATTTTTCTATAGAAAAATTTTCGATAGAAATATTTTTCTATAGAAAAATTTTCGATAGAAATATTTTTCTATAGAAAAATTTTCGATAGAAATATTTTTCTATAGAAAAATTTTCGATAGAAATATTTTTCTATAGAAAAATTTTCGATAGAAATATTTTTCTATAGAAAAATTTTCGATAGAAATATTTTTCTATAGAAAAATTTTCGATAGAAATATTTTTCTATAGAAAAATTTTCGATAGAAATATTTTTCTATAGAAAAATTTTCGTTAGAAATATTTTTCTATAGAAAAATTTTCGATAGAAATATTTTTCTATAGAAAAATTTTCGAAAGAAATATTTTTCTATAGAAAAATTTTCGATAGAAATATTTTTCTATAGAAAAATTTTCGATAGAAATATTTTTCTATAGAAAAATTTTCGATAGAAATATTTTTCTATAGAAAAATTTTCTATAGAAATATTTTTCTATAGAAAAATTTTCGATAGAAATATTTTTCTATAGAAAAATTTTCGATAGAAATATTTTTCTATAGAAAAATTTTCGATAGAAATATTTTTCTATAGAAAAATTTTCGATAGAAATATTTTTCTATAGAAAAATTTTCGATAGAAATATTTTTCTATAGAAAAATTTTCGATAGAAATATTTTTCTATAGAAAAATTTTCGATAGAAATATTTTTCTATAGAAAAATTTTCGATAGAAATATTTTTCTATAGAAAAATTTTCGATAGAAATATTTTTCTATAGAAAAATTTTCGATAGAAATATTTTTCTATAGAAAAATTTTCGATAGAAATATTTTTCTATAGAAAAATTTTCGAGAAAATATTTTCTATAGACAAATTTTTATAAAAAAAAAATTCGATAAAAATATTTTTCTATAGAAAAATTTTTGATAAAAAAAATATCTATAGAAAAATTTTCGAGAAAATATTTTCTATAGAAAAATTTATGATAAAAATATTTTTCTACGGAAAAGTTTTTGATAAAAATATTTTCGATAAAAGTAAAACTTTTTGATAAAAGTAAAACTTTTCGAAAAAAGTAAAACATTTTTTCTTAAAAAAAAAAAAAAAATATCGATTAAAGTAAAATTTTTTTCTTAAAGAAAAATTCTCGATAAAAATATTTTTCTTAGAAAAATTGTTGGGAAAAATATTTTTCTATACAAAAATTTTCGATAGACACATTTTTCTGTAAAAAATCTTCCATAAAAATATTTTTCTAAAGAAAAATTTTCGGTAAACTTTTTTTTCTTTAAAAAAATTTTTGATAAAAATATTTTTCTGTAGGGAAATTTTTGGTAAACAATTTTTTATTAAAAAATTTTCAATCAAAGAAAATTTTTTTTTAGAAAAATTTTTGACAAATAATTTGTGTTATAGAAAAATTTTGGAAAAAAATAATTTCTATGGAAAAAAATTTGATAGAAATAGTTTCGATATAAATATTTTTCTGCAGAAAATTTTTCGAAAAAAAAGTTTTTATAGAAAAATTCTCAATTTTCAATAAAAAAGTTTCTTTAGAAAAGTTTTCGATAAAAAAATTTTGTATAGAAAAATATTTTTGGATAACAAAATTTCCTATAGAAAACTTTTGGATAACAAAATTTTCTATAGAAAATTTTTTGATAAAAATATAAAATTCTTAAAATATCTGAAGCTTTCTAAAAAACTGTTAATATTAAAAATTCCTATATAAAACTTTTGATGTCGAAAGTATTCCTATAGTAAACATTTGATATTGAATGATTTTTTTTTCATATATAAAACTTTTCTATAGAAAACTTTTAATATCAGAAACTTTCCTATAGGTTATTTTTTATATAAAAAGCTTTCAACTAAAAACATTTCATATCAAAAGCTTTCAAAAAATATAAAGATTCTCTATATAAAACTT
The DNA here is from genome assembly GCA_933228675.1 of Stomorhina lunata. Taxonomy (NCBI): domain Eukaryota; kingdom Metazoa; phylum Arthropoda; class Insecta; order Diptera; family Rhiniidae; genus Stomorhina; species Stomorhina lunata. Next base: position 96,465,361 of record OW121741.1, read on the forward strand.
TCGATGTCGAAAGGTTTCCTTCGATATCAAAACATTTCTTATATAAAACTTTTATCATCAAAATATTTCGGATATAAAACCTTTTCTATCAGCAGATTTTCTAAAGGTTACTTTAAATATCCAAAGCATTCTACTAAAAACAATCCAATCAGGAGCTTTCCAACATAAAGCTGTCAATATCTAAAGATTTTCTATATAAAACTTTCGATGTCAAAAGGCTTCCTATAAAAAACTTTCGTTATCGAAAGATTTTCTATAGAAAATCATAAAACATTGAATATAGAAAGATTTCATATAGGGAACATTCGAAGTCAAACGTTCAATATCGAGAGTTTTCCTAAAGAAAGAAACTTGTGTGTCTAAAGATTTCGTATAGAAAATTGTTTACATCTTATCCCACGGAAAAGTTTTGCTATAGAAAAAAAAACTTTTGTATCGAAAGATTTCGTATAGAAAGCTTAATTTCAAGTACCAAAATAGTTTCACATTTCAAAAGTGTTCCATTTTAATTTTCTTTTGTTAAAATGTTCATTGGTCGTTTCCGTTTTGTGGCATTTTTATTTCCAATATCCATTGTTTTTTGTAGTTTGAACTAAAATTGAGTTAAAGTGAATAATTTTTGAAATTTACACATTAAATTTTCTCATAATTCATGTGCACACGTCGTCATAAATGACTTTAATTATCAGCTTTGGAAAAAAAAAGCTCCAATTAGTGATGATTTTATTTTTGTTGTTAATCGTTTGCTCTCTTTTCACTCTATTAACTTGCAACTTGTTGCAACAGGTTGCATAATATTTTACCATACCCATCATAATCTGTCAATAAATGCACACACTTTTTGTGGCATGTATTTTATTGTATTATAAGTATGTTATTTTATTAGAGCTCTCCATTTCTCGTGCAACATCTAAATGTTTATTTTTTTATTTTTATCTTATTTTTTACTCCACAATCGCAGACGATTAAGTAGATGATTTACAAAATAAATAACAGGCGGTTTTGAATGATTGGCAACATTTGCTTTTCAAATGAACTTTATTTTTCGATTGAAAACCTCAAATAAAATTGTGTAAATAAATATATTAAATGGGGGTTTGTTATGTTACAGGTTGTAATTTTTGCAATTTATGTAGAACATATAATAGAATCCAAACATATTTTATAAAATTTAAACCTACAAGATTCAAAACTTTCTCGGTATTGAAGAGTTTTTAAAAATTTTCTTAAGGACAAAGATTTATGGAACATAAAGTATCTGGAACATAGATTAAACCAAGATATCAGATCGAGGGTATCTGGTATAACGATATCCATGAGCGCAGAAGATGCGTTTTTACTTTCATTTTTTATATTCACTCCCAAAAATCTAACAAAAGAAATGACTATAACCAGACGTAGGCAGCTCATGCCACCAGAAGCCGAAGACTTTTTGTAAATTTCGTAAATATCACAATCATTAACGAAACTCCTGAAAATGAGTATTAAAAGCATTTAGTTGTGATTTGAATGTTAGCAAAGCCGGTTGGTGCCGTTTTTTTTAACAAATAAACATTTTCAATTAAAATATGTTTCTGTAGAAAAATTTTCGAAATATTTTTCTATAGAAAAATTTTCGATAGAAATATTTTTCTATAGAAAAATTTTCGATAGAAATATTTTTCTATAGAAAAATTTTCGATAGAAATATTTTTCTATAGAAAAATTTTCGATAGAAATATTTTTCTATAGAAAAATTTTCGATAGAAATATTTTTCTATAGAAAAATTTTCGATAGAAATATTTTTCTATAGAAAAATTTTCGATAGAAATATTTTTCTATAGAAAAATTTTCGATAGAAATATTTTTCTATAGAAAAATTTTCGATAGAAATATTTTTCTATAGAAAAATTTTCGATAGAAATATTTTTCTATAGAAAAATTTTCGATAGAAATATTTTTCTATAGAAAAATTTTCGATAGAAATATTTTTCTATAGAAAAATTTTCGATAGAAATATTTTTCTATAGAAAAATTTTCGATAGAAATATTTTTCTATAGAAAAATTTTCGATAGAAATATTTTTCTATAAAAAATTTTCGATAGAAATATTTTTAAAATTTAAATTTTTTTTCTATAGAAAAAATTTGGTTAAAAATATTTCTATAGAAAAAATTTTTAAAGAAAATGTTTGATAAAAAAAATTTTTTATAGAAAAAATTTTGATAAAAAATTCACTATAAAAAAATTTTTGATAAAAAATGTTTTACACAACAAATTTTATTAAAAAATTGTCTGCAGAAAATTTTTTGATAAAAAATGTTCTATAGAAAAATTTTTGATAAGAAAATTTTCTATAGAAAAATTTTTGATAAAAAATTTTTGATAAACAAACTAAAAAAGATAAAAGTATAAAATTAAATTTTAAAAGTTGTAAAGATAAACGCAGGCAAATTTGTTTGATTTATATGGAGGCAAAAATTCCTAGAACTGAACTAGAACTGAACTAGAACTGAACTAGAACTGAACTAGAACTGAACTAGAACTGAACTAGAACTGAACTAGAACTGAACTAGAACTGAACTAGAACTGAACTAGAACTGAACTAGAACTGAACTAGAACTGAACTAGAACTGAACTAGAACTGAACTAGAACTGAACTAGAACTGAACTAGAACTGAACTAGAACTGAACTAGAACTGAACTAGAACTGAACTAGAACTAGAACTGAACTAGAACTGAACTAGAACTGAACTAGAACTGAACTAGAACTGAACTAGAACTGAACTAGAACTGAACTAGAACTGAACTAGAACTGAACTAGAACTGAACTAGAACTGAACTAGAACTGAACTAGAACTGAACTAGAACTGAACTAGAACTGAACTAGAACTGAACTAGAACTGAACTAGAACTGAACTAGAACTGAACTAGAACTGAACTAGAACTGAACTAGAACTGAACTAGAACTGAACTAGAACTGAACTAGAACTGAACTAGAACTGAACTAGAACTGAACTAGAACTGAACTAGAACTGAACTAGAACTGAACTAGAACTGAACTAGAACTGAACTAGAACTGAACTAGAACTGAACTAGAACTGAACTAGAACTGAACTAGAACTGAACTAGAACTGAACTAGAACTGAACTAGAACTGAACTAGAACTGAACTAGAACTGAACTAGAACTGAACTAGAACTGAACTAGAACTGAACTAGAACTGAACTAGAACTGAACTAGTCATTGAATCAGTCATTTGTTATATAGAAAAACAAAATTTATGTTTTTTTGTCATTAATTATATTTTCAAACTTTAAAAGCATTTCCCAATTAAAAGCCATTAAGGCAATTTTGTTTTAGCTTTAAACCCCCAAAATATTGTAAATATATAATTTATAAAAAAATATATTTATAACAATTTGTTCAGTACGCAGCTATAAATTTTCCTACAAACTCTAAAAATAAAAATCTTACACCTACAGTTCGATGAAAACACCTCAAAAAAAAGACAAAGTTTTTACAAAATTCCTTTAAAAAGTCATAGCCGACTTCACATGTGCACAAGTCAATAGTTGAGAAGAGCGACGAGGAGTAACAACCGGATTCCATAATCCATTAAATATCGTGTCAACGCCACCAACATATGTTCCATTCCAACGAGAAAAACGATTAACAAGAAAATTTACAAGCCATAACACAAATACCAGAATATGAGACATGAGCCATGAGCAAGGAATTCATATTCTTATTCATATGTTCTTCAGTTCCAGATTTACAAAAGGCTAGTCATTTAAGCTCTAACTTCAACTTTTGGCAAAACTCACACGAATACTCGTATGTTGAAATATCCCAATTCGAAAAAGTCAAAAAAATCTAAAAACATAATTTGCAATTTGTCTCAAACTGAATTAAGACGAAATAAAAAAGAAATATTTAAGGAATTTTTGGCAAAACGCAGCTGTGATAAATGTTTAAGGTTTTCTTAATAGATTCTTTAGTAGATTATAAGGTTTATATTTTTTTCTAATGCTAAAAAAATATCATGATCATTATTTTTTATGACCCATTAACAAACTAAAACTACTTATAAAATGTGTGTCTTTTTGGTCCTAGATATGAATACAGAATTTAATTTATAGACTCATTATAAATATTTTTGAATTCTGAGAACTGAAAATTATAGAATGTTAGAATAAAGTTCTCAAACATGTATTTATTAATATTGATTTCTTGCGATATTGATAATAATGGTAAGTCGTTGTAGCTTTTTTGTAAAGGTAGTGTAATGTGGTATAGTACTTTTTCTTTTAAGTGAAAGATTATTATTACTGGTAAGAACTAAAATAAGAAATTTTTGAAAAATTTTCTATAAAAACAAGAAATTTTTGAAAAATTTCCTATAAAAATAAGAAATTTTTGAAAAATTTCCAATAAAAATAAGAAATTTTTGAAAAATTTCGTATAAAAATAAGAAATTTTTGAAAAACTTCCTATAAAAATACGAAATTTTGGAAAAATTTCCTATAAAAATAAGAAATTTTTGAAAAATTTCCTATAAAATTAAGAAATTTTTGAAAAATTTCCTATAAAATTAAGAAATTTTTGAAAAATTTCCTATAAAAATAAGAAATTTTTGAAAAATTTCCTATAAAAATAAGAAATTTTTGAAAAATTTCCTATAAAAATAGTAAATTTTTGAAAAATTTCCTATAAAAATAAGAAATTTTTGAAAAATTTCCTATAAAAATAAGAAATTTTTGAAAAATTTCCTATAAAAATAAGAAATTTTTGAAAAACTTCCTATAAAAATAAGAAATTTTTGAAAAATTTCCTATAAAAATAAGAAATTTTTGAAAAATTTCCTATAAAAATAAGAAATTTTTGAAAAATTTCCTATAAAAAAAAGAAATTTTTGAAAAATTTCCTATAAAAATAAGAAATTTTTGAAAAATTTCCTATAAAAATAAGAAATTTTTGAAAAATTTCCTATAAAAATAAAAAATTTTTGAAAAATTTCCTATAAAAATAAGAAATTTTTGAAAAATTTCCTATAAAAATAAGAAATTTTTGAAAAATTTCCTATAAAAATAAGAAATTTTTGAAAAATTTCCTATAAAAATAAGAAATTTTTGAAAAATTTCCTATAAAAATAAGAAATTTTTGAAAAATTTCCTATAAAAATAAGAAATTTTTGAAAAATTTCCTATAAAAATAAGAAATTTTTGAAAAATTTCCTATAAAAATAAGAAATTTTTGAAAAATTTCCTATAAAAATAAGAAGATTTTGAAAAATTTCCTATAAAAATAAGAAGATTTTGAAAAATTTCCTATAAAAATAAGAAATTTTTGCAAAAATTTCTTATAAAAATAAGAAATTTTTGAAAAATTTCCTATAAAAATAAGAAATTTTTGAAAAACTTACTATAAAAATAAGAAATTTTTAAAAAATTTCCTATAAAATTAAGATATTTTTGAAAAATTTCTTATAAAAATAAGAAATTTTTGAAAAATTTCTTATAAAAATAGGAAATTTTTGAAAAATTTCTTATAAAAATAGGAAATTTTTGAAAAATTTCCTATAAAAATAAGAAATTTTTGAAAAATTTCCTATAAAAATAAGAAATTTTTGAAAAATTTCCTATAAAAATAAGAAATTTTTGAAAAATTTCCTATAAAAATAAAAAATTTTTGAAAAATTTCCTATAAAAATAAGAAATTTTTGAAAAATTTCCTATAAAAATAAGAAATTTTTGAAAAATTTCCTATAAAAATAAGAAATTTTTGAAAAATTTCCTATAAAAATAAGAAATTTTTGAAAAATTTCTTATAAAAATAGGAAATTTTTGAAAAATTTCTTATAAAAATAAGACATTTTTGAAAAATTTCCAATAAAAATAAGTTATTTTTGAAAATTTTCCTATAAAAATAAGAAATTTTTGAAAAATTTCCTATAAAAAAATATAATTTTTGAAAAATTTCCTATAAAAATAAGATATTTTTGAAAATTTTCCTATAAAAATAAGAAATTTTTGAAAAAATTCCTATAAAAGTAAGATATTAAAAAAAAATCCTATAAAAATTATAAATTTTTGAAAAATTTCTAAAAAAAAAAAAATAAGAAATTTTTGAAAAAATTTCTAAAAAAATTTTTTGAAAAATTTCCTATAAAATTAAGAAATTTTTGAAAAACTTGCTATCAAAATAAGAAATTTTTAAAATATTTGGTATAAAAAAGGATATTTTTGAAAAATTTCTTATAAAAATAAGAAATTTTTGAAAAATTTTCTATAAAAATAAGAAATTTTTGAAAAATTTCCTATAAAAAATAAGAAATTTTTATTTGAAATATTTCCTATAAAAATAAGGCATTTTTGAAAAAATTCCTATAAAAATCAGAAATTTTTGGAATTAAAAAAAAAATCCTATAAAAATTTGATTTTTTTTAATTTTCCTATAAAAATAAGAAATGTTTGAAAATTTTAATATAAAAATAAGAAATTTTTGAAGAATTTCCTATAAAAATAAGAAATTTTTGAAAAATTTCCTATAAAAATAAGAAATTTTTGAATTTTTTTTTATAAAATAAGAAATTTTTGAAAAATTTCCTATAAAAACAAGATATTAAAAAAAAATTCTATAAAAATTATAAATTTTTTAAAAATTTCCTATAAAAATAAGAAATTTTTAAAATATTTCAAATAAAACTAAGAAATTTTTAAAAAATTTCCTATAAAAATTAGAAATTTTTGAAAAATTTCCTATAAAAATAAGAAATTTTTGAAAAATTTCCTATAAAAATAAGAAATTTTAAAAAAAATTTCCTATAAAAATAAGAAATTTTTGAATTTTTTTTTATAAAATAAGAAATTTTTGAAAAATTTCCTATAAAAATAAGAAATTTTTGAAAAAATTCGTATAAAAATAAGAAATTTTTGAAAAATTTCCTATAAAAATAAGAAATTTTTGAAAAATTTCCTATAAAAATAAGAAATTTTTGAAAAATTTCCTATAAAAATAAAAAATTTTTGAAAAATTTCCTATAAAAATAAGAAATTTTTGAAAAATTTCCTATAAAAATAAGAAATTTTTGAAAAATTTCCTATAAAAATAAGAAATTTTTGAAAAATTTCCTATAAAAATAAGAAATTTTTGAAAAATTTCCTATAAAAATAAGAAATTTTTGAAAAATTTCCTATAAAAATAAGAAATTTTTGAAAAACTTCCTATAAAAATAAGAAATTTTTGAAAAATTTCCTATAAAAATAAGAAACTTTTGAAAAATTTCCTATAAAAATAAGAAATTTTTCGAATAATTTCCTATAAAAATAAGAAATTTTTCGAAAAAATTCCTATTAAAATAAGAAATTTTTGAAAATTCTTTAAATAAGAAATTTTTGGAAAATTTTCTATAAAAATAAGAAATTTTTGAAAAATTTCTTTAAAATTAAGAAATTTTTGAAAAATTTCCTATAAAAATAAGAAATTTTTGAAAAGTTTCCTTTAAAAATAAGAAATTTTTGAAAAATTTCTTATAAAAATAAGAAATTTTTTAAAAATTTCTTAAGATTATTTAATAAAAATGGTAAGTTTTTGATTCGATTTTGATTTTTTATGAATTTATAAAAAATTAAAATTTTTTATGAAAAAATGATTTGTTTACTTTGAAGTGCAAATAACTCCTTAACTGTTAAACATATAAAAAAAAATGATTTTAATATTTGTATGCTTCCATTTGTAAGCATAAATCAATATAAGAGGGTGTAACATAATAAAATTTTAGAGTTATAAATCTTAACATTTAGTACCAATAATTTTTACTTTCCGTCTAATTTTCAAAGTTTTGTTGGCATATTTTAATTATGAAAAAAAAAAACGAAAATATTTATGCAAAAATTTTGACATAAAATTTTGTAAATATTTTCAAATGAAAACACAAAAGTACTTTCGCAATAACGAAAGTGAAATAACAACTTTTTAATGGTTAAAAAAGTGTAAATTTTAAAAACAGTTTTAAACAGTTTTCAACAAAACGTCGTTAGGCTCTTTATTTGGGACATACTATATGTATATTTGTTGTCTTAAGTGTCGAAGGCTCTTACTTTTATAATAAATTTTTTTTTCGCAGACATTTGAAAATTTTTTAATAAAAATAAACATAAAAAATATTTTGGGAGCTGAAATATAAAATTTTTAAGAGTTTTATGTAGGGTTTATATAACTCAAGCGCCTGACGATTGAGAGAAATTTACATGTGTTTTGTTATTGTAACAAAAGCAAAATACATGTAAATTTCACTCAATCGTCAGACGCTTGAGTTATATAAACCCCACATTAGTATTAGGGAATAACACTAGTCCACAAAACGACACTTTTTGAGTTACATTTGATCATCACTGTTTTTATTATGCGTTACGGTATTTTGGTTATAAAAATGTTCGATTTTTTTAACTGCTTAATTTTAAACATTTTTTTTTTTACAAAAATTTTTTTCTGTAAATTTGATCCTATCTTTGGAACGGGTTGTTCTATTTTGTTAAAAGTCGCAGAATAGGATAATAAATATATTACCTTAAAGTCACTATAAAACTTTTTTTAAATATTTAAAGGATTCTGAGTTATTTGCACTTTAAAATAAAAAAATCTTTTTTTTTTAATGAAAAATTAAAATTTTTTTAATTTTTTAAAAATTAAATAAAAAATCGAAGATTGCAAAAACTTCAAATTTTTATTGCATACTGTGAATATTTCAAATAAAATAAGCTTTATTTCCATGAATAAATGATGATTTTATTAAGAATAAAGTAAATGAAGCCAAAATAAACTATTTTGTATTAAAGCCATTTTTGTCATTAGGGGTTAGATGGGAGCTAGAGTCAAATTTGGACCGATTTTTCTCGAAATTTAGCAATTTGAATATAGCTTATGCAAAAATTATGTGTGCAATAAATAAACATAAAATTATCATTATCTTCAGATTAAGGAGCGCTTTTGAGAATTTCGAGGCATTTATGTTGAAGAAGGAGTAGTATGGAAGCTATGGATTGATTTCAACAATATTCGGTAACGTGATTTTTGTTTATATAAACAATCTTTTAAATTTCACAAAAATATACTGAAATTTGTGTCCAAAATCACATTTTGGTGAAAAAAAACCTATGAGAGGTACCCAAAATAATGAACAAACATTCGCCAATTTTAATACCATTGAAACCGAAGCCTGTGCCAAATTTCATAAAGTTGAAAGCAAATTTGTGGCTTTGAAGAAAGTAAAAACAAAAACAATACAATATAGAGATATTACACACTAGAGGATTCGAAAAAATCGTTGAGTCAGCCACCCGCCAGGATTAAAGATAATAGGAAAAAAAATCTATAAATATATATTTTTTTCCACGCCTACAAATACCGCTCTTTTAGTATTTTGTTTACTTTGTCGCCATCTTTAGTCAGATCATAACACTTTATACACCGATATACAAAGTGTTATGACCTGACTAAAGATGGCGACACAGTGAACAAAATACTAAAAGTGGGTGAACAAAATACTAAAAGTGAACAAAATACTAGTGGGTTTCACGAGCACGTGGGTGTGCCTTAGCTTTCTCTCATTGTATAATCGTCTCCATTGGTTGCGACTTTTCAAAACGACCATACGACAAATCAATGTATGAGAGTGCAAAATCTTCATATTATAGAATCATTGTTTAGGTATTACACCAAATTTTGTTTAATTTTAACGAGTTTAAATATGATTTTTGTCATGTAGCTGCCTCGGCTGGCCCGTAGAAGGTACAATCTAGAACATAAATTTTCAACAACTTTTCGTAAACAAGTTACTTAACATAACCCCAAAGAAAATAATCCAATGAGGTTAAATTACATGATCTTGGTAGCCAATTAATTAAAATTGGCTACCAATTAATTAAAAGTTTCTTTGAGTTAATCAATTGTAACGTCCCCTGTGTAATATGTGGCTCCGTCCTATTGTAACCTCATATCAGCTAGATTAATGCCTCGTAATTGAGGTACGAAAACATTTGAAATCATGTTCCTATACCGTTCAGCATTGAGACAATAACATTCTGATCATCATAGTTTTTGAAGAGATATGGGCCAATAACTCCGCCATCCCATAAAACGCACCAAACAGTAATTTTCAGTGGATGTAATGATGTTTCTCCTCATTCCAAATGCCGCAATTCTGCTTATTTACGTATCCATATAATATTCATGGTTTTACGATCGCCGAAAAACGATGGTAAGTTTTTGCCATTTTAATTTTTTTTATGAATTTTTAAAAATAACTTTTTTTTGATTTTGTAAAAAAAAAAAAAAATAAAAATTGTGATATAAATAACTTCAAAGCCGTCGATTACACAAAAAACATGTGTTAGCTCGACTTTAGGTCCATTTTGTTCTTATCTATTAATGGGGTTTTCATTGGATAATATACTTTTAATATATGGAAATATAACTAGGACAACCTATTAAAAAAATCCCAACTTTAGAAAAAAAAAAACAAGTAAGAAAGTGCTAAAGTCGGTCAAGCCCAACCATAGATACCCTTCACCACTAAGGTCAAAAGTTTTTTTTCCTATATGAAGGCAAATAATTGCTAAATGTTGTCATCATACAATTGTTTTCTCAAAACTTATATATTTAAGCTGTTTCCGTCATTTGGACTTGTATAAGAGCTAGGGTAAAATGTAGACCGATATCTCGAAATTTGGCAAATTGATTACAGTTGTTACAAAAATTGTGTTTGCAAAAAATAAACTTAAAATTCTCATTATCTTCAGATTTAAGAGCGTTTTAGTGATTTTTGTCGCATTTAGTGCGTTTTGACAAATAAGTTTGTATGGGAGCTATGGTCAAATATGGACCGATTTCAACGAAATTTGGTACAGCGATTTAAGTTTACATAAGCAATATTTGTTTTAAATTTCATGAAAAAATATTGATATTTGTGCCCAATATACCAATTCCGGGAAGAGGGGCCTATGAAAGGTACCATAAATAATGGACCGATTTTGACGAATTTCAATAGCCCACTAACAAATTTCATCAAGTTATCTTTACATTTTTGACCTGTACTTTGATTCCATGGTTTACATGGGGGTCCAGCCAGACGGACGGACTGACTTTCCTAAATCGACTCGGAAAGTGATTCTAAGCCTATTGGACAATATTGCACAAATATTTTTATGCGTTACATACATCAGCACAAACCTATAATACCCTTTCCACCTATGGTGGTGAAGGGTATAACAAGTAAGAGTGTTAAATACCCACCATCAAATTGTGTTAAATTTAGAAACATATCTCATATATTTATCTACATGGGAGCAGCTAATTCAAAATGTGAACCAAATTCGAAAAAGTGCTTAATAGCAAGGTCAAACACGTTGATAGTAATACGGCAGGTCCATATATTATAATTAAAGAGTATTCTAAATAAAATATGCATTTACTATTTTAGACAAAATTTATCCATAGTGCAAGAAATAATTTATTTTTTGATCAAGTTAGTTTCTATAGATATGTCAGATACTATTATTTTAGAAATTATTAATTTTCAATAGTTATTTCAATCAAAATGGACTGCGAAAAAAAAGTTCGTGAAAATATAATTAAAACTTTTCAAAAAAATCCGTCATGGACTTTTAAAAAAATAGCTAAAAATTTGAAAGTTGACCCTCGAACGGTTTCTAATGCCATCAGACGGTATAAGGAAAACCAGAGCATTGAAAGAAAACCTGGATCAGGGAGGAAAAAAGGTCCTACAGATATTGGTAAGGCAAAAGAAGTCGAGCGACTCTTTCGAAGAGCGCCTAACACTTCTTTAAGAAAAGCAGCTCGTACGGTGAAATGTTCTACGAATTTTGCACATAGAGTTGAAGCTTATGCTGGACTGAAGACATACAAAGTCCAAAAGGTTCCAGATCGCAATGCTATAAAGACTTAGAAGCAAAAAAACGAGCGACAAAATTGAAGTCTGATTTTATAAAAAAATACACCTGTTGTGTGATGGATGATGAAACATACGTACTGGCAGACTTTTCTCAACTTCCTGGTCAAGATTTTTATGTTGCTGATAAACGGGGCAATGTTCGGCAAGAGTTTCGCACAAAAAAACAAACAAAATTCCCTAAGAAGTTTCTCGTGTGGCAAGCTATTTGCAGTTGTGGCAAAAGAATTGAAGTATTTGTGGCATCTGGCACAATAAACACAGAAATTTATATAAAGGAGTGCCTACAAAAACGGTTGTTACCCTTTTTAAGAGAGCACAGAGTGACTACATTTTTTTGGCCCGATTTGGCATCATGCCATTATGGAAAAAAGGCACTTGAGTGGTACTCAAAGAATAATGTCATTTTTGTACCACGAGAGGCAAATCCACCTAACTGTCCAGAACTTCGGCCTGTGGAAAGGTATTGGGCTCTGGTAAAAAAGGAATTGAAGAACACAGGAAGGATTTCCAAGAACATGTCCGATTTTAAGCGCAGGTGGAACACATGCTCCAAAAAGGTATCAGAAGCAACCGTAAAATCTTTAATGGGAGGGTTTCCGAAAAAAGTCGATAATTTTGCAAAACCCGAGTACTAAGTAAACATTTTAATGCTAAATGATTTTGTATAATATGCCATTATATTTGCGTATTTTGTAGAGTTTTTATATTAAAAGGTTTGATTTTTATTTAAGAAAATCCAACTACAAATTTTATTTAGAGCACTCTTTACTTAATTTTAACATCATATCTTTTATAATTTGTCATTTATAAGGAATTAGCCTAGGCGAGGTTGTACTGGAGCTATGGTCAAATGTAAACTGATTTATTCCATTTTAAATATAAAAATTTTCTAAGAAATGAAGAATATTTTTGCCAAATATCTGTGACCTAGCTTCTTTTGTTTAGGCCCTATCGGGTCTTCAACAGATAGACAGACACACAGACGGACAGATAGATAGACAGACACACAGACAGCCAGACATGGATATGGACATGGACATGTACATGGACATGGACATGGACATGGACATGGACATGGACATGGACATGGACATGGACATGGACATGGACATGGACATGGACATGGACATGGACATGGACATGGACATGGACATGGACATGGACATGGACATGGACATGGACATGGACATGGACATGGACATGGACATGGACATGGACATGGACATGGACATGGACATGGACATGGACATGGACATGGACATGGACATGGACATGGACATGGACATGGACATGGACATGGACATGGACATGGACATGGACATGGACATGGACATGGACATGGACATGGACATGGACATGGACATGGACATGGACATGGACATGGACATGGACATGGACATGGACATGGACATGGACATGGACATGGACATGGACATGGACATGGACATGGACATGGACATGGACATGGACATGGACATGGACATGGACATGGACATGGACGTAGACGTAGACGTAGACATAGACATAGACATAAATAATTCAGAATATACAGTGGTGGTCACGCATTTAGCACAAATGGTACCTGTTATCTCTTATAGGAAATATTAAGTCCTTATTCAATTTTTTTCACTACTTTTTTTGTAATGTATTACACGTGATGCGAATATGAAGTCGTATTCCTTTTATATACATATTTTTTAAAAATTATATTTTTTTTGCAATTATTTAAAACTAACCCATAAAAAATACTGGACATATTTTTAGCACAAATTAAAAACAATATTTATTAAAAATCAAAAACAAGTTATTAATTAAAATTTCTTGAAAAAAAAACCTAATATTTTATAGGATATCCTTTATTTTGTATAACTGCCGCACATCTTTTAGACACACTCTTCAAAAGAGCCAGGTATCGCTCATTTGGGATAGCGTGCCATATTTTTTGGATTTCCGTCCATAAATCATTTAAGTTGTTAGGTTTTACGCTTGTTATATGCTTCATTCCAAAGATTTTCAATAGGGTTGAGATCCGGAGATTGAGCTGGCCATTTTAAAACATCTATTTGACTCTCCTCCAAGCAACACTTCACAGTACGTAAAGTGTGTTTAGGGTCATTGTCATGCATGAAGCGCCAACTAGGTGGCATCTTTGCCTTTGCTTATAATATAATGATATCGGCTAGAATATTTTTATAAACGTGTTGATCCATACGTGTGTCAATTTTGTGTATTGGACCAACTCCATGCCCTGAGAATGCAAGCCACACCATCACATTTCTTCCACCATGTTTTACAGTCTTTGACGTATACTTTGGGTTGTGCTGCATGTTTGGAAGATACCATACATATCTCTTTCCATCAGATCCAAATCTGCAAAACTTTGATTCGTCGCTCCAAAGTATATTTTTCCAAAAATCTAATGGCTTTCCCAAATGCTATCGGCCGAAAGAAATTCGTGATTTCCAATTCTTTTTTGATACATGTGGCTTGTGTTGCACAATACAGCCACGCGAATTTGTTTCATTAAGGCGTCTTTGTATCGTTCTGTCGGAGATATCAATACCGTATTTTGATGACACTTCACTATTTATTTCACTGGAGCTCTAAAAAAGGGTCGGCCACTGACATTCTACGTATTAAATAATCCTCTTTTGTTATCGTTTTTCTTAGTCTAGGTGCCCGTGAACCCTTTTTAATTGTTCCGTGTGCTTTTATATGGCTCAAAGCATTATATACCATCTTTCTGGAGCAATTTAAAATACTTGCTATTTAACTTACAGGACATCCTATCGAGTTTATTTCACAAATCACCTGTCGTTGCGTATCTGTGCACCATTTATTTTTGGCCATGTCTAATAAATATTTTATTTCTGAAAAACCTTCAACTGTACACAATATGAAGAAAAACTTACCAAAAATTTATTAAAAACTCAAAAAATAACAGAAATGTAAAATGTTTAATATTTGTGCTAAATTTGTGTCCAGCTCCAATTACGTATTACCAACAAATAAATTATATATGAAGCAATTGAAGAAAGGGAATAACAAAAAGAGTAATGGAACTTGACGATCACACCATAAGTTACACATAGTGGCAAAAAAAAAAGAAAATTATCACTCCAACGGAAAAATATACGGTTTTGAAAAAAACGCATAACTAGTGTGCTAAATATGTGACCACCACTGTATATCCCTTTTGGTTTTTAAGCCAATATTAAGAAAGTTACAAACGGAATGACAATCTTAATATGCCCCCCATTCTTTTTGATGATGGGTATAAAAAATATTTTAACTAAAATATAATTTTGTCTGTTGACCAGTGTAATTCAATTTATTTTTGAAATTAATAATACAAGTTTTAATCTACTTTTAGGCTAAAAATAATTATACTCTAAAATTAACAAAACAATTTGTTGATTCAACAGAATTATCCGTTAATAATTTGCTTTACAAAAAAACACTTGTTTAATATCTTTATAAAGCCAACTTTTTTTGATATCTTTATACTCTAAATTAACTGAAATTAAATATACGTAATCCACTATTTGTTTAAATTTTCAAACTTACAAAGAAAAAGCAAATAAAAAACGATTAAAAAAAAACAAGTGAAAAAATAAGATGTAAGTATAAAATTTATGTACGAGTCTAATGCCGTTAAATGATCGTAATTGTTTAAATAATGTGATTATACACCTTTAAAACACTTTATTAAATCATAACATTTTGTTTGTCTAAGAGATAGAAAAATATTTGAAAAAACAAAAACAAGTAAGAAAGTACTATAGTCGTTCAAGACGGCAATATGATACCCTACACCATTAAGCGAAAATATGGTATGTATTCAAACAATATGATTTCTAGTTGCTCTTAACCTTCTCAAAGCTACGTGCACAAATTTGACAGATGTCGGGCCATTAGTTTGCGAGATATGCATACCATTTTCGGAGAAGCTACTTTTTTACAAACAAAAAAACTGATTACTCCTGGTAATTAACTAAAACTATATAAATTTTCGGAAAAATCAAATAAAATGAAAATTGATGAGTTCAATTTGTTGCAAGTTTTTATATCATTCATCACTCTCCTTTTCAAATCACCTCTTTATTTGGCAGACATTTAATGTCAATTTTAACTACATTTTTTCTAACACTTTTTTCTCACAAACCAGGTGACAAAGTCAATATTATCAGTTTAAGCCAAATAGCAGCTTTTAAGTAAAAATAAGAAAAAAAAGAGTTAACAGCTTAAAAATATTTATAAACTACAAGTAAAATTAATAGGTGACTTTAAATATATTTTATCTCTGGCAAAAACTAATTGAAATAAAATACCAAAAAACTGGAATTTAAGAGTGAACGAATGAATATATGAATTAAATGAATGAATGAGACTGAATGTATCACTTGCATGTGCATGATAGTATTCAAAGGGTAGCTACGAAAAACATTTTCCATTTTCTGATTAAAATATTTAAGACTGGGGGAAAGTATTATACAAATAATTTAGTTATCCGATAATGTGAACTCACCAGAATAGAAATAAATTAAAATCTTTTCATTCAAAATATTTTTAGACCTCCGAACCTGTATCATAACAGAAGGCACGTTTGTACCTTCTTTTTTATATTTAACCGTGGAAATTCAAAAATAATTACCAATATGCGGTATACCACATTACCTGCATCTTTTTTTAAATCGCTTTTAATGGGATTTAAAATATTTTCTCAATTGTATCTGAAACTCGGGTTAATATTTTTCTTCCATAAATCCCTGGAAGCACAACACAAGTATCATTTGGCAATCTTAAAACAAATAGGTATACCACATTATCAGCACTTATTCTATCCTTTAATTCAAATTTCTTTATATACTAATAAATATGGACTTAAGGCCATATAATTGCAAGCTTTTGGATTTGAAGTGTCTCCAAAGGAACTCGGCATTTAGTTAATACATGTCAACGATCTCTATTTACATCATTCAATCACGCAAATTATCCGTTTGTAAGTAGTAAAGTTAGGAATACACCCCTTGATCCGGAGCCGCTACTCGGCATACCTTGCACGATAAACGGAAGTTGTATCTGGCATTATTATTAGGACTTGTAGAAACGCCAAAACTATAGCCCTTTTAATGCAATAGGTGTCGGTGAATTATCAGGCGATTGCAATTATTTATTAGTTTTACACGATACCAATATATAGGGCTGTTCACATGTTACGTAAAACTACTTTCGCAACTCCAATCAGCACAATCGGCACCAAAGTAGGACACCTCGGACTCATAAATCACTTACAACTATATATAATTGTTATTTCCCAACCGATTTGAAAAATCATACTATATAACAAATGTACAAAAAAAAAACATCGAGACATGCATATCCTATCTCTGATGGTTTTAAAGATATTCGACTTTAAAAATTAAAATTTAAAATTTTTTGTTCCATATTGCACGATTTTTTTTTACTAATATCTGATCTATATATAAACCGATTTTCTTGATTTAAAGCTTTCTTAAAAAAGAACAAAATTTTGAATATTTTACAAGCAAGAAGTGTATTAAAAGCTTTACTTTGTAGTTGTTGTTAGTTAGCTACTTTCGACAAACTAATTAAATGTTTTCCAAATGGTTTAGAAGTTATGGTGCAAAGTAGAGCTGTTCGCCTTCCATACAAAAAAAAAAAAGTTATGTCAGTCACCCCCTAGGATTAAAGATAATCTTAAAACAGTTCCAAAAAATATATTTTTTTATTTTTTACTGCAAATACCGCCATTTTAGTATTTTGTTCACTGTGTCGCCATTTTAAGTCCGATCATAACATTTTATAAATCGGTGTCCGCGGCTCTGTAAGGGCTACATTTCTCTCTTTGATAGTTTTTTACTACCACGTCAATTCATAACCTAGGGGGTGACTCAACTTTTTTTTCGAACCACTCTAGTGCAAAGTATTGTATGTGAAGTTTTTTTAGTTTTACTTCAATAACTTTTAAGCTAATGGGCGAATTGTGTACCAATGGGTAGTTGGGATTTTAGACCAATTTTGAAAAACATGTCTATTTTTAGCACAGTGTCCTTTACCCTAAGCCAAAGTTGAGCACCATTGTATGTAAAACCTATTGGTTCGTATAACTTTCGTAAATATAAACCTATCGAAAAGATTTTTACACATTCGAAAACTACTTAAGAAAGAAAGAAAAATGTGCTTACAGTACTACATTATCTCTAATAGTTAAAGAGATATTTAACGTCGCTTAAGATTATTTAAATCTAAGGGCTCGATACAACATATTTATAATTTTCTAAAAGAAAGCTTAACAAAGTTAAGAATTGAGTTGAAAAATAACTTCATATCTATTCGGTGTTAGTACCATAATCTCTTAAATTAGAGCTATTGTTTAGGAAAATTTCTATTTTGTTCCATAATTCCTCAGAAAGCACGCGAGCTGTAAAAAAAAAATCACCTAATATTCCAAAACTAAAAATACTAAAAATACCCATTTTTGGATTTTTTTTTTATTTTTTTAAGGAATTCTGGGATTTCTGTTACGAAAAATATTTTTTTTTTATTTGTTTTTATTTCTTCCTTAAAAAGTTTTATAGCATCGCAAATTTTCACTAAAATATATTTGTAAATAATTTTTCTAAGCCGAATTCTAATATTTTTGTACGAGGAACACAATTTCCTTTAGATTGATATATATATATATTAATTCTATATTCCCAACTTGTGAACCGCTGTGGTGTAGCAGGTTAGTCATCCGCCTAGCATACCAGAGGCCCAAGTTCGATCCCTGGCCAGGCTCACTTGAAAAAATGAATTTTCAAAAAAGCGTCGGTTCACCTCATAACTCAGCTAGCCACTGGTTATTGAGTATTAGGCTATGTAAAACTTCTCAAACTAATGCATTTGCCGTTCGGAGCCGGCGTTAAAACGTAGGCCCCTTTCAATGAGTCTAAAAATAAAATCGGATGCAGCTCATTGTCTGAGAGAAGTACCCCTTGTTCCAATTGGAAAGTTGTCGGGGAATTATATATATATATATATATATATTCCCAACTAAAATTAATGTACAATGTAAGTTTACTTAAAACTTTTAAAATCCGCCCAACGGTTTAGGAGTTATGGACTTATTTTCATTCTATTTTTCCACCATCAAACTGTGCAATCGAAATCAGTGCAATCAGTCTATATTTGACGATACCTCCCGTACAAAACAAATTCTCGAAAGTCATTCAAATACCCAGAAAATCACAAATACACTTATTAATCTGAAGATAATCATAATTAGCTAAAACTTTGCACAGATAAGTCTTTTGTAACTATAAATCGATAACCGAAATTTGGTAACATCATAGCTCCCATATCAGTACCTTTACTGGGAATGATATGAATATCCTTATATCTCGAAATAAAACAAAAATTAGCACAGATATGTCTCTTTTAAGTTGTTGGTCCGTATTTGACTTTAAAATTGAAGGGTTTCTAATATTCAGACTTGCCGACTATAGGGTTTTCTTATTTTTGTTAAATTTAAAACTTTTGATATCTTGAATTGAATTAATTTACAGTTCATCGGCAACGTTGTATGAGATTCTTGTTGGCTAACACATGTAAAACCACAAATACACAATCATTTTAAAGTATTCCCCCTTTCCCAGCTAGCATTTTTGGAAAATTTTAATCAAATATGAGTCTTTTTTGACTTCACTGCACGATTAAAATGATCATTTATGATATTACTTATGAGTGAAAAATGATCTTTTTGTGTGAGAAAATGGTACCTTTCATGCGACTTTTCAAAAAGAGTCTTTAATGACTCGTTTTGCTGATTGGAATATGCCTGCACACATTTTGTCAGATTTATTAAAAAAAAGAAAAAATAATAAATACTCAACACAGTATATATATTTTTAGAACACGTCATATCTATTTTTAGAACAGTGAATCCAACCTAGGCTGCTGAATATGATATGTTATGCTTAGTAGCCAACGTGCTAACCAACTAAGTCACATCACCCATAATAAGATACGAGTCTTTTTTTAGGCATTTTTTTATCACCTAAAAATAATTATATTACGCACATTTTACAAGATTTTTTGTGCTATTTTTAACTAGTCGCTTGCTAAGCGTCTAACAGTCTTTTTGTACACTTTTTTTATCACCAAACTGATTTCACACATTCTGCTTTCAAATAGTCGCTTTCAAGGTATTTTCTGGGTCTTTTTGTAGTATTTTTTGATCACCAAACTGAAAAACAGTCGTATTAGGATCGTTTGCATGATAAGATTTTGTAGGCACATATTCTGCAAGAATTGTTTGTGATTTTGTAAACTAGTCGTTTTTAAAACGTTTAAAGGAGTCTTTTTGGAATCTTTTTTAGATCACCAAGCTGATGAATCAGTTTTTGATCATATATACGAATCCCAAAAGATACATTTTGCTGATATTATCGTCAACAATCACCAAATTGCTACCTGGGTTTATGGGCCTTGTTCTACACAGTTCACAGAATTATGTTAGTGTTATCTTCTTAATACTAGGGTCGTAGACTTCAATATTTATTATATTTATTTTTAAAATGTAAAATTTTGATCGTTTCCCACCTTTAAATGAAATGGTATGTCTTTTGTTTTAAAAATATCTTAAAAGCAAAGACAAATATTAACAATTTTAATTAAATAAGTCGAGTCTCGTATGATGAATTTTAGAAGAAAAAGTTATTATGAAACTTTATCTGCATAATATTTAAATAATTACACAATTTAAATAAAAAAGAAAATAATTTCTTACATAAAGAAAATAAAACAAAAAAATCAGTTAAATTTAAAAAGAAAATTATATCTAAAAAAAAATATATGTGACTTAATCAACAAGTGTGCCATCATGCAACATCTGTTAAATGACATTGAAAAGAAAAAGAAAATATTTAAAAGAAAATCCTGCAGTCGAAGGAGATCAACATCAGGCAACATGTAGCGCATGTGGCTTTCAGTAAGGAGCTTCTTTGCTTATAAAAGTTAAGACTTACAAACTTTAGATGTTTAACAAATTTTTAACAATAAAACACTTCACTTCAAAAAACAAAAAAAAAAAACTTGTGCTCTGCAGGCACTCACTCTTTTTTTCTTCAACAAAGGATCAAGGATGAAATCCTTGAAATGATAAAAAAATTTAACAAATTTAAAAAAAAATATAAAAATTTAACAAAAAAACAAAAGTTCCTCTTAATAAAAAAAAGCTTAAATATCCTTAAATAACGAAAAACCGTTAAGGATATTTGTGATTTAAAAAACCGTTAAATTGCTGTTTGTTATTACTATAACGAACGAGCGTACGGTAAACGACCGGGTGTTAGACCGACGCACGTACGTACTGAACGTACGTAAAACTAAATGAGAACTGAATTGTTTGAATTGGTTTTGTTGCAAATCAAGTGTATTCGAGTATGAGGCGAGACATTACCATCAAATGCACATATTATTTGCCTCTATTTACCTCTATCTCTTCTATCCCATCCATCCAACATACATACATCCAACTATCCACCTGAACTGACTGTCAGACAGACATCCAGATACTACCACAGTCTAGATACTAGATATAATGCAACAACAACAAAAAATTGCAGTTTTTAAGACAATTGGACAGACCGGCATCGAGCTAGTGGGATAGACATACACAAATAGACAGATACTACAACATAACCCAATAAATAAATTTCTAAGCTTTAGTCATATTTAAAAAAAGCTCTGAAATTTATATTGCATTTCAAGCTCAACATCACCAGTAACACAAAATTAAAATTTTTGCTTTAAATTTTTATAAAAACGATGGAAATTTTCTTTGGTATTGATTGTTTACAAAAAAAAAAAAATTACAATATTTGATATTTTTGAAAAGGCTGGTCTATCGATTTTATCATATCTTTGAAGCGGGTTGTTCGATTTTGTTGAAGTTCACAGAATATTATAGGGAATACATAATATTAAAAGTTATTAAAAAAAATATATGTTTAAAAGGAGTTATTAGGAGTTATTTGGACTTCAAAGTAAAAAAATAATTTTTTTAATGAAAAATTAAAATTTTTTAAATATTCATAAACTACACTGTGAAACACGATTTTGGGGTCAGGAGAATTTCTACACGAACGGAAAGTACTAGACCAGTGTATTCAAACCCCCAAAGCGTTTGGACCTAGCAAGTGGAAGTTTAGAGATATCGCCATTTGACAGATGCAATTTTTCCTTGTATGATATGTGAAATTAAGTGATAAAAATACAGTTTCTTTTTTTATTCTTCTCTCAAAAAATTCATAAAAGTGAGCCCATGGGGGGATCGCGAAATAATAGGCTTTTTGTAAAACAACTGATATTAATTCAGTACAAATTTTTAAAACTTTTTTTATGAAACGTTTGATTTTTTTTTGCTTTAAATTTTAGAACTATTCATGAAAAAAATTATTTAAAAACATTTTTACTGAATTGGTATTAGTACTTTTACAAAAATTCTACTATTTTCTGAACCCCCCATGGGCCCGCTTTTTTAATTTTATATTTTGATGTCAACACTATAATCCATATTTGAAAGAAATATGAAGATAAGCTTTTTGAGATGTAATTTTATAATAAAAAGAATGTTTAGCCAGAAATATGAGCCTAGTTTCATTAAAATCTGATGTATCAAAAGTTATAGGCATTTAAAATGGGTATGTTTTGAAAAAATTTTGAAAAAATGGACTTTGGACCGCCATAAAATCTTAACTAAAGCGAAATATAAAAATTGTATGATCTAGGAGAATGTATATACAAAATTTCATTGAAATCGGAGATGGTTTGGTTTAGTACGTTTTCGAAAATTTTTGATTGGACTTCTATACAGAAAATTGCAACTTTCAAAAGGCGATAACTCCACAGTTCCACCTACTAGCGCCAAACTCTTTTGGGTTTTCAATAAACAAGTCTAGTGCCTTCATTTGGTATACGATTTTTTTGTACCTAGACCATCACCCTCAAAATTTGTCAAAAAAAACTAACATTTTAATTAAATTACACGGTGTTACAATTGAGCAAAAGCTTGGAAAGCGACTTAATGGGGTAAATAGAAGTGAGGACATACAAAAACCATTCTCAAACATTTCAAAACAATTGCAAAATTTTGAGATATTCACAAAAAAACTTTTTTCGGTTAGGTCGTAGTACTATAGTACCTCCAATTTTCTCATTTGCAGAGCGATTTTAAAATTTAAAACAGTTTTGGAAAGTCAAGGGATCAAGCATCCAACAATCACCAGTAAATCGTCAAACAATTAGCGAACAATTATTAAAAATCATAAAAAATACTTCAGTCAATCGTAAATTAATCATCAAACAACTGTCAAACATTAACCAAACAGTCAACAGCCAGTCAACCCTCAACCAATTATCAAGCAATCGTCAAATCTTACCAAATCCGTGCATCCGATTTCAGATAAATCAAAAAAAAAAAAGAGGGCGTGTTAGTTTTTTCTTTTAGTTTAAAGTTAAATTGAAATAGTACAAACTTTTAAGAACAAAATTAACTACAACCGCGCAGCCATGTTACGATTTAAGATAAATCGAAAAAAGTGGGCGTGGTCAAATTTTCTTTCCGTAAAAACTTAAATTGAACTACGAACGTCTAAGAAAAAAATTTTCCATAACTATTTTCTTTTTTTCAATTTTAAACAAATCAAAGAAGTGGGCGCAAAAGTAAGATGTTTTTATAAAAAATAAAAAATTTCCTCCCAATAGATATACAATAAGTCCACCAAAAATGTTTATTGGGTTAAATTATATTGAAATTGAAAACACAATATCTAAGAGAAGAAAAAACACACTTTTGTTTGTGATTTAAATATTTATTGTTTTTTGTTGCTGCACTGTGTAGTTGCTGATATTATTGTTGTTGTTGTTGCTGTTATTGCAGCAGCAGTTGTTATTGTTGCTGATAGTTTTTTTTTTTGTTGTCGTTTGTTTGTTGCTTGTGTCTTTTAAGACAACACAGCTGCTTGATGTTGCTGCTGCCGCTTTTATGTTGCTAAAGTTGGGAATGCCGGCTTATGAGGGCAGCCAGAAAGCAATCCAGGCATCAGTAGCACTTGGAAGTTGAGTGCAAATGAGTAGGACGGACAAGAAATTATGTCTGCATGGAAAAGCAATTCAAGACAATGAGGACGACGATAAAAAAATAAACGTATTTGTATTTATAAAATTAATTTCGAGTGTGTTACTGATCGAATTACTAAAATCGTGTTCAAAAATTTACTGTTTTTATAAGAAATTATTAAAAAATTTACTATTTTTAAAGGAAATTTTTCCAAAATTTACTATTTTTATAGGAAATTTTTCAAAAATTTCTTATTTTTATAGGAATTTTTTCAAAAATTTCTTATTTTTATAGGAAATTTTTTAAAAATTTCTTATTTTTATAGGAAATTTTTCAAAAATTTCTTATTTTTATAGGAAATTTTTCAAAATTTTCTTATTTTTATAGGAAATTTTTTAAAATTTTCTTATTTTCTTATTTTTATAGTAAAATTTTCAAAAATTTCTTATTTTTATAGGAAATTTTTCAAAAATTTCTTATTTTTATAGGAAATTTTTCAAAAATTTCTTATTTTTATAGGAAATTTTTTAAAAATTTCTTATTTTTATAGGAAATTTTTCAAAAATTTCTTATTTTTATAGGAAAATTTTCAAAAATTTTTTATTTTTATAGGAAATTTTTCAAAAATTTCTTATTTTAACAGGAAATTTTTCAAAAATTTCTAATTTTAACAGGAAATTTTTCAAAAATTTCTAATTTTAACAGGAAATTTTTCAAAAATTTCTAATTTTAACAGCAAATTTTTCAAAAATTTCTTATTTTTATAGGAAATTTTTTAAAATTTTCTTATTTTTACAGTAAAATTTTCAAAAAATTTCTTATTTTTATAGGAATTTTTTCAAAAATTTCTTATTTTTATAGGAATTTTTTCAAAAATTTCTTATTTTTATAGAAATTTTTTCAAAAATTTCTTATTTTTATAGGAACATTTTCTAAAATTTCTTATTTTTATAGGAAATTTTTCAAAAATTTCTTATTTTTATAGGAAATTTTTCAAAAATTTCTTATTTTTATAGGAAATTTTTCAAAAATTTCTTATTTTTACAGGAAATTTTTCAAAAATTTCTTATTTTAACAGGAAATTTTTCAAAAATTTCTTATTTTAACAGAAAATTTTTCAAAAATTTCTTATTTTTATAGAAAATTATCAAAAATTTCTTATTTTTATAGAAAATTTTTCAAAATTTTCTTATTTTTACAGTAAAATTTTCAAAAATTTCTTATTTTTATAGGAATTTTTTCGAAAATTTCTTATTTTTATATGAAATTTTTCAAAAATTTCTTATTTTTATAGGAACATTTTCTAAAATTTCTTATTTTTATAGGAAATTTTTCAAAAATTTCTTATGTTTATAGGAAATTTTTCAAAAATTTCTTATTTTAATAAAAAAATGTTTCAAAAATTTCTTATTTTAATAAAAAAATTTAAAAAATTGCTTATTTTTACAGGATTTTTTTCAAAAATTTCTTATTTGTATAGGAATTTTTTCAAAAATTTCTTATTTTTATAGGTAATTTTTCAAAAATTTATTATTTTTATAGGAATTTTTTCAATAATTTCACAATTATATAGCAAATTTTTCAAAATTTTCTTATTTTTGTAAGAAATTTTTCAAAAATTTCTTGTTTTTATAGGAAATTTTTCAAAACTTTCTTATTTTTATAGGAAATTTTTCAACAATTTCTTATAGGAAATTTTTCAATAATTTCTTATTTTTATAGGAAATTTTTCAATAATTTCACAATTATATAGCAAATTTTTCAAAAATTTCTTATTTTTATAGGAAATTTTAAAAAAAAATTTATTTTTATATTAAATTTTTAAAAAATTCTTATTTTTATAGGAAACTTTTCAAAAATTTCTTATTTTAATAGGAAATCTTTTAAAAATTTCTTATTTTTATGAGATTTTTTTTTAATTTTAGACTAGGTCAAAACAATGTTTGAAAACCCGTCAAACATAAAATTATATTTAAATAGAAAAACAATTTAACAAATTGTTAGGTTTTTTTTTTGCTTTGAGCCCAAAACCAATAGAGAAAATCATTTATAAAAACAAACCTAAAAGCAAATTGGAACCCTATAAAAATCAAGAGATATAAAAAAAACCATTCAACAAAAGGTGTTAGTCAAAATTGTGGGTTTTGAAAAAAAAAAAAAAATTAACCAAACAATTGAAACCAAAACTTTGAAATTATTATATAAAATAACTTTATTAAAAATTTTAGGAAAATATATAAAAACTACTGAAATGAGTTATAATAAATTCACCTTCTGACTCCCTTTTGACATCATTATAACTCAATAGGAAAATATGAAAAGCCCAAAAAAGACAAAAAAACATCTATGGAAATTATAGAGGATATGGACAATATTAGCAGCAATTGCTGTAAAACCAACAATAATTTGTGTTGGTTAGTTGAGGTGGGTTGTAAATTTACTACCCATATTTTAAGGAAATGGCATGTCAAAAAAAAGCGATGAAGAAAAAATTCATTTACACATTTGTGGGAAGTTTTAAGTGTTCTGCCTTTGGATTTACTTAAGTTTTTTTTTAAGGTATTTAAAAGTTTACTTTTGACTCAATATTTATTTTAGACAAATACAATATAAATTAATAATCCAGAGGGTAAAAATAACCAGGCCTTGTCTTACATGTAGACTTAAAGTCATTGGACAAAAATAGAAAAATAAAAATACCGTGCTTCCAATGACTCTTCAAAAATTGTTTCCTCAAAAATTTTCTCAAAGCCATCATAACCTATGCGATCGATCAAATCTATAAACGATATATTCCCAATAATAATATACATGAATGATATCTCTCACACAATTATTTCAATCCATTAGATTAATATATATCCCCAAATATATATCTTATTTACCATAAAGTATGATTACTCCTTTTAATGGGGATTTTTCAAAGGCCCCAATGTTGAAATTTCGTCTTGCACATGTAGACAATAATAAAATATTTTTTCGCATATTAAATGAACATCTGTAAAAGGCCAATTGAAATGTTTGACATTTGGTCAATTGGTAAATGTAATTAAAGAAATTTAAGGAGTTTAAATTTTTCCTACTTATGGCCTCAAAAGGCTAATAGAGAAAATAAATATTGATTTTCCCAGGTAAAAATAAAAAGAAATATAAATTATTAAATAATTTAAACATTTTTCAAAAATTTACAATTTTTAGAAAATTTATAGGAAATTTTTCAAAAATATACTTTTTTATAGTAGAATATTAAATAATTTTATTATTTTTATAGGAAAATTTTAAAAAATTTACTACTTTTAAGGAAATTTTTCAAAAATTTTTAAAAAATTCTTATTTTTATATGAAATTTTTTAAAAATTTCTTAATTTTAAAAAATTTTTTATTTTTACAGGAAGTTTTTAATAATTTGTTATTTTTAAAATAAATTTTTCAAAAATTTACTATTTTTATAGGAATTTTTTTAAAAATTTACTAATTTTATGGGAAATTTTTCAAAAATTTACTATTTTTATAGGAAATTTTTCAAAAATTTACTATTTTTATAGGAAATTTTTCAAAAATTTACTATTTTTATAGGAAATTTTTCAAAAATTTACTATTTTTATAGGAAATTTTTCAAAAATTTACTATTTTTATAGGAAATTTTTCAAAAATTTACTATTTTTATAGGAAATTTTTCAAAAATTTACTATTTTTATAGGAAATTTTTGAAAAATTTACTATTTTTATAGGAAATTTTTCAAAAATTTCTAATTTTTAAATTTTTTTTAAATTTCTTATTTTTATCGGAAATTTTCGAAAATTTCTTTTTTTTATATGACATTTTTTAAAAATTTCTTATTTTTAAAAAATTTCTTATTTTTATAGGATTTTTTTTTTAATTTTTATTTTTGTAGGAAATTTTTCAAAAATGTATTAATTTTAAAGGAAGTTTTCCAAAAATTTACTATTTTTATAGGAAATTTTTTAAAAACTTCTTATATTATAGGAAATTTTTCAAAAATTTCTTATTTTTATAGGAAATTTTTTAAAAATTTATTTATTTTTATAGGAAATTATTAAAATATTTCTTACTTTTATAGGAAATTTTTCAAAAATTTACTATTTTTATAGGAAATTTTTCAAAAATTTACTATTTTTATAGGAAATTTTTCAAAAATTTACTATTTTTATAGGAAATCTTTCAAAAATTTACTATTTTTATAGGAAATTTTTCAAAAATTTACTATTTTTATAAGAAGTTTTTCAAAGATTTACTATTTTTATAGGAAATTTTTCAAAAATTTACTATTTTTATAGGAAATTTTTCAAAAATTTACTATTTTTATAGGAAATTTTTCAAAAATTTACTATTTTTATAGGAAATTTTTTAAAACTTTACTATTTTTATAGGAAATTTTTCAAAAATTTACTATTTTTATAGGAAAATTTTCAAAAATTTACTATTTTTATAGGAAATTTTTCAAAAATTTACTATTTTTATAGGAAATTTTTATAGGAAATTTTTTAAAAACTACTTATTTTTCAAATTTTTTTTTTTTTTTTAATTTTTATTTTTGTAGGAAATTTTTCAAAAATTTATTATTATCGGAAATTTTCACAAATTTCTTATTTTTATAGGAAATTTTTTGAAAACTACTTATTTTTCAAATTTTTTTTTTTAATTTTTATTTTTGTAGGAAATTTTTCAAAAATTTCTTATTTTTATAGGAAATTTTTCAAAAATTTCCTATTTTTATAGGAAATTTTTCAAAAATTTCTTATTTCTGTAGGAAAATTTTAAAAAATTTATTATTTTTAAAGGAAGTTTTTCAAAAATGTACTATTTTTATAGGAAATTTTTCAAAAATTTCTTATTTTTATAGGAAATTTTTTAAAAATTTCTTATTTTTATAGGAAATTTTTCAAAAATTTCTTATTTTTATAGGAAATTTTTCAAAAATTTCTTATTTTTATAGAAAATTTTTCAAAAATTTCTTATTTTTATAGGAAATTTTTCAAAAATTTCTTATTTTTATAGGAAATTTTTAAAAATTTCTTATTTTTATATATCTTATATCTCATTTTTATAGGAAATTTTTCAAAAATTTCTTAGTTTTATAGGAAATTTTTAAAAAATTTCTTATTTTTATAGGAAATTTTTCAAAAATTTACTACTTTTATAGGAAAATGTTCCAAAATTTCTTATTTTTAAAAGAATTTTTTTGAAAATTTCTTATTTTTATCGGAAATTTTCAAAAATTTCTTATTTTTATATGAATTTTTTTTTTAAATTTGTTATTTTTATATGAATGTTTTTTAAAATTTATTATTTGTATAGAATTTTTTCAAAAATTCCTTCATTTTATAGGAAATTTTTCAAAAATTTCTTAATTTTATAGGAAATTTTTCAAAAAATTATTATTTTAATAGTAAATTATTCAAAAGTTTTTTATTTTTATAGGAAATTTTTCAAAAATTTACTATTTTTATAGGAGATTTTTCAAAAATTTCCTATTTTTATAGGATTTTTTTCAAAACAAATGCTTTTAATCATAAAACCGAATACACAAATAAATATTATTAGCAAAATTTTTTTTTTTTTTTAAATTAATACGAGTATTTGTAGATTTTTATAGTTGTAATTTTTTTCTATTATGTGAGCAGGTGATAGACGGACTTATAAGTCAGATAAATGTACCAAAAACACAATTTTTTATTTGTTAGTCTTACACTTCCTTAAGAAAATACAAAAAGCTGCAACAAAGATTAGCAAAACGAAATAAAAAAAATCGAAATTAACAAGAGACAAGACAGACGGACACTTGTTGACAATCAATGTTTCATCTTCACGCAACAAATTTGCCACTAACAGACAGAAAGACAGACGGACACATGAAAAGGTTTGTTCGTAAATCGATTTACGTGTAATAAAATATCGAAAATCTCAGGAGTTGTCATATGTTGGCATATCCACAAAATGCCACCAGCAGCAGCAGAAGCATCAGGCTTAATCGTCTAACATCTAATAAAATGCAAATAGAGGAGACACACTCCTCCTTTATATCGACATAGTTACAATCAAACAGACAGACAGACGCACAGATGAACGGACGGACATGCAATTTAACAAATTTTGTCGTTGTTTATTATTAAAATGGCAAATTGTTAAAAATAAATAAATAAAATTGAGTGTGTGGAAAATGTAAATGAAAAAGATGAATTTATTTAATTTGAATTACATGAAAAAGTCTGATTTGATTAGATGATTTGCATAAAAACTTATTAATCAAACAAATGATAGCAACAAATAAATAAAATATTATACAATTTTACCAACAAGAAAAAATAATAAATTAAAAGGAGGGAGCAAATTATTGGTATGACATGGCCACTTTATGTGATGGGTAATCCGTAAATGCGACTCATTTGAAGACGACGGAAAAACTATTCGAAAGCATAAGAGCAATAAAAAGTTGATGTAACAATCTTATCACTAAATTAAAGGTTTTGGTTTAAGCCTTTTATATGAGTTTCTAATTTTTCCTATAAAGATAAGAAATTTTTGAAAAATTTCTTATAACAATAAGAAATTTTTGAAAAATTTCATATAAAAATAGTAAATTTTTCCTATAAAATAGTAAATTTTTGAAAAATTTTCTATAAAAATAGAAATTTTTTAAAAATTTCCTATAAAAATAGTAAATTTTTCCTATAAAATAGTAAATTTTTGAAACATTTTCTATAAAAATAGTAATTTTTTAAAAATTTCCTATAAAAATAGTAAATTTTTTCTATAAAAATAGTAAATTTTAGAAAAATTTCCTATAAAAATAGTAAATTTTTTTGAAAAATTTTTGAAAAATTTCCTATAAAAAAGTAAATTTTTGAAAAATTTCCTATAAAAATAGTAAATTTTTGAAAAATTTCCTATCAAAATAGTAAATTTTTGAAAATTTCGTATTAAAATAGTAAATTTTTAAAAAATTTCCAATAAAAATAGTAATTTTTTAAAATTTTCCTATAAAAATAGTAAATTTTTGAAAAATTTCCTATAAAAATAGTAAGTTTTTGAAAAATTTTATATAAAAATAGTAAATTTTTGAAAAATTTTCATATAAAATTTATGAAAAATTTCCTATAGAAATAATAAATTTTTAAAAAATTTCTTATAAAAACAGTAAATTTTTGAAAAATTTCCTATAAAAATAGTAAGTTTTTGAAAAATTTCCTATAAAAATAGTAAATTTTTGAAAAATTTCCTATAAAAATAGAACATTTTTTGAAAATTTTCTATAAAAATAGTAATTTTTTGAAAAATATCCTATAAAAATAGTAAATTTTTGAAAAATTTCCTATAAAAATAGTAAATTTTTGAAAAATTTCCTACAAAAATAGTAAATTTTTGAAAAATTTCCTATAAAAATAGAACATTTTTTGAAAATTTTCTATAAAAAATAGTAAATTTTTGAAAAATATCCTATAAAAATAGTAAATTTTTGAAAAATTTCCTATAAAAGTAGTAAATTTTTGAAAAATTTCCTATAAAAATAGTAAATTTTTGAAAAATTTCCTATAAAAATAGAACATTTTTGAAAATTTTCTATAAAAATTTAAAAATTTGCTATAAAAAATAGTAAATTTTTGAAAAATTTCCTATAAAAAATAGAACATTTTTGAAAATTTTCTATAAAAATTTAAAAATTTGCTATAAAAATAGAAAATGTTTTAAAAATTTGCGATAAAAATATTATATTTTTGAAAAACGTCCTTTAAAAAATAATAAATTTTTGAAAAATTTCCTTTACAAAATAGTAAATTTTTGAAAAATTTCCTGAAAAACATAGTAAATTTTGAAAATTTTCCCATAAAAATAGTAAATTTTTGAAAATTCTCCTATAAAAATAGTTTTTAATTTTAAAATAATTTAAAAAAATAATTTTTAAAAAATTTCCTATAAAAATAGAACATTTTTTGAAAATTTTCTATAAAAATAGTAAATTTTTGAAAAATATCCTATAAAAATAGTAAATTTTTGAAAATTTTCCTATAAAAATAGTAAATTTTTGAAAATTTTCCTATAAAAATAGTAAATTTTTAAAAAATTTCCTATAAAAATAGTAAATTTTTGAAAAATTTCCTATAAAAATAGTAAATTTTTGAAAAATTTCCTATAAAAATAGTACATTTTTGAAAAATATCCTATAAAAATAGTACATTTTTGAAAAATTTCCTATAAAAATAGTAAATTTTTGAAAAATTTCCCATAAAAATAGTAAATTTTTGAAAATTCTCCTATAAAAAACAGTAAATTTTTAAAAATTTCCTATAAAAATAGTAATTTTTTGAAAAATTTCCTATAAAAATAGTAAATTTGTGAAAAATTTCCTATAAAAATAGTAAATTTTTGAAAACTTTCCTATAAAAATAGTAAATTTTTTAAAAATTTCCTATAAAATAGTAAATTTTTGAAAAATTTCCTATAAAAATAGTAAATTTTGAAAAATTTCCTATAAAAATAGTAAATTTTTGAAAAATGTCCTATAAAAATAGTAAATTTTTGAAAAATTTCCTATAAAAATAGTAAATTTTTGAAAAATGTCCTATAAAAATAGTAAATTTTTGAAAAATTTCCTATAAAAATAGTAAATTTTTGAAAAATTTCCTATAAAAATAGAACATTTTTGAAAATTTTCTATAAAAAATTTAAAAATTTGCTATAAAAATAGAAAATGTTTTAAAAATTTGCGATAAAAATATTATATTTTTGAAAAACGTCCTTTAAAAATAGTAAATTTTTAAAAAATTTCCTATAAAAATTGTAAATTTTTGAAAAATTTTCATTAAAAAATAGTAAATTTTTGAAAAAATTCCTTTATAAAATAGTAAATTTTTGAAAAATTTCCTAAAAAACATAGTAAATTTTTGAAAAATTTCCCATAAAAATAGTAAATTTTTGAAAATTTTCCTATAAAAATAGTTTTTAATTTTAAAATAATTTAAAAAAATAATTTTTAAAAAATTTCCTATAAAAATTGTAAATTTTTGAAAAATTTTCTTTCAAAAATAGTACATTTTTAAAAAAATTCCTTTCAAAAATAGTAAATTTTTGAAAAAATTCCTTTCAAAAATAGTAAATTTTTAAAAAATTTCCTATAAAAATAGTAAATTTTTGAAAAATTTCCCATAAAAATAGTAAATTTTTGAAAATTTTCCTATAAAAACAGTAAATTTTTAAAAATTTCCTATAAAAATAGTAATTTTTGAAAAATTTCCTATAAAAATAGTAAATTTGTGAAAACTTTCCTATAAAAATAGTAAATTTTTGAAAAATTTCCTATAAAAATAGTAAATTTTTGAAAAATTTCCTATAAAAATAGTAAATTTTTGAAAAATTTCCTATAAAAATAGTAAATTTTTGAAAAATGTCCTATAAAAATAGTAAATTTTTGAAAAATGTCCTATAAAAATAGTAAATTTTTGAAAAATGTCCTATAAGAATAGTAAATTTTTGAAAAATGTCCTATAAAAATAGTAAATTTTTTAAAATTTTCCTATAAAAATAGTAAATTTTTGAAAAATTTCCTATAAGAATAGTAAGTTTTTGAAAAATTTCATCTGAAAATAGTAAATTTTTGAAAAATTTTCATATAAAATTTGTGAAAAATTTCCTGTAGAAATAGTAAATTTTTAAAAAATTTCTTATAAAAACAGTACATTTTTGAAAAGTTTTCTATAAAAATAGTAAGTTTTTGAAAAATTTCCTATAAAAACAGTAAATTTTTGAAAAATTTCCTATAAATTTTTGAAAAATTTCCTATAAAAATAGTAAATTTTTGAAAAGTTTCCTATAAAAATAGTAAATTTTTGAAAAGTTTCCTATAAAAATAGTAAATTTTTGAAAAGTTTCCTATAAAAATAGTAAATTTTTGAAAAATTTCCTATAAAAATAGTAAATTTTTGAAAAATTTCCTATAAAAATAGTAAATTTTTGAAAAATTTCCTATAAAAATAGTAAATTTTTGGCAAAATTTCCTACAAAAATAGTCAATTTTTGAAAAATTTCCTAAAAAAAAAAATTGTAAATTTTTGAAAAAAATCATATAAAAATCGTTATCAAATTTTGAGTTTAAAATGAGTATTGGGATATTTAATATTTTATTACAATTTATCTTTATTGAAATTCCAGAAATCCCCGATCAATTTACTTTAGAAATTTCCTTGTTATCAAGAAATGAAAACCTAGACTAGATAGAGACTCAATGAATTTCAGTCCATTATACAACTTCCGTTTGACCAACGTCTTAGGTATAATCGAATGAATAACTTTTTGAAACTTGTAACAAGGTACTATTTTTTACAAATTTACATACAAAGTATTTAAAAGTGAAAATGAAACACTTGATGCCGACAAACTAAAATTAAAAACATTAGTTAAACAAAAAAATTAAAAATAAAACCAAATACATAAAATGTTGGAATATTTATATCTTGACAAAATGAAGTATTGCCTGAGCAGATACTTAATGTTTCTTGGTGTTTTATTTATTTGCTGCCTGTTGTTTGATGTTTGCTGCTGCTGTTGCCTGCAACTATTGCAACAAAGTTCAAAGTATTTCATGTGTGTAGAAGGAGTCAAGTCACAATATCAGCAAAATTCGTACGATATCGTACGTACAATAAATACTCACCTCCAACATTATTCAATTCGAATTTGTAGTAAAAGTTTTTAAGATAAACAACTCAAAAGGGGTTATATAATTTTGGTTTCTTAAGATATTTTTGAATTTATATTGAAATTCATTGAGTGGGAATCAATTTCTTTCTTCTTGTCTGATCAAGGTCAATAATTCTAAATTTCTAAATGTTTTTTCAAACGAATTAGCAAAAAGTAGTGAAAGCATTTTTCAAACAAAAATCAAATGATTTGATTTACATTTTTATTGGAAACTATTTAAAGTTTTTAATTATTCAATTGATGATAATAATAAACTAAAACAAAAATGTTCATTGTTAGTCAGGGTTTGCAATTAGAAATTTGAGCCAATTCGCCAAAATGAAAAATTTTCCATAAAAACGGAATTTTTAAAAAAATTCCTAAAAATAGTGAACTTTAAAAAAAATTCAAAAATTTACTATTTTTATAGGAATTTTTTTAAAAATTTACTATTTTTATAGGAAATTTTTCAAAAATTTACTATTTTTATAGGAAATTTTTCAAACATTTACTATTTTTATAGGAAATTTTTCAAAAATTTACTATTTTTTTAGGAAATTTTTCAAAAATTTACTATTTTTATAGGAAATTTTTCAAAAATTTACTATTTTTATAGGAAATTTTTCAAAAATTTACTATTTTTATAGGAAATTTTTCAAAAATTTACTATTTTTATAGGAAATTTTTCAAAAATTTACTATTTTTATAGGAAATTTTTCAAAAATTTACTATTTTTATAGGAAATTTTTCAAAAATTTACTATTTTTATAGGAAATTTTTCAAAAATTTACTATTTTTATAGGAAATTTTTCAAAAATTTACTATTTTTATAGGAAATTTTTCAAAAATTTACTATTTTTATAGGAAATTTTTCAAAAATTTACTATTTTTATAGGAAATTTTTCAAAAATTTACTATTTTTATAGGAAATTTTTCAAAAATTTACTATTTTTATAGGAAATTTTTCAAAAATTTACTATTTTTATAGGAAATTTTTCAAAAATTTACTATTTTTATAGGAAATTTTTCAAAAATTTACTATTTTTATAGGAAATTTTTCAAAAATTTACTATTTTTATAGGAAATTTTTCAAAAATTTACTATTTTTATAGGAAATTTTTCAAAAATTTACTATTTTTATAGGAAATTTTTCAAAAATTTACTATTTTTATAGGAAATTTTTCAAAAATTTACTATTTTTATAGGAAATTTTTCAAAAATTTACTATTTTTATAGGAAATTTTTCAAAAATTTACTATTTTTATAGGAAATTTTTCAAAAATTTACTATTTTTAAAGGAAATTTTTCAAAAATTTACTATTTTTATAGGAAATTTTTCAAAAATTTACTATTTTTATAGGAAATTTTTCAAAAATTTACTATTTTTATAGGAAATTTTTCAAAAATTTACTATTTTTATAGGAAATTTTTCAAAAATTTACTATTTTTATAGGAAATTTTTCAAAAATTCACTATTTTTATAGGAAATTTTTCAAAAATTTACTATTTTTATAGGAAATTTTTCAAAAATTTACTATTTTTATAGGAAATTTTTCAAAAATTTACTATTTTTATAGGAAATTTTTCAAAAATTTACTATTTTTATAGGAAATTTTTCAAAAATTTACTATTTTTATAGGAAATTTTTCAAAAATTTACTATTTTTATAGGAAATTTTTCAAAAATTTACTATTTTTATAGGAAATTTTTCAAAAATTTACTATTCTTATAGGAAATTTTTCAAAAATTTACTATTCTTATAGGAAATTTTTCAAAAATTTACTATTTTTATAGGAAATTTTTCAAAAATTTACTATTTTTATAGGAAATTTTTCAAAAATTTACTATTTTTATAGGAAATTTTTCAAAAATTTACTATTTTTATAGGAAAGTTTTCAAAAATTTACTATTTTTATAGGAAATTTTTCAAAAATTTACTATTTTTATAGGAAATTTTTCAAAAATTTACTATTTTTATAGGAAATTTTTCAAAAATTTACCATTTTTATAGGAAATTTTTTAAAAATTTACTATTTTTATAGGAAATTTTTCAAAAATTTACTATTTTTATAGGAAATTTTTCAAAAATTTACTATTTTTATAGGAAATTTTTCAAAAATTTACTATTTTTATAGGAAATTTTTCAAAAATTTACTAATTTTATAGGAAATTTTTCAAAAATTTACTATTTTTATAGTAAATTTTTCAAAAATTTACTATTTTTATAGGAAATTTTTCAAAAATTTACTATTTTTATAGGAAATTTTTCAAAAATTTACTATTTTTATAGGAAATTTTTCAAAAATTTACTATTTTTATAGGAAATTTTTCAAAAATTTACTATTTTTATAGGAAATTTTTCAAAAATTTACTATTTTTATAGGAAATTTTTCAAAAATTTACTATTTTTATAGGAATTTTTTCAAAAATTTACTATTTTTATAGGAATTTTTTCAAAAATTTACTAAATTTACTATTTTTATAGGAAATTTTACAAAAATTTACTATTTTTATAGGAAATTTTTCAAAAATTTACTATTTTTATAGGAAATTTTTCCAAAATTTACTATTTTTATAGGAAATTTTTCAAAAATTTACTATTTTTATAGGAAATTTTTCAAAAATTTACTATTTTTATAGGAAATTTTTCAAAAATTTACTATTTTTATAGGAAATTTTTCAAAAATTTACTATTTTATAGGAAATTTTTCAAAAATTTACTATTTTTATAGGAAATTTTTCAAAAATTTACTATTTTTATAGGAAATTTTTCAAAAATTTACTATTTTTATAGGAAATTTTTAAAAAATTTACTATTTTTATAGGAAATTTTTAAAAAATTTACTATTTTTATAGGAAATTTTTAAAAAATTTACTATTTTTATAGGAAATTTTTCAAAACTTTTCTATTTTTATAGGAAATTTTTCAAAAATTTTCTATTTTTATAGGAAATTTTTCAAAAATTTTCTATTTTTATAGGAAATTTTTTATTTTTATAGAAAATCTTTCAAAAATTTTCTATTTTTATGGAAAACTTTTCAAAAATTTTTTATTTTTATAAAAAACTTTTCAAACATTTTCTATTTTTATAGAAAACTTTTCAAAAATTTTCTATTTTCAAAAATTTTTTATTTCTATAAGAAATTTTTCAAAAGTTTCTAATTTCCTTATTTCCCATGATCGCTTAGAAAAAACCCTTAATCTTGAAAGAAAAAATCGTATCTATGAATACGTAGATTTAACATATTTCAACATTTCTATGTCTATTTTTGGTGTAATTCATTTTTCTTATCCACCTACAGAGTTTTTAACAATATCTGTTGCATTTTTTGTTTTTTTGGTTGATTTTGAATGAAATTTTGTAGGTTCCTTAGTCGTAGTCGTCGTCGTTGTTGTTCAATCGTTCATTCGCTCACTCATTTTGTTCATTCAAATCTGAAATGTTTGTTGTCTTTTACAAGCCCGTCTGTCCGTATGTCTCTCTGTCTATCCAGATTGTCTGGCTGTTTGCCTGACAGTCTTTGTTGGTTAAGTGTCTAGAGGTAAAATAAAAAAGCTAATCACAGATGCCGGCTTAAAAATAAAAATATTTATTGAATGAATGAATGAAAACGAAAATAAAAATAGAAAAAAATATATATTATTTACATATATTTGTCTATACGAGAGCATTTTGCAAAAAAAAGCCGGCATGATAGTCATTTATAAACAATCGTTGAGAGTTCAGTTAATATTTCATGGACTAGGGGCTATTGTTGGCTGGACTATTGTGGAGTAATGTTTGCATGGAACCGGTCTAAATCAACAAATAATAACTAAACAAACATTGCGGGAATTTCTGTAATTTTTATTTCTTTTGCCAAGAAAAATTATATATAAAAATGGACAAGAAAAAAAATATGGTCAAGAAAATTTTTGAGATACTTAAGAGTAATGTAAATGATTGAAATTGAAAGAATTAAATGTTAAATCCATAGTCCGGTTATAATCTGACCACAGTTTTCAGACCACAGTCTTCTGACAAACATGATCCAGCCATATTATGACCGGACATTTGTTTTAATCTGCCCATATTCCGGATACAGTTTAGCAATATTCTGACCAAAGTCTGACATAATTTCAGTCTGATCATAATTTATTTATAGGAAATTTTTCGAAAATTGTCTATTTATAGGAAATTTTTCGAAAATTGACTATTTATAGAACATTTTTCAAAAATTTACTATTTATAGGAAAGCTTTAGAAAATTTGCTAAAGGGTGTCTTTTTTAGAGGTATAGAACTTAGAATTGAAATAAAACACAAGAAAATCATTTTAATGTCCATCAATTTGGCTTTATTGGAAGGATAATTTTATGCCATTAATGTTTAAAAATGATTTCGGGCATGTGGCCGCCGCGGCTGGCTCGAATAAAGCCAATTCTACAGGTCCAATTTTCAACTACTTTTTCGAGCATATGGGGCCGTATGTTGGCAATAACGCCACGAATGTTGGCTTCCAAGTCCACTAACGTTTCTGGTTTGTTGGCGTAGACGAGCGACTTCACACATCCCCAAAGAAAATAATCCAGTGGTG
Source organism: Stomorhina lunata (assembly GCA_933228675.1). Classification (NCBI taxonomy): domain Eukaryota; kingdom Metazoa; phylum Arthropoda; class Insecta; order Diptera; family Rhiniidae; genus Stomorhina; species Stomorhina lunata. Next base: position 96,504,713 of record OW121741.1, read on the forward strand.
TCAAATCGCACGATCTTGGTGGCCAATTGACAGGTCTATTCCGCGAAATTATGCGCTCATTGAATGTTTCCTTCAATAAATCAATTGTGACGTGCGATGTGTGGCATGTGGCGCCGTCTTGTTGGAACCACAACTCATCCACATTCATGCCATCCAATTGGGGAACAAAATAGTCGGTTATCATGGCTCTATACCGGTCTCCATTTATGGTAACTGACTCTCCAGCTTTATTTCGGAAGAAGTATGGCCCAATGTCTCCACCAGCCCATAGAGCACACCAAACAGTCAGTTTTTGTGGATGTAATGGCGTCTCAAGGGTCTCATGTGGATTCTCTTCACTCCAAATGCGGCAATTTTGCTTGTTGACGTAGCCATTCAACCAAAAATGAGCCTCATCACTGAACAAAATTTTGCGATGAAAATCAGCATCGAGATCAATCTCATTTTCGGCCCATACACCAAAATCACGACGCATTGCATGGTCTCGCGGCTTTAATTCTTGCACAAGCTGGATCTTGTAAGGTCGCAAGCCAAGATCTTTGCGCAAAATCTTCCATAAAGTTGATGGACAAAGCTCCAATTGCTGTGCACGGTGGCGAATCGATTCATTCGGGTCCTCTTCAACACTTTGCTCTACAGCGGCAATTGTTTCTTCGGTGCTCACTGTTTGACGTCGCTGCGGATGCGTATTATCACATAGAGTAAGCGTAGTGCGAAAACGATCCATGGTTAACCGAATTAATTGCTCTGATGGACGATTATGTCGACCATAAAATGGACGGAGCTTGCGGTAAACTTCGCGAACTAAACCATTATTTTCGAAATAAATTTGCACGATTTGCAAGCGTTGTTCTTTTGTCAACCTGTTCATGATGAAATGGCAAACCAAACTAAATATTAATCACTTGACAGCTGACAAAATGGCCGCCAGTTAAAAAAGTGATGACAACTTAAAGTTCTATACCTCAATAAAAAACACCCGATATTTATGGTAAATTTTTCGAAAATTGACTATTTATAGGAAATTTTTCGAAAATTGACTATTTATAGAAAATTTTTCGAAAATTGACTTTTTATAGGAAATTTTTCGAAAATTTACTATTTATAGGAAATTTTCGAAAATTAACTATTTATAGGAAATTTTCGAAAATTAACTATTCAAAGGAAATTTTTCAAAAATTGACAATTTATAGGAAATTTTTCGAAAATTTATTAGTTAGAGGAAATTTTTCAAAAATTTAATATTTATAGGAAATTTTTGGAAAATTAAAAATTAAAATTAACGAAATTTTTCGTAAATTGACTATTTATAGGAAATTTTTCGAAAATTTACTGTTTATAGGAATTTTTTTGAAAATTGACTATTCAAGGAAATTTTTCGAAAATTGACTATTTATACGAAATTTTTCTAAAATATACTATTTATAGGAAATTTTTCGAAAATTGATTATTTATAGGAAATTTTTCGAAAATTGACTATTTAAAGGAAATTTGTCGAAAATTGTCTACTTATAGGAAAATTTTCGAAAATTGACTATTTATAGGAAATTTTTTTGAAAATTGACTATTTATAGAAAATTTTTCGAAAATTTAGTATTTATAGGAAATTTTTCTAAAATTGACTTTATATAGGAAATTTTTCGAAAATTGACTTTATATAGGAAATTTTTCGAAAATTGACTATTTATAGGAAATTTTTCGAAAATTGACTATTTATAGGAAATTTTTCGAAAATTTACTATTTATAGGAAATTTTTCGAAAATTAACTATTTATAGGAAATTTTTCGAAAATTGATTATTTATAGGAAATTTTTCGAAAATTGACTATTTAAAGGAAATTTGTCGAAAATTGTCTACTTATAGGAAAATTTTCGAAAATTGACTATTTATAGGAAATTTTTTTGAAAATTGACTATTTATAGAAAATTTTTCGAAAATTTAGTATTTATAGGAAATTTTTCTAAAATTGACTTTATATAGGAAATTTTTCGAAAATTGACTTTATATAGGAAATTTTTCGAAAATTGACTATTTATAGGAAATTTTTCGAAAATTGACTATTTATAGGAAATTTTTCGAAAATTTACTATTTATAGGAAATTTTTCGAAAATTGACTATTTATAGGAAATTTTTCGAAAATTGACTATTTATAGGAAATTTTTCGAAAATTGACTATTTATAGGAAATTTTTCGAAAATTGACTATTTATAGGAAATTTTTCGAAAATTGACTATTTATAGGAAATTTTTCGAAAATTTACTATTTATAGGAAATTTTTCGAAAATTTACTATTTATAGGAAATTTTTCGAAAATTGACTATTTATAGGAAATTTTCCGAAAATTGACTATTTATAGGAAATTTTTCGAAAATTGACTATAGGAAATTTTTCGAAAATTGACTATAGGAAATTTTTCGAAAATTGACTAGGAAATTTTTCGAAAATTGACTATTTACAGAAAATTTTTCGAAAATGACTATTAATAGGAAATTTTTTGAAAATTGTTTATTTATAAGAATTTTTTTAAAAATTGACTATTTATAGGAAATTTTTCGAAAATTAACTATTTATAGGAAATTTTTTAAAAATTGACTATTTATAGGAAATTTTTTAGAAAATTGTTTATTTATAGGAAATTTTTCGAAAATTGACAATTTATAGGAAATTTTTCAAAAATTAATTATTTATAGGAAATTTTTTAAAAATTAACTATTTATAGGAAATTTTTCGAAAATTAACTATTTATAGGAAATTTTTCGAAAATTGTCTGTCTTTCGTAAATTTGTCTGATCACAATCTGACGAAAATTTGACAATAGCCTTTCATACTCTGACTAATTTCTGAAAATAGTCTGACCAAAATCTGACTATAGTTTACGATATGTTTGGTATTTGTATGATATTATTCTGGACAAAGCTGAACAATAGTCGGACCAAAGTCTAAGTATCGATAGTGTGACATTAGTCTGACAAAAATCTGTCACTTTTTTGGTTCTAGTCTAACTAAAATCTGACTATAGTTTGGCGATATGTTTGGTTTTAGTATAATCCCAATTTGGGCAAAGCTGAACAAAAGTCTAACCAAAACCTGAGTGTAGATAGTATGAAATAAGTCTGACAAAAATCTGTCCCTTTTCTGACTCTACTCTGGCTTACTATAGCCACAGACAGGAATATCGATATATAACTCTAGCCAAAATCTAATCTTAGTGTGACACTGGTCATACAAAATCGGACTATAGTTTGGCTAATGACTCTTGTCTGGCATAATTCTAGTCTTACTAAGTTTGACAGAAGTTTTGAAATTGTCTGGCCAAAGTTTAACAATTATCTGGTCATGGTTTGACTTTAATCTTATCACAGTCTGACCAAAATCTAACCTTATTTTGACAAAATTTTTGTTATTAGTAAAGTCCTACTCTGGTAAAAGCTTGACAAGAAGAGTTTGACCCAAATCAGGACATCTATAATTTCGAATAAGTCTGACTAAAAATGTGGCCACTTTTTGACTTTAGTCTGGCATAGTCTGACCAAAGCCTAAAGTAGTCTTGAAATTGTCTGATCATTGTCTGGCCAAAGTTTAACAATTATCTAGTCATGGTCAGACTTTAATCTTATCACAGTCTGACCAAAATCTATCCTTAGTTTGACAAAATTTTTGTTATTAGTTAAGTCCTAATCTGGTTAAAGATTGACAAAAGTCTAACCAAAATCTGAACATCTATAGTTCGACATTTGTCTGAACAAAATGTGGCCACTTTTCGACTTAAGTCTGGCATAATATAATCATAGTCTGACCAAAGTCTGAATCCAATATGGTTGTTATCTAATAGTTGTCTGACAAAATTCTGAACATTTTCTAACGACTATCGATCATTTAAACTTAAAGAATTAATTCTTTTCAACTGCTGCCTTAAGTTATGCAGTTAAAATTGAATATTTGCGATTTGTTAGCCGGTGAGTGGGTTGGTGGTGGTGGACAAAACTTTAATTCATGAGACTTTGAGACTCTGTCGGTCTACTACAAATTTTCAACTTGATGCTAGTAAGTAGTTTTAATAGTAGACTCTAGTAGAAATAGTTAGTAGTAATAGTAGTCGTAGTAGTCATTAGGAAAATGAAAGGATTTGATAGATGAATGAACAAATGGTGATCTTTTGTATGAAAATGTATGAAATAATGATGTGATTTTTAAACAAAGTCCAGAGAAGACAACTGGAAAAAAAACTGAAATACTTTTTATGCGAAAACCATTAATAGTTGGGGAGCGAAAAAAAAGCAATAACAACAACGCAAGTGAGTGAATAAGTCTGTAATTTCAAGTAATTTTCGTTGATTTTCTTCGTTAAAATATTTATGGTGGAAAATATTTTTAAAGCTGCTGGAGTCTCGGTCTCTGTAGTCATCTTATAGTTGATAATAAGAGAAATAGAAAAAAAACTAATAATATATCAAATCATGTGTCAAAATAGACACATAACTTAGACATTGATCAAAATTATGAACGCTGAGAGCGAGAGATAGTAAAATGTATGAAATAAAAAATGTTGAAATACATTAAATAATCGACAAAATAAATAAACTTAATTATATTATCGAAGCAAGTCACTTAAGTAGTAAATAAAAAATTAAATAAATGAACAAACGAACTAGCTGGCCAACAACTACTGAATGGAAAAGATTGATATAGTCTAGGCCTTGACAGTGCAGGGAGAATGTTATGGGACGTAGGTTGGCATTAGTCTGATCAATGTGTGGTCAAATTATAGTAACGCATCCATTAAGCCTCAAGTTATCTATAGAAATACTATAATATGGCTAAAGTCCGGCTTTAATCTGGCTATAATTTGGTCATACAACCTGACAATAGGCTGATCGTAGTCTTGCTGTAGTCTAACCATATTTGAGCTACAGTGTGATCGACTATAGTTTGACTACAATCTAACCATAATCTGACTATAGACTGACATTTTGACCAACTACACAGACTGAGTATAGTTTGAGAATATTTTGACTGTAGTCTCTGACTAATGTGTCACCATAGTCTCAGACTTATGGTCGGAATAAAGTCTAATATAAACTCTGATCATGGTCGGACTAAAGTCAGACCATAGTCGGACTAAAGTCTGACCATAGTCGGACTATTGTCTGACCATTGTTTTTCTACAGTCTGTGTATAGTGTGACCGACTAAAGTATAAACAAAGACTCTATAATATAAAGATGTTGCACTTCGATACATTGATTTGCCGTATGGTCGTTTTTAAAAGTCCCATAAGCAGACATGGGGACTAAAATGACCCAATTTTATGATCTTTGAGTTTTGTTTCGTGCTTTAATGTATAAAAGAAAAATATTGGGTCATTTAAGTCTCCATGTCTGTTTAGGGTTAATATATATCTAATATTTATAGGAAAATTTTCGAAAATTGACTATTTATAGAAAATTTTTCGCAAATTGACTATTTATAGGAAATTTTTCGAAAATTGACTATTTAAAGGAAATTTTTCGAAAATTGACTATTTATAGGAAATTTTTCGAAAATTGACTATTTATAGGAAATTTTTCGAAAATTGACTATTTATAGGAAATTTTTCGAAAATTGACTATTTATAGAAACATTTTCGAAAATTGACTATTTATAGGAAATTTTTCGAAAATTTACTATTTATAGGAAATTTTTCGAGAATTGACTATTTATAGAAAAATTTTCGAAAATTGACTATTTATAGAAAATTTTTTGAAAATTGACTATTTATAGGAAATTTTTCAAAAATTGACTATTTATAGGAAATTTTTCGAAAATTGACTATTTATAAGAAATTTTTCGAAAATTGACTATTTATAGGAAATTTTTCGAAAATAGACTATTTATAGGAAATTTTTCCAAAATTGACTATTTATAGGAAATTTTTCGTAAATTGACTATTTATAGGAAATTTTTCGAAAATTGACTATTTATAGGATATTTTTCGAAAATTGACTATTTATAGGATATTTTTCGAAAATTGTCTATAGGAAATTTTTCAAAAATTGACTTTTTATAGGAATTTTTCGAAAATTGACTATAGGAAATTTTTCAAAAATTGACTATTTATAGGAAATTTTTCGAAAATTGACTATTTATAGGAAATTTTTCGAAAATTGACTATTTATAGGAAATTTTTCGAAAATTGACTATAGGAAATTTTTCAAAAATTGACTTTTTATAGGAATTTTTCGAAAATTGACTATAAATAGGAAATTTTTACAAAAAATTCACATTTTCGCGAAGTTATACGATTTCAAAACGCAGGCACGGCAAAACGGTTAAAGATATCGGCCTCGTTTTTTTTTTATTTTATTCTCCCAATTGTTTGTATTGGTTATAGAGTTGTAAATCATGTGTTGCTTTGAAATTTTTTTATCCTTAAGTAAATTTTTTTGGTTGCACATTCTTAGGCGAGCCGTCAAGAACACGAATTTTCGGGGGAAAATTGCAATAACTCCGAAACTATTTCATGGATTTTTAAATGTGATGACTTAAAATAAAGTTACTTTAGTTGTCATTTATGTTCCATTAATTTTTTTTAAATAATTTAATTCTTCCTGGTTTAATTTGTACAAAACCGAAAATATTTCTGTTTTTTTCCCATACCAAAAAGTTAAAAACTTTGTGGGCGGATGCGGCACGTGTTACCGTTATGCAATTTTGAGAAAATTTTGCACAGCATGTTTTTATGTTACGTAGAACATTTCTGGGACAGTTACGGTTCAATTTCGTTAAATAAGTTGCACCCTAATCTTGATATTATAAAGTCTTTGGGCTGACCATAGTTTGTTTAGTCCGTTTTCATAATTTGACCATAAGCTGTATATAGTCCGTTTTAGAAGTCCTATAGTCAGATCTTATACTGTCTAAAATAATTATGATCGTAGCGTTTCTATAGTGTGATTACATTTTAAGTATAGCGAGACTTAACTTCGGTCATAGTCTGACAATAATCTGGCCGTAGTCTGAAAATGTATAGTCTAACCGTACTAACCTTAGTAGGTCCATAGTGTATTAAAATAAAAACCGACTGCAGTGTAGTCTGCTACTAGTCTGACAATAGCCTGAGCTTAGTCTGGCCATAAACAGGCCATAGTCTGTCTAGAGCCTAACCATATTTTGATCAGTGACTGATTATAGTTTGATTATAGTATAGCCATAGTATAGACTTTATGCACTCCATACATTTTTTTCTGCCAAAAGTGGAAAAACATATAAACGCATAAACAAACTTTCATTTCATGAGCACGTGTGTGTGCCTTAGCTTTCTACACAACACTGAAGTCATTATTTATTTTAAACGAATAATCGTCTTCATTAGTTGTTTTCGAATGAGAATAAAAGCGACATACTCTCTTTTTTATTGGACTTTTTAAAACGACCCTACGGCAAATCAATGTATTAAAATGCAACATCTATATATTATAACCATAGTCTTTATACTAACCAAAGGTCTTGTGTCTACTCATAAATCAAGGTTTTTATTTAAGTTTCTGAAAATTTTCCTAATTAGTTCTGTGGTCATGATAATATTTTAATTGACATGTAGCGTGGGATAATCTTTAATATATCATAAAATAACTTTATTATAATAAAGATAAGTGAAGCAAATGTTAAGACGGATTATGTTGAAAATGTATGCTCATAATTAAAATCTTCTTCAGTATCTTAATAAATATAAATTAAATAAATATTAAATTAAATTTTATTACTTTTAATTATACTATTAGCGTTCAGTAGATGTATTTTTAAAACGCAGTGTATGAAAGCTTACCCTCTAAATATTTTGCCACAAATACAATCATTGATTTCCTTAAGGATCTCATTAATCTAAGCTACTTCTTGCGCAAAAGCGAAATGTCTTTTGAATCAAACATTCGATCAGAAAATTGTGTGCTTTTTTATTTTGCGCGATCATTTGCATTTGTGATCTCACAAATGAATGCAGTCACAATCGATTAAACATCATAGAGAGGAGAAAAATTGCCACTTAACAAAAAAAAAAAAAAAAAAAAATACAGTTTATAAACAGTAACAACAACAACAATAATGACGGCGACAACAAAAATATCAAACAATATTTACAACATTCAATGAATGAATGAAGTTAATCGCCAGTGTAGATTGGCAACAGAAATTGTATGTAATAGCGAATTAATCGTATTTTGGATTAAACACAAAAAGGTGATTACAAATCAACAGGAAGGATATACTGTGACTGACAAAATGGTGGGAAATATCTAGATAAGTCTAGTTATATTATAACAAAAATCTTGACATAAGCTGACCACAGTCTGGCTATTGTCATAGTCTGATCGGAGTCTGATATAAGTGTAAATATCAAGATAGTCTGGTAATATTATAAAAAAAAACATCTGAACATAAGCTGACTACAGTCTGAATATTTTCATAGTCTGACTGGAGTCTGACTAAAGTCTGATATAAGTCTAAATATCAAGATAGTCTATTTATACTATAACAAAAATCTGGACATAAGCTGACCACAGTCTGGCTATTGTCATAGTCTGATCGGAGTTTGACTAAAGTCTGATATAAGTCTAAATATCAAGATAGTCTGGTTATATTATAACAAAAATCTGGACATAAGCTGACTACAGTCTGACTATTTTCATAGTCTGATCGGAGTCTGACTAAAGTCTGATATAAGTATAAATATCGAGATAGTCTGGTTATATTGTAACAAAAATCTGGACATAAGCTGACCACAGTCTGGCTATTGTCATAGTCTGATCGGAGTCTGACTAAAGTCTGATATAAGTCTAAATATCAAGATAGTCTGGTTATATTATAACAAAAATCTGGACATAAGCTGACTACAGTTTGACTATTTTCATAGTCTGATCGGAGTCTGGCTAAAGTCTGATCTAAGTCTAAATATCAAGATAGTCTAGTTATATTATAACAAAATTCTGGACATAAGCTGACTACAGTCTGACTATTTTCATAGTCTGATCGGAGTCTGGCTAAAGTCTGATATAAGTCTAAATATCAAGATAGTCTAGTTATATTATAACAAAATTCTGGACATACGCTGACTACAGTCTGACTATTTTCATAGTCTGGCTGGAGTCTGACTAAAGTCTGATATAAGTCTAAATATCAAGATAGTCTGGTTATATTATAACAAAAATCTGGACATAAGCTGACTACAGTCTGACTATTTTCATAGTCTGATCGGAGTCTGGCTAAAGTCTGATATAAGTCTAAATATCAAGATAGTCTAGTTATACTATAACAAAAATCTGGACATAAGCTGACTACAGTCTGACTATATTCATAGTCCGATCGGAGTCTGACTAAAGTCTGATATAAGTCTAAATATCAAGATAGTCTGGTTATATTATAACAAAAATCTGGACATAAGCTGACTACAGTCTGACTATTTTCATAGTCTGATCGGAGTCTGACTAAAGTCTGATATAAGTCTAAATATCAAGATAGTCTGGTTATATTATAACAAAAATCTGGACATAAGCTGACTACACTCTGACTATTTTCATAGTCTGATCGGAGTCTGACTATAGTCTGATATAAGTCTAAGGTCTGATCATAGTTTGGCCATTTCGTGACAACAGTATAGCTTGTAATACCATAATAATACAATAGTTTGGTTGTATTCCGATCACAATCTGTTTATTGTGGACCAAAGTTGGCCACCATGGTATATAAAACTTTTGCGTCCTTATAATTTTCGCCAATTTGATCCGATCCAAAAAATATTTACATATTTGAAAACATCTTAAAAAATTTAGAAAGAACATACAAAGAACTACGATATATTTTATAGTTTAAGAGATATTTGACTCCGAATCTTTTTTTTTTTTTGCATGACTTATGGCCTTTTTTTTGCTTTTTGGTAAGACGAAAATTTTTTAATGAAATATAGTAAAAATGTTAAAAAATTTCTTAATGAACTAGAAGAAAAACAAGTTATTATCTAAATTTAACAATACAGAAAAATTCTTCACAGTTTGTGCACCGAAAAAAGCCGGAAAAATTACATTCTTTCAAAAAAAAAGTAACTTTATTTTTGACAAATTTTCAAAACATACATTTTTTAATATTTTCCAAGGCGAATTCATTACAGGTGGTGGCAAGAATACAACAAATACAACATGACAAAATGAAACCCCATGTTGTTTTTGTAGGTTTGCTTACATTTTGTCAAATTTTTGTTCGTTAAATTTCCAGGCGAATTCATCAGCTGGGCTCTTGATATCACTTTCATTATTACACTATGATATTTTCCATAGAGATGAATTCGCCTGGAAATTTAACAAACAAAAATTTGACAAAACGTAAGCAAACCTACAAAAACAACATGGGGTTTCATTTTGTCATGTTGTATTTGTTGTATTCTTACCACCACTTGTAATGAATTCGCCTTGATATTTTCTAAAAGATTAGGCTTCAGGGATGCCTATAAACTGTAAATTAAAAAATTTAAGAGATGCACCCTACAACCTGTGCTGTGTTGGAAAATCAGCTATCTTTAGACAAAACTTGAGTTTTGTATGTCTATAAAAAAATTCGATTATGGATTTTAAAGCTTTTCATAATAAAATTGAAATAAGTATAATATTCTTAAGGTATGTGCAAAAATCGCATAAGGCCCAGCCATAAATAGGATCCACCACCCGTTTTTCTAAAAACAAAACTCAAGTTTTTGAAAGGAGTACTTTTCTGTATTCAAGTTTTTGAAAGGAATACTTTTTTGTATTCAAAAATTTAAGGAGTCTTTCTGAAATGTTTATTTCTGAATTTCTTATATATTGCTCTATATTGTGTCCAAAAATGATTCTAATACCTTTTTTAGTTTTAGAGATTTTTGCGAATAATTATAAAGAAATGTTACAAAATTACATATACTTATTACAAAAAATTGTACTTTTCTGTATTGATAAATGTTAATTAAAATTTGAGAATTCGTTCTGAAATTTATATTACTAAATTTTTAATATCTTGGTTATACTGTGTCCAAAAATGGTCCTAACACCTTGTTTAGTTTTAGAGATTTTTGAGAAAAATTTACTTTGTAAGTTTTTGTAATGTTAAAAAATTACTTATATTTATTACAAAAAAGGTGTACTCTTCTGTATTCCAGAAAGTTAATAAAAATTTTAGGAGTCGTTCTGAAATATATCGCACTTGATCAACAAGGGGGTATTAACTCACAATTTTAAAATTTTCAGTAGAGTCAAAAAACTATTTTATTTTACTACTACTTTCATATAAGGAAGGGTAAAACCAAGGTAGATTATATTGAAGGTAATTTCACTTCAGGTTACTAAATTTAATTTCACTTTCTGACAATTTTAAGGGTTCTGACATTTCAATAGAAATAAAGCTACCATATTATGTTAAGTTTTCCCTTTTTATTCGTCGCTGCGTCGACAATATGAGTTATGTGTAAAAATTTAAACACTTTCTTTTTTGCACAGTTAAATTTTTGTTGCATATACATCTACATATCTAACTGTTTAACCATTATCTACCTATTTGTGGAGAAATAAAGCTGATTTATATAATTCCTATTCACATATAATAAAATTTTGTTTAATTATTTTTATCTCTAAAAAGACACATAGCTCATGTTGTAGTCACAACGGCAATTTGAAGTATTAGAAATTAATTAAAAAATTCTAAATAAAATCGTCATTTCAAAAAGCAAAAAGGTAACAAATTAAATAAATTGTAAAATAGAAATAATATTTTATATTTTTTTGTAGAAAAAGTGGATCTCTTTTTAGCAAAACATTGTGGTCATCATCCTTTAGCACAGAACCTTAATTAAGTTGCTTATTCTCATCCTGAAGAGTTTGATGCTTCGTATGTAATATTGTCAGTATTTTCATTGGTTAATTTTTTGGAGGAAATGCGCTGCACTATATGAACAATCAGATGCTGAGAAAATGAATTTGTATTAAAAAATTAAAATAAATGGGGTCACTATAATGCAGAACTTCTTTTTAAAAATTCGACAAATCCTTCTCGATTACGGAAGGAGTCCCTGCCAAATTTTAATGGTGTATTGTTTCCCTGCTGATTCTCCTTAATGGCGCACTTGCTTTAATATATTTGAATGTACTTTATGTCTAAAAATATTATTATTGTTCTAAAAACGTCACTCTCTAACAGGCGCATGATCTTTGTTGCCTCCTTATTTGGCTCTAGGAACTTTCCCTAAAATTTGGCTCTAGGAACTTTCCTTAAAATTTGGTAGATGAGGGAACCTCGGAATGCGCTATTGGGAAATATCAAAAACAAAAGGCGTCAATTTCTACTTTATTGATCATTTAAACCATATAAACTGTATTGATGCTGTAGATGTTTAAAAAGAAAAAGCACATTTTATATTCCTGTTTTTTAGAGTATGATAGAACTAGGGTATGATGATGAGTTTATACTTTGCAGTGTGCTTTACGGGCATTTCTGACACTTTGTACCTCTACTAATGTTTTCAATATTTTCATCATATTGCTTTTAATTGTGTAATTGATCATATTATTGATCCTGACAATACCTTCCCTTGCTGCGTACAGAATTTCTTCTATGAATCTGCTTGGCTACGTTTTTCCGATTTGATTCAGTTTGTATCTGATGCATTTTTATTTTTGTTTGCGTATTTCAGTTGTAACTAGTACTTTATTGGCTAAAGCGAGCAATTTCGAGTTTGAGATCCCTCGGGAAAAAATACGTGGTTTGTATTTTCTTTTAGTAGTTTTTGTTCGTATACAATTTATATTGTACACATTACACATTTTATTAAAAAAATTACAAAATAAAAAAATACCTTTTTTATAATATGGTAACGTTATATTTGATATGACGTAGAAAAACAAACTTCAAAAACCCTTATTTAAATTTAATGAAAGCAAGTGAAATTACCTTCAGTATATATGCCTTGGGTAAAACTGTAGTTTTTTTTTTTTTGTGAAATTATAGTCAGATTTTTACAGTGGGTAGATAAGACTACTACACATCAATTTCTTTTAAAAAGTGAAAATTTCAAAATTTTGAGTTAATACCCTCTTTTTGAACAAGTGCGATATATTTCTGAATTTGTTATACATTGGTCTATAATGTGTCCAAAAATGATCCAAAACCTTGTTTAGTTTTAGAGATTTTTTCGAAAAAATTACGAAGTAATTAAAAATTACAAGTAATAAAAGTGTACTCTCTGTTTTCAAAAATATTAATTAAGATATCGGAAATCGTTTTGAAATGTATATTTCTGAGTTTCTTATATATTAGTCTATATTGTATCCAAAAATTGTGCTAATACCTTGTTCAGTTTTAAAGATTTTTGCGAAAAAAAACATGTGCCGCATCCTGCCACAAAGTGTGAAGCTTTTTTGTATATAAAAAAATGGGAGTATTTTCGGTATATTTCCCTAAATTTAACCACTTAAAATAAAATTATTTACAAAAATTTAATGAAATATAAAAGCGAACTAAATTAGCTTTATTTTAAGTCATCATCATTAAAAATCCATGAAGTAGTTTCGAAGTTATTACATTTTTTCCCCGAAAATTCTTGACCTTGACGACACACCTAAGATTATGCAGCAAAAAATTTACTTAAGGATAAATAAAAATAAGTCGCGATTTACAATTCTTTGACCTGTAAGAATTAAATAGGTGAGTTTTGTTAAAATATAAACGAACTTACTAAGTTTTTTTCATATTAGAAAGTTATACTTTTTTCTCAGGCCGATTTGATCAAAGTCTGCCAATCGTCCGGCTTAAGTTTGATCATAGTTGGACCTTACTGTACCAGCTGCAAATGAAACATATGTTTTGATAGCAAACAACGGACAGATATGAAAAATAATAATCACAAACTGATCATATTCTGATCAAATTTTAACCAATGTCTGACCTTAGTCTGATCATAATCTGATTATATTTCAAATCAAATCTAAACAGACTGACATTATTTTCACAAAATCTGACCACATTTTGATTAGGATCTGGCAATAGACAGGCCATATTTTTACTATATTCTGACACCTATCTCATCATTGTCTGGCCATGATTCGATCAAAGTCTGCCAATCGTCCGGCTTAAGTCTAAACATAGTTGGACCTTACTATACCAGCTGTAAATGTAGCATAAGTTTTGATAGCAAACAACGGACAGAGATGAAAAATAATAATCACAAACTGATCATATTCTGATCAAATTTTAACCAATGTCTGACCATAATCTGATTATATTTTAAATCAAATTTAGACATTATCTTATAATCTGATTACAAACTGACATTACTTTCACATAATCTGACCATTGTCTGATAATGAAATGACAATAGACTGTCTATAATTTGACTATAACCGGACGACTATCTCATCATTGTTTGGCCACGATTTAATCAAACTCTGACCATCGTCCGGCTTAAGTCTTATCACAGTTGGACCTTACTGTACCAGCTGCATAAGTTTTGATAGCAAACAACCGACAGAGATGAAAAATAATAATCATTTGGCGATGTTATGATCATAATCATTTAATTTGGTGATAATAAGAAACAAATCGTTAAAACAAGATCACAATGAAGGATCTTTGAAGTTAAATGAACAATACAAACAAATAAATATCACATGAAAGTAATTTTTGTGTAATAACTTAAGTTTTTTCTTTTATTATTTATTTCTTCATCATCTCCAGATGGAAAGTGTTAAATTGTGTGTATCAGAAAAAAAAACAATGAAAAACTTTAAGGATTTTAAGTTTCTAAGAAAACCAGCAAAGAAGAAAGTGAAAGTCTTGAGAAACAACAACAAAATATTCATAAATCTTCAAGTGTAAATTAACTAACTACAATAAAAAAAATTAAATTTTAAATAATTTTTAACTCTCTTTTTGTCCATCAAATCAAATTACGAAATATCCTAAAAACATTTCAAAAACAAAAAAAAAAAGACAGACGAATTGAGAAATGACAAACAGACAAATCTTTATCCAGACATATTATAACATGACGATTATTAAAATTGCTTAATTAACATGGTAGTTAAAGTTATAAACTTCAATTTTCATTTTAATTTGATTAAATGCAACGAAATAGCGAAAATAAGAAAACTTCATGTTTGCATTTAAAAGTGTAGTGATAAATTTGACTGTCAAAATCATCTTTCAATTTCAAATCAAGCGCAACTCTTTTGCTCTAAGAAATTACAAAAAGAAAATCGTTAACATCTTTTACAATTGAAAGTTAAAATATACAAGAAAATATACATTTTTACGAGTATTAAAATATATTTTTATTTTTTCTTTGCAGAAGAAACCTAGAGGATAGGAGACATTAATATACATATGAGCTGGCAAACATTTATTATATCCATATATATATTCATACATATATTCATTTAGTTAAAGATTTAACATTCGTATATTTTTCTATGAATTGAAAAGATGAATGTCTGGACATTATGCCGCATGCAGTAATGCATTTATTAGGCAGAGTGGGATGGATCACAGATGAAACAGGGAGAAATGGCATGCAATGGTCATAATACCTAAATTTATAGTCTGACCATGGTCTGACTATAGTCTGAACATAGTCTGACCATAGTCTGACTATAGTCTGACCACAGTCTGACTATAGTCTGACTTTAGTCTGACAATAGTCTGACTATAGTCTGGTTATAATCTGACTATAGTCTGGTTATAATCTGACTATTGTCTGACCGTAGTCTGACTATAAACTGACCATAGTCTGACTATAATTTGAACATAGTCCGATTATAGTCTAACCATAGTCTGTCAATAGTCCGACTTAGTATAGTTTGACCATAGTACGACTATGGTCTGACCATAGTCTGAACATAGTCTGATCATAATCTAATATAGTCTGACCAAAGTCTGACTATAGTCTGACCATAATCTGTTTGTAGTTTGAACATAACCTAACTGTAGTCTGAAGTAAGTTTGTCCATATTCTGACTACAGCCTGACTGTAATCTAATTAAAGTCTAACTGTAGTCTTACCATAATCCGACTAAAGTCTGACCATATTCTAACTATAGTCTGACCATAATCTGATATTAATCAAATCATAATTTGACTGTAAATAAAGTTTGTTCATATTCTGACTACAGCCCTACCAAAATAGAAAATTTTTGAAATATTACCTATAAAAATAGAACATTTTTGAAAAAATTTCCTATAAAATTAGAAAATTTTTGAAAAATTTCCTATAAAAATAGAAAATTTTTGAAAAATTTCCTATAAAAATAGAAAATTTTTGAAAAATTTCCTATAAAAATAGAAAATTTTTGAAAAATTTCCTATAAAAATAGAAAATTTTTGAAAAATTTCCTATAAAAATAGAAAATTTTTGAAAAATTTCCTATAAAAATAGAAAATTTTTGAAAAATTTCCTATAAAAATAGAAAATTTTTGAAAAATTTCCTATAAAAATAGAAAATTTTTGAAAAATTTCCTATAAAAATAGAAAATTTTTGAAAAATTTCCTATAAAAATAGAAAATTTTTGAAAAATTTCCTATAAAAATAGAAAATTTTTGAAAAATTTCGTATAAAAATAGAAAATTTTTGAAAAATTTCCTATAAAAATAGAAAATTTTTGAAAAATTTCCTATAAAAATAGAAAATTTTTGGAAAATTTCCTATAAAAATAGAAAATTTTTGAAAAATTTCCTATAAAAATAGAAAATTTTTGAAAAATTTCCTATAAAAATAGAAAATTTTTGAAAAATTTCCTATAAAAATAGAAAATTTTTGAAAAATTTCCTATAAAAATAGAAAATTTTTGAAAAATTTCCTATAAAAATAGAAAATTTTTGAAAAATTTCCTATAAAAATAGAAAAATTTGAAAAATTTCCTATAAAAATAGAAAATTTTTGAAAAATTTCCTATAAAAATAGAAAACTTTTGAAAAATTTCCTATAAAAATAAAAAATATTTAAAAATTTCCTATAAAAATACAAAATATTTTAAAATTTCCTATAAAAATAGAAACTTTTTTAAAAATTTCTTATAAAAATAGAACATTTTTGAAAAATTTCCTATAAAAATAGAAAATATTTGAAAAATTTCCTATAAAAATAGAAAATTTTTGAAAAATTTCCTATAAAAATAGAAAATTTTTGAAAAATTTCCTATAAAAATAGAAAATTTTTGAAAAATTTCCTATAAAAATAGAAAATTTTTGAAAAATTTCCTATAAAAATAGAAAATTTTTGAAAAATTTCCTATAAAAATAGAAAATTTTTGAAAAATTTCCTATAAAAATAGAAAATTTTTGAAAAATTTCCTATAAAAATAGAAAATTTTTGAAAAATTTCCTATAAAAATAGAAAATTTTTGAAAAATTTCCTATAAAAATAGAAAATTTTTGAAAAATTTCCTATAAAAATAGAAAATTTTTGAAAAATTTCCTATAAAAATAGAAAATTTTTGAAAAATTTCCTATAAAAATAGAAAATTTTTGAAAAATTTCCTATAAAAATAGAAAATTTTTGAAAAATTTCCTATAAAAATAGAAAAATTTGAAAAATTTCCTATAAAAATAGAAAATTTTTGAAAAATTTCCTATAAAAATAGAAAACTTTTGAAAAATTTCCTATAAAAATAAAAAATATTTAAAAATTTCCTATAAAAATACAAAATATTTTAAAATTTCCTATAAAAATAGAAACTTTTTTAAAAATTTCTTATAAAAATAGAACATTTTTGAAAAATTTTCCTATAAAAATAGAAAATATTTGAAAAATTTCCTATAAAAATAGAAAATTTTTGAAAAATTTCCTATAAAAATAGAAAATTTTTGAAAAATTTCCTATAAAAATAGAAAATTTTTGAAAAATTTCCTATAAAAATAGAAAATTTTTGAAAAATTTCCTATAAAAATAGAAAATTTTTGAAAAATTTCCTATAAAAATAGAAAATTTTTGAAAAATTTCCTATAAAAATAGAAAATTTTTGAAAAATTTCCTATAAAAATAGAAAATTTTTGAAAAATTTCCTATAAAAATAGAAAATTTTTGAAAAATTTCCTATAAAAATAGAAAATTTTTGAAAAATTTCCTATAAAAATAGAAAATTTTTGAAAAATTTCCTATAAAAATAGAAAATTTTTGAAAAATTTCCTATAAAAATAGAAAATTTTTGAAAAATTTCCTATAAAAATAGAAAATTTTTGAAAAATTTCCTATAAAAATAGAAAATTTTTAAAAAATTTCCTATAAAAATAGAAAATTTTCTATAAAAATGGAAAATTTTTGAAAAATTTCCTATAAAAATTTTAATTTTTTGAAAAACTTAATTTAAAACTTTAACAGTCTGACTATAGTCAGACAAAAGTATGACCATAGCCTGACTATAGTCTGAATATAGTCTAAGTACAATTTGACTATAGTCCGATCGTAGACTGCCTATAGTCTGACCTTATTCAGACTATTGTCAGTCCTTAGTCTGACTATAGTCTGACAATTGTCTGACATTAGTCTGGCAATTGTCTGACCTTAGTCTGACTATAATCGGAGTTTAGTCTGATCATAGTTCGTTCATGATTTTTGCTTGTTTCTTATATTTCATGTCACACTTTTTTTCAAAACTCAAATTCATCTATTCGTTGTGATTGAATACCGTTTATAAATGGCAAATTCAAATGAATCTATTCGTTCTTCGTGGACTAGCTAGTGCGATGTTGAACATTAAAGCGGAGTGTTAAAAATGATGTCCCCATAATGAGTTGAGCCATTAATGTAATATGAACAATTTATTTACCACGTTTTACAATTGTCAATGGTGAGACATTTTGCGCCATTCAGTTCAGTTATAGCCATTGTTAGAAGATTTAAATATTATTGATTGATTTTTATTTAAAAGAAATAGAAAAGTGGGTGTTAGGTAAATGTTCATAAATTTTTTGTAATAAATTTGATATATGAAGAATTAATGAAAGTGAATAACAAGGAAACACCCTGGTTCGATATGGTTTTCTTTATAGGAAAAAATAAAAAAAAGTCAAAAATAAAAAAAAGGCCAGAAAAATCAATTTCACTTAATTATTCATTAGCTAAAGTTTTAAATGAGCTTTTCCATAATTTCCTAATTGTTTTCTAAGTTTAAGGTCATTTAATCGATAACTATTCAAATATTACTCAATATTTACTTTCAATTTACCCTAAACAAAATAGAATGTCATCGACTGCTTTGCTCATACATATTTTACTTCCACTCTATACTTTTTAAAATGATTCAAATACTTAAATTATTTATAAAATGTTGCTAATAGACCTCTTGAAAAAATCTCTCAGAAATTGTTAGTTTTTTATGAATTTGTCTGTTTATTCAGTTTTATAAAACTATTTTTCAGCGGCACAAAAAAATTATTTGCAAAATTTGTTTGACTTTTTTAACTTCTTCGCTTATTTGAAGTCATTCGAAATCGAAATTGATGATTGATGGCATAATTGCAATTATAAACATTAATTTTGAAATATTTAATGTTCAAGCAGTTTTTTCTGGGATCATCCTTTCATTTTTGGTAATGACTTTGGTAAACAATAAATAAAAAAATGGTTATCATAATTTTCAAAAAATTGAAAAAATATAGTTAAGGAAATGACAAAAAATTTTAAATTTCCTTAAAAATTGAAAATTTTTGCAAACTATTAAAAATTTCCTTAAAAATATAAACTTTTTTCTAACACTATAAAATTTTTAAGAATTTTCTTATAAAAATAGAAACTTTTGAAAAATTTCCTCAAAAAAAACCAAAATTTAAAAAAAAAATCCTATAAAAAGATGTGTGTGAAGTTAAATTTGAAATTTAAAACCCTAGACACAAACCAATGTTTTTAACAGAGCTCTGTTATGTAGTTAACATAGCTCTGTTAAGAACCAAAAATAAAGGGAATACACAAGGAATTCGAATTACCAGTGAACCAGGCAACTTGGGCGGACAAATGGGGCATCAGATTGTAGGAGAGGATGTTATCTATGGATACCCATAGTCAGAATCTATAACAGAGTGAGTTGGTAGGTGCTGTTAACAGTTTTTTAAAATATCAAATGTGAGATCATGCTAAGGGAGGATCGCCAGTTCCCAGGAAACAAGGCAACGTGGGCGGACAAATGTAGTATCCGGTTGTAGCTAAGGATGTTGCCTATGAGCTCCTGTAGTCAGAACCTTTAACAGAGCGAGTTGCTAGGAGTTATTAGCATTTAAAAAAAATTCATATGTGGGACTATGTTAAGGGAGGATTCCAGATTCCTTGGAAACAAGGCAACGTGGGGGGACAAATGAGGTATCGGGGAGTAGCTGAGGATGTTTTCTATAGGGTTCCATTGTCAGAATATCTAACAGAGCGAGTTGGTAGGAGTTATTGAGATTTTTCAAAAATTTCATATGTGGGAATATGTTAAGGGAGGATTCCAGATTCCTTGGAAACAAGGCAACGTGGGGGGACAAATGAGGTATCGGGGAGTAGCTGAGGATGTTTTCTATAGGGCACCATTGTCGGAGTATCTAACAAAGCGAGTTGGTAGGAGTTATTGAGATTTTTCAAAAATGTCATATGTGGGACTATGTTAAGGGAGGATTCCAGATTCCTTGGAAACAAGGCAACGTGGGGGGACAAATGAGGTATCGGGGAGTAGCTGAGGATGTTTTCTATAGGGTTCCATTGTCAGAATATCTAACAGAGCGAGTTGGTAGGAGTTATTGAGATTTTTCAAAAATTTCATATATGGGACTATGTTAAGGGAGGATTCCAGATTCCTTGGAAACAAGGCAACGTGGGGGGACAAATGAGGTATCGGGGAGTAGCTGAGGATGTTTTCTATAGGGCACCATTGTCGGAGTATCTAACAGAGCGAGTTGGTAGGAGTTATTGAGATTTTTCAAAAATTTCATATGTGGGACTATGTTAAGGGAGGATTCCAGATTCCTTGGAAACAAGGCAACGTGGGGGGACAAATGAGGTATCGGGGAGTAGCTGAGGATGTTTTCTATAGGGCACCATTGTCGGAGTATCTAACAGAGCGAGTTGGTAGGAGTTATTCAGATTTTTCAAAAATTGCATATGTGGGACTATGTTAAGGGAGGATTCCATATTTTCATATTTGAGTCCATAAAAAACAATCATTGAAGTTCAAAAAATAATATAAATAATCCCTCATGATTTTTATTTCTTCGAAAAATGTGTATCGTTTTTCAATCCGATGAAAGTAAAATATAAAAAATCGTCTGGGATATTTATCAGTTCACAAAATAATTTTCATCTTTTTTCATCCGATGAAAGAAAAAATTTGATAGAAAAAAATCAAATTTTATTTTTGTATTTGTCTTGGACGTTAAAATAACAATAAATTCAATTGTTGTTGCAAATTTTATGTTGAATTGGTTTTGTGCAACAAATGGTCGTTGTCTAGATGCGTTTGAAATGTTAAAATTTTTTTTTAGAAATATCCTTGAAAAGCGATCCGAATCAAAGAAAACACTAATAGTTTCATTAGGACTAATAGGTTTAACTTCGATGTCCTAGAACATATTCATACATTCATTGTTGAAAATTTTAAAATTTCAGAAATATTTTATTTTTTCTAAGTCAAGAAGTTAAAAAATAAAACAATAAAATATTTTTCTGTTCGGATATTTATCGTTAAAGATATTTAAAATTTTCATCATGAAGGATATTTATATTTATTCATCGATCGAAATAAAAATAAATTTTCATCTGCAATCGGTCTCTGATTAAAAATTTTTTTAGGTAAACTGAATATAAATATAAAAAAAAATTTATAAATTTTTAAAAACTTGTAAAATTTTAGAAAATTCCCCACAATTTCATTAATATGGGATTGTTTTATATAATTTTACTGAAATAATAATAAAATATAATTTTGTAACTGCAATATTATTTCAAGATTTAAATTAATTTTTAAACAAATCATTTAAATAATTTCTAAAATTACAAACATAAAATTAAGAAAAATTTATTAACAACTATTTTCTAAAAACAGAACCAAAAATTGCTTTAAATATATGTTTATTAATATTATTCTTAAAGATACTTAAAGAACTTTATATATAATTTTTAAACTAAATAATATATATTAAAATAAATATATTGATTTTAATTTTCTTTAACAACATATAATTTTCGATGTTTTTATGTATAATCCACATGTAATTTTTTTAATGTATAATTTCCCACAAAAACAAAAAAATTTAAGATTACTTTGATTTACCTGACCACATTGTGTTTTTAGTATTTTCTGCTAATTTAAAAATGTCCGCTACAATAATCACATGTTCTGTTATGTTATTAATTCCCAACTCCCTGTTAATATAATCCCGCCCACTGTTAAGTAAAGAATTCCAAGCAACTCGCTCTGTTAGATATTCTTACAATGGATCCTTATAGAAAACATCCTCAGCTACTCCCCGATACCTCATTTGTCTCCCCACGTTGCCTTGTTTCCAAGGAATCTGGAATCCTCCCTTAACATAGTCCCACATATGAAATTTTTGATAAATCTCAATAACTCCTACCAACTCGCTCTGTTAGATATTCTGACAATGGAACCCTATAGAAAACATCCTCAGCTACTCCCCGATACCTCATTAGTCCGCCCACGTTGCCTTGTTTCCAAGGAATCTGGAATCCTCCCTTAACATAGTCCCACATATGAAATTTTTGAAAAATGTCAATAGCTCCTACCAACTCGCTCTGTTAGATATTCTGACAATGGAACCCTATAGAAAACATCCTCAGCTACTCCCCGATACCTCATTTGTCCCCCCACGTTGCCTTGTTTCCAAGGAATCTGGAATCCTCCCTTAACATATTCCCACATATGAAATTTTTGAAAAATCTCAATAACTCCTACCAAATCGCTCTGTTAGATATTCTGACAATGGAGCCCTATAGAAAACATCCTCAGCTACTCCCCGATACCTCATTTGTCCCCCCACGTTGCCTTGTTTCCAAGGAATCTGGAATCCTCCCTTAACATAGTAGCACATATGAAATTTTTGAAAAATCTCAATAACTCCTACCAACTCGCTCTGTTAGATATTCTGACAATGGAACCCTATAGAAAACATCCTTAGCTACTCCCCGATACCTCATTTGTCGCCCCACGTTGCCTTGTTTCCAAAGAATCTGGAATCCTCCCTTAACATAGTAGCACATATGAAATTTTTGAAAAATCTCAATAACTCCTACCAACTCGCTCTGTTAGATATTCTGACAATGGAACCCTATAGAAAACATCCTCAGCTACTCCCCGATACCTCATTTGTCCCCCCACGTTGCCTTGTTTCCAAGGAATCTGGAATCCTCCCTTAACATAGTCCCACATATGATTTTTTTTTTAAATGCTAATAACTCCTAGCAACTCGCTCTGCTAAAGGTTCTGACTACAGGAGCTCATAGGAAACATCCTTAGCTACAACCGGATACTACATTTGTCCGCCCACGTTGCCTTGTTTCCTGGGAACTGGCGATCCTCCCTTAGCATGATCTCACATTTGATATTTTAAAAAACTGTTAACAGCACCTACCAACTCACTCTGTTATAGATTCTGACTATGGGTATCCATAGATAACATCCTCTCCTACAATCTGATGCCCCATTTGTCCGCCCAAGTTGCCTGGTTCACTGGTAATTCGAATTCCTTGTGTATTCCCTTTATTTTTGGTTCTTAACAGAGCTATGTTAACTACATAACAGAGCTCTGTTAAAAACATTGGTTTGTGTCTAGGGTTTTAAATTTCAAATTTAACTTCACACACATTAAAAAAAGACAATTTTTAAAAAATTTCATATAAAAATAGAAAATTTTTTAAAATTTCCCATAAAAAAAACGTTGAAAAATTTTCTATAAAAATAAAAAATCTTTGAAAAATTTTCTATTTCTATAGAAAACTATAAAAAAAAATCTATAAAAACAGAACAATTTTGAAAAATTTCCTATAAAAATAGGAAATTTTTGAAAAATTTCCTATAAAAATAGGAAATTTTTGAAAAATTTCCTATAAAAATAGGAAATTTTTGAAAAATTTCCTATAAAAATAGGAAATTTTTGAAAAATTTCCTATAAAAATAGGAAATTTTTGAAAAATTTCCTATAAAAATAGGAAATTTTTGAAAAATAGGAAATTTTTGAAAAATTTCCTATAAAAATAGTAAATTTCCTATAAAAATAGTAAATTTTTGAAAAATTTCCTATAAAAATAGTAAATTTTTGAAAAATTTCCTATAAGAATAGTAAATTTTTGAAAAATTTCCTATAAGAATAGTAAATTTTTGAAAAATTTCCTATAAAAATAGGAAATTTTTTTGAAAAATTTCCTATAAAAATAGGAAATTTTTTTGAAAAATTTCCTATAAAAATAGGAAATTTTTTTGAAAAATTTCCTATAAAAATAGGAAATTTTTTTGAAAAATTTCCTATAAAAATAGGAAACTTTTTTGAAAAATTTCCTATAAAAATAGGAAATTTTTTTGAAAAATTTCCTATAAAAATAGGAAATTTTTTTGAAAAATTTCCTATAAAAATAGGAAATTTTTTTGAAAAATTTCCTATAAAAATAGGAAATTTTTGAAAAATTTCCTATAAAAATAGGAAATTTTTGAAAAATTTCCTATAAAAATAGGAAATTTTTGAAAAATTTCCTATAAAAATAGGAAATTTTTTTGAAAAATTGCCTATTAAAATAGGAAATTTTTTTTGAAAAATTGCCTATTAAAATAGGAAATTTTTTTTTGAAAAATTTCCTAAAAAAAATAGGAAATTTTTTTGAAAAATTTCCTATAAAAAGAGGAAATTTTTGAAAAATTTCCTATAAAAATATGAAATTTTTGAAAAATTTGCTATAAAAATAGGAAATTTTTGAAAAAATATTTTTCTATAGAAAAATTTTCGATAATAATAGTTTTCTATAGAAAAATCGCTAAAAATATTTTTCTAAGAAACATTTTCGCTAAAATTATTTTTCTAAAGAAAAATTTTCGCTAAAAATATTTTCTATAGAAAAATTTTCGCTTAAAATATTTTTCAATAGAAAAATCGCTAAAAATATTTTTCTAAGAAACATTTTCTCTAAAATTATTTTTCTAAAGAAAAATTTTCTCTTAAATAATTTTTCTATAAAAAAATTTTCGCTTAAAATAGTTTTCTATAGAAAAAGTTTTGCTAAAATAATTTTTCTATAGCAACATTTTCGCTAAAAAAAATTTTCTATAGAAAAATTTTCGCTAAAATATTTTTCTATATTTTATTTTTTCTATTTTTAAATAATAAAGTTAAAAATATTTTCAAACAATAAAATAAAATTACGACTTTGACTTTGAAAATTATTTTTAAAAACGCCAAAAGTAAATCTTAATACGAATTATCAAGAGCTAAATTAAAAACGTTTTAAAGATACCCGAACAACATAAGTTCAAGTGCGTATCGTGATGATGATAAGAATTTCGTATAAACAAAAGTTCTTGGGTTCTTCAACCGGCAACAAAAACATCTATAATAAATTGTATTTAGATGTTTAGACAAATTAGTAAAAAATAAACATACGATTTATTTTAAATGTTGGCATCAAAAAATATTACCAAAAAATTTTATATGCATTTCAAAGATAAATGGAATATTTAAATGCTAATATTTTAAATGTTTAAACTAAAAAAAGAAAATAAAAACAAACAAAAAAACAATTAGAGAGAAAAGAAAAATTTGGTTATAGGACAATTAAGTTTAAAATAGAATTTTTTCGCAACAAAACGGAAATAAATAACGCCGTGCGAAGGGAAGAAAAATTCTAAGAAATAAATACTGTCCCCCTAATTTATAATCAAAAAATAAAGCTTATAATTCAATTTTTTCATACAAATTTCAAATTATAAGAATTTGATCATTTTAAAATGTGTTTATGAATTAGGGGGTGTATTTTTAAACAAAGTCGACAAATTTGACAATAGTTTAGACAGTTTCCGAAATATAAATAATACAAATGGTATAGAAAAATTGTATGACTGCCATAATTCTTGTTTTATTCTATGTTTACCTACGAACTTTTCAGCTTAATTGTTATTGATTGAAATATTAAAAATTTTGTATAAACTCAAATTTTTTCGATAAATGACTCCATTCTTATCTAATATTAATTCCATAATAATTAAAGCCTATTACTACTTCCCTCCCACCCAATTTCAATTCAAATTAGCTCTACAACACCAAATCATATCTTTTAATTTGTATTTAATACATTTTTCCTCCAAATCTACTACCGGTTTTGCCTTACAAATTTGATTTTGAATATCTATTTTTGATTTGCGTCATGCCGAAACTGCATTAATTTCATAATAAATATTAATTTTCTCATTTTATCTATATTAGCACTATTGAATTTTTTCCGAAGATAAAAAATTAAATAATGTCTTTGGATCATGACATTTCCCATGACAATGAGATCAAAAGTGATTTTATCCTCCTTAAGAAAAAGTATGAATATAAATACGTTTATTTAATTGAAAGAGCAAAAGAAAATTTATTCGAAAAACTAATACAATATATTTTATATTCCAATAGACAGTTGGACAGACGGAACCAATAATAAATAGTTGGGAAGTCAGACGTACAAAATAAAACACTTTATGGGTGGCTTAAGGGTTTAATAAATGAATAAAAAAATAGATATCAAACAAGTAAGAAAGTATTATAGTTGGTCAAGCACGACCACATGATACCCTACCTAGGCCACAGGTTCAAATATGGATTGATATCAAACAATTAAAAGGCTTTTACAGTGTTTTAAAACATATTTTGTAAAATTTTGTCATCTCGAGATTGAAGTATATTTAAGACATTGGTTTATATTAAGCCCATATGTTTCACCTCTCTACTATCCCTTTCAATAGAAGGTAACCCAATCGTTGGCCTCATGTAGAAATTCCCTAACTCGCATATTTGAAACAATACAGGAGAAGGTAAAAACAGATTTAAACAGTAATTGACAAAATTTTACGTTTGTTTTAATGCAGGATATTATTTTAACGTACGACGAATTTGGTTTTCAAAACTTTTTTTAAATTTTAAACAGGAACCGTAACTGTTATAACTTTTATCGTAAAAGTCAGATAATAAAAGTTATTTTTTGACTTTTATTTTTTCGAGCAAAAATAAAAGTTATGTTTTGGCTTTTATTTTTGTCGATAAAAAATAACAGTTATTTTTGACTTTTATTTTTCCAAGCCAAAATAAAAGTTATTTTTTAACTTTTATTTTTTTTTGAAAAATAACAGTTATTTTTTACTTTAATTTTTTCGAGCATGCATAAAAGTAATTTTTTAACTTTTATTTTTTGAGCAGAAATAAAAGTTATTTTTTGACTTTTATTTTTTCGAGCAGATATAAAAGTTATTTTTGTTTAAATTCATGATAAATTCGTTAAAAAGTTTTATCAAACAAAGATCATTTTTCAGTGAAAATAATTTGCATATGTTCAAAAATTAATGGATTAAGTTTTGCAATCATAATTGGGGTTGAAAACGCAAAATTAACTTTTATTTCTGCTCGAAGTAATAAAAGTAAAAAAAAACCTTTTATTTCTGCTCGAAAAAATAAAAGTCAAAAAATAACTTTTTTTCATGCTCGAAATAATAAAAGTTAAAAATAACTGTTATTTTTGCTTAAAAAAATAAAAATGAAAAAATAATTGTTACTTTTTTTTCTAAAAAATAAAAATCAGATTTTTAAAAAGCATCGGATTTTATGAACATTTGGTCCAAGACTGTCAAAATGGTATACTTGGTTTTATTCTCCGAAATTTCCTTGAGGTTGCTTTTTTTAATTTAAAATTCAAAAATAACAGTTATTTTCGGTCCCTGATTTTAAACATTTAAAAAACTAAATTGAGATAGGGCTTCTTGTAGTCAGAGCATAAATATGACTAAGGGCTTTGTTTGTAGTATTTTAAACAAATTATATTATGAAAAGCTTCCGATAACGAAAGTTTTTGGTAAGAAAGCTTTCGATAGCGAAAGTTTCTGTAGGAAAGCGTTCGATAGCGAAAATTTTCTGTAGGAAAGCTTTCGATAGCAAAAGTTTTCTGTAGGAAAGCTTTCGATAGCGAAAGTTTTTTGTAGGAAAGCTTTCGATAGCGAAAATTTTATGTAGGAAAGCTTTCGATAGAGAAAGTTTTTTGTAGGAAAGCTTTCGATAGCGTATGTTTTCTACAGGAGATCTTTCGGCTTCAATATCTTAGGATAAGCATCCAATATTTTAGGAAAAAAAACGGTTATTGCAATAACTTTTTCAAGATAGTAGGTGCCATAAACTTGCTAACTCTTGGGTCTTTCCACGCTTTCTCCCTGTCGATTAAACTACGGCGTGAAATGTTGGAGCCTTGCTTCAAACATTTTTGAAGTAAAAATTTGTGTTTGTTAACAACAAAAACTTTTAAAAATCGTAGAGAACAATTTTGCATGACCATAAAGTGAAATCGAGATATCTAAGACTCTAAAGATCACTATTTGACATATCTTGAAAGAACATTTGAGTTCACAATCGACCGAAACTATGATGATTCCTAGCAGTGTTTGAAGCTATTTCTATAGTTATAAGCCAAAATTTTGCATTAATATGTGTCATATGGCTACATTACTTCACGGTATATCGAATGTCCTTAAAAGTAAAACAACATAGAATCTATAGTCGATGCCATAACCTCGCTAGCCGACTTTTGGGTCTTTCCACGCTTCCTCACTATCGATTGAACTACGGTATGAAATATTGGAGCCATGTTTTAACCATTGCAATGTTTTAACCATTGCAATGATCGACCTAAAAATTCGGCAGACTAGAGTCAAACACTGATATTCGATTGTGGGCTCGTGCAGCAGACACTTTAAAGGTATCATTCGCAAAACCAAAAATTCATTCAAGATATTTCCGGTTTCAACCTTCTTTAAGACAACAAAAATTTTAGATGTTTTCATCTTTATGTTGCCATTTTATTTCAAAACACATTTGGACTAATAAAATTTATATAATTTTTATTCGGCTAACATTTTTAAGGCAGTTCAAGCCGCATAACTCAGTAGCGGCTTCATGGCATCAAAAATGTTCGGCGGCAGCTCTTAGCCGACATTAAACCGATCGACTTGTTTTCTGAGCCTTATTGTGGTGTCCACAGCGAAAAAGCATCATATACTCATTTCACTTCGTTTTACTTTATTTGTCTCACTGTGTTATTTTTAATTAGCCAATGTTGCATTACTCAAAATGCTATATCTTGCAAACTAAAAGACCGAATTCTGTCAGGGTTGCCTAAAGCACATGGATTCAATACCAGTTAGGCTAGAAACTTTTTAGACCACCTGTTACAAAATAAGTTCTTTCAGTAGAAAATATATTGATTTTTAAATTGTTAGTAATAGTTAGTGTAGGGTACATATAAACGATTAGGCATAGCCAAATATAGCACTCTGACTTGTTTGTTGTATTATCTCTTTAAGATTTAAATTCAATAAATAATTGCAATTTATGTTAAATTTTGTATAATTTTTGTTGCTGTCTTAGGTTTTTTTTTTTTTTTGGTTGGAATCATTTGCGCAATAACCCAAAGCGCAGAAAAAACCAAAGCTATAAAAATTTACAAACTGCAACAATATTAGCACATCATTGGTGGTGTGGGTCAGGTTTATAGATATTTAGAGACTACTATGGGGGATCAGTATGGCACTATATAGTGTTATGATTATATGAGATCAACCTACGCCACCTTTACTAAAGCGTGTGATTTTTATTACAATTTTTTTTACTTTCCAATTTTCTATGCTGGCAAGGTGGCGCGCAATTTTTAATATATTTCATATAAACAGCCATGGACATTGAAATAGGACACATGTATATTTTTATCGAAAAATATTTTTTAGCGAAAATTTTTCTATAGAAAAATATTTTTAGCGAAAATTTTTCTATAGAAAAATATTTTTAGCGAAAATTTTTCTATAGAAAAATATTTTTAGCGAAAATTTTTCTATAGAAAAATATTTTTAGCGAAAATTTTTTCTATAGAAAAATATTTTTAGCGAAATTTTTTCTATAGAAAAATATTTTTAGCGAAAATTTTTCTATAGAAAAATATTTTTAGCGAAAATTTTTCTATAGAAAAATTTTTTTAGCGAAAAATTTTCTATAGAAAAATATTTTTAGCGAAAATTTTTTCTATAGAAAAATATTTTTAGCGAAATTTTTTCTATAGAAAAATATTTTTAGCGAAAATTTTTCTATAGAAAAATATTTTTAGCGAAAATTTTTCTATAGAAAAATATTTTTAGCGAAAATTTTTCTATAGAAAAATTTTTTTAGCGAAAATTTTTCTATAGAAAAATTTTTTTAGCGAAAATTTTTCTATAGAAAAATTTTTTTTGCGAAAATTTTTCTATAGAAAAATTTTTTTACCGAAAATTTTTCTATAGAAAAATTTTTTTAGCGAAAAATTTTCTATAGAAAAATTTTTTTGGCGAAAATTTTTCTATAGAAAATTTTTTTTATCAAAATTTTTGTATAGAAAAATTTTTTTATAGAAAATTTTTGTATAGAAAAATTTTTTTATCGAAAATTTTTGTATAGAAAAATTTTTTTATCGAAAAATTTTGTATAGAAAAATTTTTTTATCGAAAATTTTTCTATAGAGAAATTTTTTTATCGAAAATTTTTCTATAGAGAAATTTTTTTATCGAAAATTTTTCTATAGAAAAATTTTTTTATCGAAAATTTTTCTATAGAAAATTTTTTTTATCAAAATTTTTGTATAGAAAAATTTTTTTATAGAAAATTTTTGTATAGAAAAATTTTTTTATCGAAAATTTTTGTATAGAAAAATTTTTTTATCGAAAAATTTTGTATAGAAAAATTTTTTTATCGAAAATTTTTGTATCGAAATTTTTGTATAGAAAATTTTTGTATAGAAAAAGTGTTTTATCGAAAATATTTGTATAGAAAATTTTGTTTTATCGAAAAAAAATCTATAGAAAATTTTTTTATCGAAAATTTTTCTAAAGAAAAATTTTTTATTGAAAATTTTTCTAAAGAAAAATTTTTTATTGAAAATTTTTCTAAAGAAAAATTTTTTTATCGAAAATTTTTCTAAAGAAAAATTTTTTATCGAAAATTTTTCTAAAGAAAAATTGTTTTATTGAAAATTTTTCCAAAGAAAAATTTTTTTATCGAAAATTTTCCTATAGATAAATTTTTTTACGAAAATTTTTCTATAGAACAATTTTTCTATAGAAAATTTTTTTATCGAAAATTTTTGTATAGAAACATTTTTTTACCAAAAAATTTTCTAAAGAAAAATATTTTTATCGAAAATTTTTCTTTAAAAAAAATTTTTTTATTGAAAATATTTCCAAAGAAAAATTTTTTTATCGAAAATTTTTCTATAGATAAATTTTTTTACGAAAATTTTTCTATAGAACAATTTTTCTATAGAAAATTTTTTTTATCGAAAATTTTTGTATAGAAACATTTTTTATCAAAAAATTTTCTAAAGAAAAATATTTTTATCGAAAATTTTTCTTTAGAAAAATATTTTTATCGAAAATTTTTCTTTAGAAAAATATTTTTATGGAAAATTTTTCTTTAGAAAAATATTTTTATCGAAAATTTTTCTATTCAAAAATATTCTTATCGAAAATTTTTCTATTCAAAAATATTTTTATCGAAAAAATTTTTATAGAAATATATTTTTATCGAAAAATTTTTTATAGAAATATATTTTTATCGAAAAATTTTTTTAACGAAAATTTTTCTATAGAAAAATATTTTTAGCGAAAATTGTTATCGAAAATTTTTTTAAAGAAAATATTTTTTTCAAAAATTTTTTTATAGAAAATTTTTTTATCAAGAATTTTTCTATAGAAAATTTTTTTATCAAAAATTTTTCTAAACAAATTTTTTATGAAAAATTTTTCTATAGAATTTTTTTTATCAAAAATAGAGAAATGACACATTTGAATTATGAAATAAAAATCATGACTTTGGGTTAATTTTGGAAAATATATAATAGATAATTGAATTGTATCACATGCATGTGTCCTATTTCGCTGACCAAGGCTGTATATTTTTTTTTTTCTTTAAATTTCATTGTTAAAAAGAAAATATCTAGTATTTTTTATATTGAAGACAATGAATGGACCAAAAAAAATTATTTAAAAAGAGAAAACACCGCCGCTCATAAAACGATAGTGAATACAACACCAACGCACTTTTCTTGAAGGCAGATACAGATACAGATACAAATACATATAGAGAAGTTTTGAGATAGATGGATTCCAAGGATTCAAAAACATTTTTTATTGAGTGAAATTGTTTTGAAAATAATTATGTTGTATTTTGACATGGTCTTTATGTAGGTTGAAAGAAATGGCAACAACACGATTACGATGACGACAACGACGACGAGAACTGTCTGAGCTTTTAGACTCTGGTCCTGGAGGATAGTTTATAGCATTTGTGCCTTCTGGAAAATTTAGGCAAAAACAAAAATGTAACAAAAACTATATGTATTTACAAATGCCAACTAATAATACTTGCAAATCGTAACTCCAACGTATTTATCCCATAATTTATTAGTTGGCAAAATTATGCAAAAAATTGTTTTGAAAAGCTACAAAATAATATTAAATCTACAAATAAATTAATAAAGATTAAGACAAAAAAAAAAAATCAACAAGATATTCATTTATTCAAAATAAAAATCAATTATTTGTGAGAAAGGAAAATTTTGTAATAATTTATTGATATTTATGTGGGGTTTATATAACTCAAGCGGCGGCCGATTGAGTGAAATTTACAAAACACATGTAAATTTCACTCAATCGTCAGCCGCTTGAGTTATATAAACCCCACAGTAGGCTGAAATGAATTTTCCTATTAATATCATTTCTTATGATAGCTTTTTACGGGGGGTAGTATTGGAAACTTAAAACACTATCGTCAATAGCTATAGCAATACCATAATATTGTTAAATTTTAGGTTAGGTTAAAATTTAGCTGATTAGGTTCCCTCGGGGGAAAATGATCCCTATCGGGGGTAGTGGATGGCTCCCATTCATGGGAGCCACATGAATAGGTGGTGAGGAACCCCTTTCCATGAGTAGGTGATATGGGAAAAATCAAATATTTCTCGCGGATCAAACAGGTTATAGTGGGTTGCTACTTCAAACTAAAACCCCCGCCCCTAAGCCCTGGTATCATTGCGAACTTGGTATAGGCTTTTTGGTCCGCAGTCGGAGGTTATCGTTAGACTGACTTTTAACGGCTCACTGGTCGGATACCTTAACGCCTCCACAAGTATCTAGCTATTCCTGCGTCAATGGAGGCCATCACGCGGGCATCTTATTTTCCCCAATACTCGCGGGAATAAGTCAATGCTTTCAAATAAAAACCCAAAACTATAAAAAGCAAAATTAATTTGGAGATGAAAACCTTGAACAGTTTCAAGGTTAGACGGGACACAGTAGGCAGGACTATCTAGACGAACAAACCCTTAGCTAAGTAAATGATAGCATTCTAAAACAGGAGAGACTTCTACTGACGGATTATTGGAAATAAATTAGCTTTTGGATGATCTACCCTCATCTCATACCACTGGAGCCACTCAGATACTGCCGGACTTCTCGATTGAGTCAGATTCGGAGCATGAGATTACCATTATCTCTAGCTACGGCCGGACTTAATCGGGTTCCCAGAAGATCTTGGGCTTCAATGATATCCAGATCCCAGCTGTTATCTCAACTTCGACTCGGAGAGTGTGTTCACTGTGACCTCAACTCCGGGTCCGATCTCGACTCTGGGGAATCTCTGGCCTCGGTGTTGAGGGAAAGTCAGACTGGCCTGACTCCAGTAGCCCCGGAGCGGCAAGACGCTGTGGTGGATGCACCACCACAGAATAAGCAAAAAACTTGCCGAACTAAACTCAACAAGGCGAAGAGCGACACGAGGAGCTCATTGGCCTATCTCAAAAGATGGCTGATAAGAATAAACGAGAGGAGGAAGTTTAAGAAGCATATCGTCACCTGAAATGCAAAAATTCGTAACTGACACAAAAATGATGCATTGATTTTTTGATTGATTATGGACTTACTTCGATTAGGAGCATCAAAAATAATGAAAAAAATAATTTTTATTTTTAAGTTAGTTACGCCCTTTTACATTTCAGGTAACAATATGCAGAGCGTTGCTAAATTCGAAAGAATTTAAGGCTCGACCAAGAACATCCTGGGCATCTCCTCTAGCTTCATCAAGCGAGGAGAAGCTGGTAGCTCAGCAGCACCCGTTAAGGACCCTGCAGAGAAATCAATGGAAGTTGCCAACTCGACAGCGCCTATTAAGGCTTCTGTGGGGAAATCGGTGGAAACTGGTAACACTACAGCATCCAATAAGGACCCTGAAATCAGCGGATCCTCGCAAGTTGACAAGAACGGTGCCTGTTATCAACACACCCAATCATGCTGTCATTGCACCCTCTTGACCTCTTCATTAAGGGCATCGCAAGTAGAAGTCTAGTAAGGCTGCGTGAGTCGAGTCTCCTTAGATATAGGCGGGCGGGACACACCGGAATACTGAGCTTAATAGGCTCCTTAGGCTTGGAAACAGGTCTGACTATTTAATCCAAAAGCTTCTATTCTGCACAAATCCAGAGGTCGTAATCTCTAACAGAACCGTATTCGGGCGTCGAATATCGCTGTTTCAAGGTAATTCGATCTTCACAGATGGCTCTACAATGGATTGCGGTACTGGATAAGGTGTGTTTCTGATGGAACAAAATATCAAATAATCTTGTGGACGAGTATAATGTCTTCCAGATAGAGATATTTGCCATTTGGAAGGCCGTAGAGCTTATCTTCAGTACCATAAATGAAAACAGTGAGGTGACGAATTATGTCGACAGCCAGGCTGCCCTCAAGGCACTACAAGGACACAGTATTACATTTATACTTGTCAAAAAATTTAGATTGGCCCTATAAGATCTATCTCTCAGTTAAAGGATTAGATTGGGCTAGGTTTCGAGTCATTGCGACATCATTTTCAACGAAGTTGACTACTCCGATACCTAGATATCATATACATACCTCTAGGAGTCTAAGATCTTCAAATATACTTAAATTAGCTCTAATAACTAAGAAAACCCCTAAAACAAATTTTATGACAGTCAGTTTAGTAGCGGGCCTGAAAGCGTTAAGTATTTTGATAAAATATCAGTTAATCTTAATACTTATTATATTATATTTGCCATAAAAATAGCTGCCCTCTAAAATTACTCATTTATGCTATCGTAAAAACGAAACCAAAAAAAGAACAAACAAATAATAAAGTGGCGATCATGGCGTAACTAATCACACTCACTCTCTATGATGATAACAAATAAACTTACCCATTTGCCATATCAGCATTGTCATCATGTTTTACGTGTTTCAGTTTAAATTCCAGATCATTTTGCAAAACCACGTCAGGCACTTGTTCCCCTTGCGATAAAATATTATTATCGCTAGCTGGCTTTTCGGGTACTGATGAATGAATTTCATTATTTGTCTCAATTGTATTAAAGAGATTTTTATTTTCTACATTAATATTATTATCATTTGCATTATTGTTAGTTAAAAGATCACTAGACTTGACTATTTCATCTGTAATTGGTAAATCTCCAACACTGTTCAAAACAGATGATGATGATGATAAAGATTCACCAGTTGAAGTGATTGTAGAAGGTACTATAGCATCTAAATTATTATTTGATGCGGGTGTATTTTGTTCTTGTTCGCTTATCAATTTCTTTATTTTTTTATAATTTGGTAGAATTTTATCATTTGTATTTTCATTGAGAGTATTTTTATCATGATTCATGGTTTCATCTGCTGCAGGTGCGTTTATTTCATCGCTTGATGTAAGTTTTGATGATTCTTTTGATGATGTTGTTGTTGTTGTTTGCGTTGCAGTTGGCGGAGGTATGTGGGTATGGGACGCCACAGAGGCGTCTTTTAGATTTTTTGTTGTTACATATTTTGCATTCTCTGAGGCAACCACATAAAATAGGAAACCACTGCAAGAAAATAAGAAATGTAAATAATTGTTTAGTTTAATTTTAATAATACAACAATCAAGAGTAAAGTGTGATATATTCGGCTATGCCGAATCATAAATACCCTTTACCAATGATGTTTTAAAAGTAAAGTACAGAATCAAAAACAGATTTAGGTGAGTTCATAAATATTAGAGACCACCGCTCATAACATCATAGTGTCAAACAGGGAATTCTTCCCTTCACTGAAGATAGTAGGGGTCATCCCCTGAGTGCTGGTCCTAAATATAAAAAAATGACTCTTCTGTTATCCTTGACTCCCAGTGGAGCATAGGGCCTCAACCATCCTTTTATATCGAACTCTATTGCGAGGCATACATCATTCTATGAATAGTTTGCTGCTTGTAACTCCGCATCAATTGACCTTCTCCACGTTCTAGCATTTGCACTAAATCGACGGCCACTTCCTTGCCCTTGTCGAGCAATTTCCACCATTTCCGTTGATATACCTCTATAGAAGAAGGGATTTGGTTTGTAGCGTTTATTAGATCTTCATTTCTTATGCGATTTGGCCACCATATATCAAGAATTTGCTGAAAGCATTTGTTTGCATTTGTGCGTCTCCAAGTTTCGCAGCCGTAATACGAGATGGACTTGACATTCGAGTTATATATACGCAACTTAGTTGTTGATATTTGCCGAGATTTCCAAATAGCTCGGAGAATGCCGAATGCAGATTTTGCCTTATAAATACGCGATTCAATATCCTACTCTGCGCCACCTTTTGTAGTTACCAAACTACCAAGATAATTAAACGTACCTACACATCCAATAACCTCCTTATCCACATTGATGTGTGGCGACGGGTTTGCGCCATAGCCTATAGACATAATCTTTGTCTTGGAAATATTGATTCCCAGCCCAGCTGCACGAAATTCAGCATTAATAGCGTTAGTATTCTCTTGAAGGTTGCCAAATCTTTGGCTTAGAAAACATAAGTCATCGGCATATTCCAAGTCCAGGGTGTCCATTGTATACCACGTCTACCATTCAGTGTCGATGATAAGGATGTCTTACTCCAGTAGTAACTTCGAACGGATTAAACAACTTAGCTTTATGTTACGGTTTTCTAAAATTGACACTGTAGAAGGCCTTCATAAAGTCGATAAACGCTAGGTAAATGTGAGTGCGGAATTCATTACATTGCTCCAGTACTATTCTTACTGTGTTGATTAGATCAACACAAGATCTATTCTCTCGGAACCCAAACTGATTTCCTCGTAGTGTTTTAGAAACTGAGGTTGGTAGAGCTTCTTCTCCCATATTTTACGCACAAATGGGTGTCACAGTTTGCCGATCCTTCAACGTCACATAAAAGCATCTCCGCTGAGATATTGTCATTGCCCGGGCCCTTGTTGCGCTTAAGGCTTTTAATAGCATTCTGCACTTCTTGTATTGTTGGTGGGCTGTCTGAAATTCTATTGAATAAACAGTCATGGTTGGTTTCATTTTGCACTTCCGTCAGTGCTTCTAATCCAAAGTATAGGGATATGTATAGGCAGCCGGCGGACATTGTTAAATCGTCTTAGAAAGTGAATCTAAGTAGGTCGGCATACCAATTTTGACATGCGTTACAAGCATCAGCACAAACATAATTTACCTATGGTGGAGTAGGGTATAAAAAGCACGGAAGCGAAAATTATTCACGATAAGAATTAAAAAAGCACTAAAATCAGTGTCGAAAGCACTAAGTTGACAATGCAGAAACGAATCTGCATTTTCGTCTTCTTCCGCATTATCTTGTAAGATTATATTCTCTCCATCATAATCATTAATAAATTAATTAATTACCTCGAAATTAATGTTACAAACAGCAAACTCCAATGTGTCAAATGTAAATTTAAACGCATTTTATTTAATATTTTCATAAACAAAAACTTAAACGTTTTTACACGCTCTCTCTCTTTATTAAACAAAAAACTTTGCAAAAATCATAAATAAATATTTTTAATTTCTTCGTTTACTCTCGGCACTTTTTTTTGCATTTATTTTTTCAAGCTCATTTTTCCCAATTTTTTTATTTTTTTTTTTCAATTGCTTTTGGCACAAAATTTACTCTCTTACTCTTGGCATTTTTGCTTTCACTTCTTATTTCTTTGTCGTCTTGCGAACAAGAAAAATTCACTTAATTCTTTATTATTTTTGCAGATTTCTTTTATTGCATGAATTTATTTCGTTACAGCAAATAATATTTAAACAATTTCTTATAAAAAATATAGAAAATTTCATAAATTGATTAGATTTCTAGTGCCTGTTTTCTGTGGAATAATACGAACGTGTTATATTTCCTCGGTCGCGCAAAAACAACTAATTGGAAAAAAAATTCTCTAAAAAAAACAAATGTCAAAAATTCTGACAATTGGAGAGAGAGTGTGTTGTTAAACTGACGTGTATTTTTTAGGTAAACAAATGTGTTTAGTGTTGGTAAGCGACAAAATATCATAGCTGTGCAAGCTTTAAAATGCAAGTGCCATGGAAGAAACATGATTTTATTTTGTACTTAATTGGTAACGTGAACTACTACGACTTATTTCACATTTCATTCACACTTTTCATTTTTCTCATTGAATCATATAACTTTAATCGGAGGATCCGCGAATGTACTTTAGTGTCCTCAAAAAATTAAAGTGTAATCATGCCCCCAATTTTTTTAAATGTACTACCATTATCGAAAAGTGCCATTTATGTGAGCAAAAACTGGACCAAAGCAAAAACAAAACCAAATACTGCCTACACAATTATATAGTGTATATACAAATTGGGTTATTTTATTTAGAAAGGGGATAATATAAGAGATACAAAGGAAAGATAAAGCTTTATATTATTCAATAATGCAATTGCAAGTCATGTCTATTTTAAGAACAGTGAAGTTGCGCCCTTTTTTTGTTGTACAGCCAATTTTATTTCTTTTGCATCGACGGCCTGTTACTACTGTAGTCTTACCGTGGATAGAGGATGCTGTAGTAATGAAAAATTTCCCAAAAATATACATATACGCTCAATTCTTTTTTCCCCGGGGTCAAAAGTCATAATTATATTTTCAATAAATCATAACCTACTTGATACAATTTTAAATTTTTTACTATTTAATTCTGAGTGTTCGTAAGACTAAAACAGCAAACTGATATTTATATGTAGCCACATAACACGATTGACTTTCTATCCCATTGGTCTAATGTTTGTAACATATAAAAATAGGTGTGAGAAAAACTTTAAGTATTCCGATTGACTCTTAAATTGATTTTAAGTTCAAATGCAATTTTAAAGACATTTCTAATTTAATTTTGTTAAATAGGTTGATTATTTCAAGTACTTACTTCAGAACAGGAACCCCATAATTGAGATGTGAGCTCATGACCGCCACAATTTCAGAGAATTTAGGCAATAATAAACAAAGGGTCGCTGTAAGTGACTTTATCATACTTTGTTTAAATCAATTTCTTCATTAAAAAATCATTTAAATATCCCGTGACAAGCGGTCCATATTTGACCCTAGCTCTTATACTACAATATATTTTTCTAAGGATTACGAAATTTTTTAAATATGTTGACAATCCTTCATCGGACCATAGCAGTTAGGCGTACTACAGAATCGGTAGAGCTGCACTATATTACTTTCTTACTTGTATATAAAATTCTTTAATTTAAATTAATTTATTAGCTCATTCACATTGAGCTCGAAAACTAGTTAAAGTAGTTTTCGCCTTAAAACAATATTGAAAACTTAAGTTTTCACATACAAAACGAAAACTCCTTCTATCAGGTATGTGATGGAAAACGATCGTTTTCAAATCGATCGATTTCAGATATATTTTTGAGATATATTTTTGAGATTTTCGGTTATTTCCCCAAAAAACTCAAACCAAATGAAAGATAAAATATCAGTCAAAAGGATTAAAGCCAAAATTTTCATTATTTTTGGGGGAAATAACCGAAAATTAGCTAAAAAATATGTCTGAAATCGATCGATTTCAAAACGAAAATGTCCATCACATACCTGTATATGAGTTTTCAACGAAAACTTATTTGAAAACTATTAAAATACCGATACAACACTGAGTTCATACCATTTATTACAACTCTAAGTTGGAAAAATGGGAAAATATTAAAAATAAATGTCAGTTGAAAATAAAATATAAAAAAAACAATCATTTTAATATTAAAAATTTCTGAAAAAAACATTGTGAATGTGACGAATATGTTATTATTTTATCGTTTTTTACTACAATTTAATAATTCTAAAGTATTTGGTGTTCGGTTTTTAAATTTAAACGCTGTTGAAAAAAAAAATTTTACCGAAAACTCATGAAGTGCCAAATTTTCATAATGTGAATGGTAAAGTTTTCGATGGTGTTTTCATATCCGAAAACACCTAAAAACTTATAGTGTGAATGGGCTATATGTTTAATTGGAAGATATTAAAACCCATTTTAATTACTCGAAATCTATGTTTTACGGAATATAGAAATTTTATTATGAACTTCATTTATTAAATTTTAATCGATTTTCGGATAAAAAGAGATCCAGTAAGATCCATTCTATAGCTTCAAATTTGATACCCATCAAAAAATCCGCCGTGGTATAGCAGGTTAGTCATCCACCTAGTATACCAGAGGTCCCAAGTTCGATCCCCGGCCAGACTCACTTGAAAAAAAAAAATAAAATTTTCAAAAAAAACTGTTTTCCTTTATAACTCAGCTAGTCACTGGTTATTGAGTATTTGACTATGTAATACTTCTCTAACTAATGTATTTGCCGTTCGGAGCCGGAGTTAAAACGTACCTTTCAATGAGTCTAAAATGGAATCTGATGCAGCTCATTGTCTGAGAGAAGTACCGTACCCTTCTAACGACAAAATTATAATTGTCCCAATAAAAAAAATGTGGAGTCAAAATATGACCCGAACACAACATGTGTATTTTTTTTCTAACATAGTATGAGGGTTAATGACTATTTAAATTAGACTATGGAACAAAATTAAACTTTTATCGCTATTTTTGATGATTTAGTTTTATCTTTTTTAAGTGCGTAACGGTCCTCTAGGTAAAAAACTGTAATAATTAAGACATTTGTGATATTAGATGTTCAAAAATAATCCATAAAAAACTCAATTTTGAAATTTTTGCAGATAAGTTATTAGGTCTTTAAGATGATAATCATGCCCCTTTTTTATCGAAAAGAGCCATTAATGTGGGCATAAACTGTGGGCATACTGTTTTATTTGGAAAGGGGACAATAGAGAGATACAAAATGAAAATTTGTGTCAACTACGCGAGATATTTTCACTGAATTATATATTTTAGAATGCGCTGATTACAAAAATTATGGCAATTTTCATTGCAAATTCAAATCCAAAAACTGATAAAAAAAATGCATGTTTTTTAATTTTAAAATTTTAAATTATTTTTTGTATAGTATTTTTTACAACTTATCTTAAATTTTTCATTTATTATAAAGAGAAATTAATGAAAAATAAAAATGAAGATTTTTTTTTTTTAGTTGGCATTACTTTTACCACCATAAATGCAAAAGGGCGTAACTAACACAAAAATTGAAATTGATTTTTTTAATGATTAGCAAACGAAAAGAAATTTATCTGCAAAATTTTTGAGGTATACGATCAAAAACAACGATTTTTTTCACTAAAAACAAAAAGGCTTAACTACATGGAGAACTCTGACCACACATAATCTCTTCCACAAATATAAAATTCAAACATCTTTAACCGTTTAGAAGTTACGCGGTTATTTCTGAACTAAATTTAAAAAAAAATCACTGTGTGTCCTATTAAAATTCTTATAAGCTTTAAAAAAGGCATTTAATTATGCTTCGAAAAAACTGGTTTTTAGATCCGTCTCTATATTTTTGACAAAAAGTTTTATGCATTTTGAAATTTTTAAATTTGGATTTAATGTTTCTTGTAGTTTAAAAGTTATGTTATTTGCTTCTCCCTTAAGAAAAAACTAAAAGTGTAGTTTCGACATCTTGCATTTCAGGTGACAATATGTTTTTTAAAAGACTTGAAATTATGGAGGAAAATGTCGCCATCGCCTTCTAAATTTTAGTCCATAATATTATCTGCAGCCTCTTCTATTAAGAAGTTTACCAATTGTTGTTTGAAAAATTAGTTTAACATTTTTTTAATGTTAAAAAATATTTTCTTTTATAAGATGTCAATTTTTTTAACAATAAGTAAAATGCTAAAAATCAGAAATATTTTTCACAATTAATTGTAAAGTACCTGGTTGACCGAGCCTTGCTCGGGGCTTTATGATAAGCATAACTTTGCTAAAAATTATAGCATGATTAAATGTACAGTTTACGATTAAATTGACTTTAAGTAAATTTCAGTGGCGCCACCTGTCGAAATTTCTTCATACCAACTAAGAAACCTTCGTCGGCTCATGTGCAACAACATTGCTAAAGATTATAGCATGATTATATGTACAGCTTACGATTAAATTGACTTTAAGTAATTTTCAGTAGCGCCACCTGTCGGAAATTATTCACATCAATTAAAAAGCATTCGCCGGCTGATGCGCTACAACTTTGCAAAAGATCATAGTATGATCAAATGTACAGTTTACGATTTAATTAATTTTTAGTAATTTTCAGTGGCGCCACCTGTCGGAACTTAAAAACCTCCGCCGGCTTATCCGCAACATCTTTGCTAAAGAGCATAACATGATCAAATTCACAGTTTACTATTCTATAAAGAACATACATACAGACAAACATTAATTTGTTTTAAAGTTATAACATTACTAATTTTTTCCCCTTTTTATCCCCTAATTTCAAAAAGTTCC
This sequence comes from Stomorhina lunata, assembly GCA_933228675.1. Lineage (NCBI taxonomy): Eukaryota > Metazoa > Arthropoda > Insecta > Diptera > Rhiniidae > Stomorhina > Stomorhina lunata. Next base: position 96,547,702 of record OW121741.1, read on the forward strand.
ATATGCATAATTTGTACTTCTTTGGTACCAATTGAATTCGGTACATTTTATTAGAAAGCAGTTAACATAATTTTCCTATTCATATTACTTTTGTAGATGTTAAGTTATCAGTTTATCCCTTTTTTACACATTTTGGCCACAAAATCAAAAAAGTACCAAATACGTATTCAATATTTCTTTCACATCTATTGATTGCAGTACAAAGTTTCTTTCTATATTCCTTAGTTTAAAATATAAGAGTGGGTTAAAAAGGTACCAAAAAAACTATTTTCACCCTTTTTTACCCCTTATCGGACATAGTTTCAAAAAAGTACCAAACACCTGTCCGTTTATTTTCATAGCTGTTTAAAACGTAATTTAAATTTTGTTTCTATACCTATTACTTAAGGAGATATAGCGTTTTCGATTTTTTCCCCTTTCCCTCTTAGAGGCAAAGGTTCCAAAAGTCCCTTCTTCTTCGACCTATACATTAAAAAAGATACCCAATGTCCAAATTTTATCAAAATCGTTAGAGCCGTTTTCGAGATAGTCATTCTATATATATATAAATACATACAATTATTGCTCGTTTAAGAATATAAGATAAATGTTGTGAATTGGGCTATTATTCTATTTAATATTAAATATTAGCTATTTTGCTTAATGTAAAATATACAACATCATATTTAGTGTTGCAGTCACTTAGGCGCACATTTATCTTAAGTAACTTTCATGTTATGTTAAGTTTACATGATTAACATTTACCTATTATTTTCCATTGCTGATGTTTAGGCACTGATGTTATGCGTTAGTAATTTTTTAGTAGTAATAATTTTGAAAGTGAAAATACTTAGTTTATTTATTAGTTTATAAAATTAATCAAAATAAGACAATACCACAAAGAATAATAAACATTTCCCTTTGTTATTATTGTAGCATCATCAACTATTTTTTGGGGTGAATAAAATGACTGATCCCAAACATCAACTGCATAATTACAAGCGTTCAAATAACAATTTACTTCCAGCATATAAAACATATGCAAAGGATAATGTATCGCGCTAGTCTTAGAAGTGCACATGCGTTCAACTTGATACTGTCCTAGAACCTCACCTTCAAATCAACAATGGGATTTTGTTAAAATAATTAGTAAATTAGTACAATATGTACCATAGTACTTACTGTCTTCGTAATAAACTGTAATGCAGTGATCGTTTCTTGGACACTCAGTTAGATATTTCTTTTGTCCTGGGAAAACTCGAAAGCAACCGTCATCTGTAACGGTACTCTGACACTTATAACATGATAACTGTATGTCAACGCAGTTGTTTGGAAAATAATTCAATATTAAAAATACTAATAAACCGATAAATAGTAGAGACATTTTGACTTTACAATTTTAAAGAAAATTCAAAAACTGTGATTTTTTAAGTGATTAAAAAAATAAAACCCAACGAACAATATCACTTCGGATTGATATTTTATTATTGGTACGATTAACCCTTATTTTTAAGTAGTTCTCTGAAATATTTAAATGTAGACCGATTTCCGTGATATAAGACACAGGCACTCCTATGATGGAAATGGACTTACAGATCGGATCTAAGGATATGTCTAAATATATATTATTTAAATGCTCCTTCCAATTAATTTAACGTTTTACAACACTAGAAGTTTTGTCTCATATCCAATTTGCTGTGTTGAGTCGTCACATTGTTGCCGAAACAGGGCTGCCATATTAAGAGTTTTATCCCCATACTTGTATCAGTTTTTCTTCAGATTTCTTTTGAACCTGCTTTCACGTTTACTCACGAACATTTTTTTTATCAGTTTTCATTTTATTTTTCTTAAAATTCAAACAAAATTTTAAAATTTTCGTAAACTTGATAGTACGGTCAGGTTTTTTTCCATACAAACTCAAGTCTTGATGAGCCAAACCTGACAAGTAAAATATCGTTGTACCGTTAGATTTGTAGATGAGTTGTACATGAAAGTTTTGAACTGTGTAATACAAAATTTTACCAAATTTATCAAATTTTTTTGTAAAATTCATAGTATGTTCAGTCTTGTATCAATTTTACTACAATTTTACTCTACCTTTCTCTCTGGGAAAACTTCTGCGGGAAGCAAATTCCACATACTTAAGAACTGTGCAGCTGAAGAACGAATTTTTTCTGTAGTGTGTTGATCTGTCTACTGGCCAATCAACTACAAAGAAATGTGCTATAACAGATAGACGCGTATTGCGTAAGAAAGTTCGAGTTTCCTAAACGAGTTCCCTGATTTCGTTAAAACACATTCCAAAGTAATAACGATAAAACAGAGTGACGCAACCCACATTGCGACGGTGCCCCAGTAGATTAATAGAGTTGGATACCCTACTGTCACCGATGAGAGTTGTATTTCATTTTCGGTTAAATCTTCTTTTTCTGTTATTATTGACTTTTAGAGACTCAGCCCGATATCTTCGAATAGAATCGGGTTCATTCATCAGAATATTCTCGCATAGATTGTGCCAGCTGCCCAAGCAGGGGGGATTTCTCTCGGTATATTCTTAAATGTTGTTTCTTTCCTTGAGTAAACATCGAAAGTGCTAAGTTGATAAGTGATGAGTCCAAAGCAAGCCACGTTTATATAACGAGCCGCTCGACCCGAGACCGACTACCGCTTGCAGCTGCAACTAATATGTACAGTTTCATGCTTTAACAAGTACAATTATCTTGGACAAAATATGTATGTTGGAATGGCTTCAGGATAACTTGCTCTCAAATTAGCCCCGGCCTAGAATCCCACAAGGGTTGTTTAACGCATCTTCAACTAGGTTGCTCAGGTTACCGGATGTACCACGAGAAGATTATGAACTGAATACAGTTCTTACCTGGTATATATGTAGGTGGTGTCCTATATTTCAAATAAAGTAACATGAATGGTAGATACGTTCCGGAGGTACGTAAAAAAAGTTACTTAGTATGTATATGTATGTATGTGCTTTGCGTTGTAAGTGCGACTAGGCATTCTTTTCCAGAAAATGCAAGTCTCATCGGCATTTAAAACTGGCTCGCTACTGTACTCGCCTTCTTCAATTATGCATTTGAGCCAGATTTGGTATATAGGTGGCGTCCTATAATACAAATAAAGTAACATGAGCGGTAGAAACGTTCCGGAGGTACGTAAAAAAAGTTACATAGTATGTATGTGTGTGTATGTGCTTTTCGATGTAAGTGCGACTAGGCATTCTTTTTCAGAAAATTCAAGTCTCATCGGCATTAAAAACGCCTTCTTCAATTATGTATTTGTTTTTTTTTTTGTTAATAGATTCCGAAGATGTTGATGGTTCCAAATTTTGCATTTGTTCATAAATTCTTAGAGACATCTGTTATATGGAATTTCTATTTAGGTATACGTTTTTTGAGCGTTATCTTCTATCCATGCCAAAAGAAGCTTCTCCATTTTTTCTATAAGTGTATTTATGGTATACAAATGATGACGGCGTTATATGTCCACAGCCCAACCAAAACTCGACTGAAAAATAACAAAGCTGCAGGTGCTGATACTTGCCAACAGATAATATTTTGGCCTAAGCCGGCAGCTAAGGAATAAATCTCTATCTGTAAGAACTAAAATCAAGCTTTATAAAACGATTTTATTATGTGGTGCTGAAACATGGGTACTTGCACGGGCAGATTTTTGAGAAAAAGATTTTACGATAAATCTTTAAACCAGTTTGCATCAACAATTAATATCGTAATCGAATGAACCATGAGCTGTATGAGTTATACGCCGACATCGACATATTAAAACTCATCAAATAGGAGCGGCTGCGTTGGCTAAAACAGGTTGTGCGAATGGTTGAAAATAATCCAGCAAGAAATGTATTCGAAAACGATCCCGAGGAAACTCGTAAAAGAGGACGTCTGAAAATTCGATGAAAAGACTAAGTAGAGGAAAATGGAATTCTAAAATATGCTCGGCCTTTGACTTTAACAGGTTGTAATTATAGGCTATTTAAATAAAGTAAGTTAGTATTTATGGTATTCTTCTGTTATTATTGAATGCCAGTGGAGCATAGGGCCTCAACCATAATTTTATATCGATCTCTATTGTGAGATGTTAGGCATACGTCATTCTATGAATAGTTTGCTGCTTGCAACTCTGCATCAATTATCCTTCTCCACGTTCTAGCAGGTGCACCAACACGACGGCCGCTTCCTTGTTGATTCCCAAGAAGCGCTTGTAGAGAAATGTCGATATTTGGCCTTCGAAGTGTGTGTTGCCTCTTAATTGACATTCCTCTATAGAAGCAGAGATTGGGTAAGTAGCGTTTTGTAAATCTTCATTTCTTATGCGATTCTGCTTACATCTATTAGAGATTTGCCGCAAGCATTTATTGGCAAAGCTTTGTAGACTCTTATTGATGGCATTTGTGCGTTTCTAAGTTTCGCAACCGTAATACAAGATGGACTTGACGTTGTATATTTGGCGAGATTTCCAAATAGCTCGGAGAATGCCGAATGCAGATTTTGCCTTCTTACTACGCGCTTCAATATCCTCGTCGGCGCCACCTTTTGTAGATACCAAACTATCAAGATAATTCAAGGTACCTACATGTCCAATAACCTCGTTATTCATATTGATGTGTGTCGACAGGTTTGCGCCAAAGCCTAAAGGCATAATTTTCGTCTTGGAAATATTGATTTCCAGCCCAGCTGCTGAGATTCAACAGTGATAGCGTTAGTGTTTTCTTGATCACCGTATCATCAGCGTATGCCAAATACTGAGTTTTCCATTCATTGCCGTGCGCATTATATTGGCGATGATAAGGACAACAAGTATAGGCGACAAGATTAAAGGGTGTTCTAACTAGAACGCAAATTTTAAATTTTAAACAAAACACAGATATTAAAAAAAAAATCATGAAACTTTATTATATCTTAAAGTAAACGGAATGAGGTTATGTATGGAATAAGATATCGCGCAGATGGCCGCCGCGGCTTTGCTAGCACACACGCGATATTTTAATGAAATTTTCAATGACCTTTTTGCATTAATGCTGCGGTATTTCATTAATGCATCGTCTTATTTCCTCTTTTAAAGCTTTAGTCGTCGTCGGCTTATTCGCGCAAACCAACGACTTCAAAACCCCCAAAGAAAAAAATCTAAAGGTGTTAAATTGGACGATCTAGGCGGCCAAATCTGGTCTCTAAAACGCGAAATAATACGATAGGGAAATGACTGATGTAGCAATTGAATTGTTTCTCTGGTTGTATGCCATGTGGCGCCGTCTTGTTGAAACCACATGCCCTCCACATTAATTTCTTCAATTATAGGCAAGAGAACTGGTTATCATATCACGATACCGAACACCATTGACTGTTTGCGCTTGACCTGCCTCATTTTCATAAAAAAGGTCAAATGATTCCTCTAGCCCAAAAACCACACCACACAGTAACACGTTGAGGATGCATTTGCTTCTCGTGAATCACTCGAGGATTTTCCTCACCCCAAATGCGACGATACTGCCTATTGTCGAAGCCATCAAGATGAAAATGAGCTTCGTCACTGAAGATGATTTTATCGGAAAAATCAGCATTTTCATGTTGTCTCCCAATTAACGAACTCCCTTCGCTGTCCATGGTCATCTGGCTTCAGTTGCATGAAGATGCAAATCTTTCATAACTAACAGCCTCATCACTAACAGTCTCAGTTTCGGCAAATTTATCCATTAATCTCTTTACAGTTGATTTTTTTTAAGCATTATTGTGACCCCAAATTGATCGAACTTTGCGAACTGTAGCCGCAAAACTTTCACCATATTGGTAATACAATTTCACATAGAGAATGCGTTGTTCATTCGTGTATCACTCCATGTTTACTAACCTCGTACCTTTTACTAGCAAACCATAACAATTGTTCAAATGTCAAACAATGACATTTCGAATCGCGCCAAAAATAAAAATTGCGTTCTTGTTGGGACACACTTTATGAAGAAGATTTTGTATTCAATTTAGTCATCAATTTAGTCATCATCAAAAGAGACATTTCTAAATGCAGCTGTATTTTTGGAGATATAAATTTCAAACTCTAGGAATGATGATGAAAAAAACATCTGGTAGCACTAAAAATACTTACCAGCTGTTAAAATCTCCAAAAAACTTTTTCGGAATGATTTCACAACAATAATTTGAAAATACATTTTAAAATTTAAATGTAAACGAAACGTTTTAAATAATGTCGGAAAAGACCACATTAATCCATTGGTTCCGTAAAGGCTTACGGGTACATGATAATCCCGCTTTAAAAAGAGTTTTTGAAAAAGCCCAAAAGCAGCCGGAGAAATATTCTGTTCGTCCCATTTTCATATTAGATCCTGGTATAATACAATGGCTAAGGGTTGGAGCAAATCGTTGGCGTTTTCTACAGCAATCTCTGGAGGATTTGCATCATCAGCTAGAGACTTTAAATTCTCGTTTATATGTTGTAAGAGGAAATCCCAAAAATGTTTTCCCCCGGCTATTTGAGGAATGGCACACGGAACTCTTGACATTTGAAGAAGATATTGAGCCTTACAGTATTACACGAGATAAAGAAATTCGTGATTTGGCCAAAAAATATAATGTTGAGGTATTAACTAGCTTTTCACACACTGTCTATAATCCACATGTGGTTATACAGAAGAATATGGGTAAGGCACCATTGACCTATCAGAAATTTCTGGGTCTAATAGAAAAAATGAAAGTACCAGAACCTGAAGAGAAGCCTGAAAGTTTAAAATGTGACTTGCCTCTAAAAGACAGTTGGGAGGAAGAACATGATGACTGTTACAAAGTGCCTACCATGGAGGAATTGGTAAAGAAACCTGAAGAATTGGGTCCTTTGAAATTTCCAGGAGGTCTGTATATCAAATTAAAATTTTAATTTGTATATGAAACTTTATCTTTTTCAGGAGAATCTGAGGCCTTGAAACGCTTAAAATCTTCTTTGTCGAATGAATCCTGGGTGTCGGCATTTGAGAAACCCAATACTCATCCTAATTCCTTGGAACCCAGTACTACTGTATTAAGTCCTTATCTTAAATTTGGCTGCCTTAGTTCTAGACTATTTTATCAACAACTAAATAATGTCTTAAAACGTCATCCCAAACATTCTAAGCCACCCGTATCCCTAATGGGCCAATTGATGTGGCGTGAATTCTATTATACTGCAGCTGCATACGAACCTAACTTTGACCGCATGATGGGTAATTCTTTCTGCCTTCAAATACCCTGGCAAACTAATGATGAACACTTAAAAGCTTGGACTTATGGACGTACAGGTTATCCCTTTATAGATGCCATTATGAGGCAGTTAAGGCAGGAGGGTTGGATACATCATTTGGCTAGACATGCCGTAGCCTGTTTTCTGACACGCGGTGATCTCTGGATCTCTTGGGAGGAGGGCCAAAGAGTATTTGAGGAGTTATTACTTGATCAAGATTGGGCTCTTAATGCGGGCAATTGGATGTGGCTTTCAGCCTCGGCATTTTTTCATCAATATTTTCGTGTTTATAGCCCGGTGGCTTTTGGCAAAAAAACTGATCCCACCGGTAAGTACATACGTAAATATGTACCAGAATTGGCTAAATATCCGGCGGGCAGTATCTATGAACCCTGGAAAGTTTCTCTGGCTGAACAGCGAAAATATGGCTGTGTCTTGGGCACCGACTATCCGCATCGTATTGTTAATCATGAGATTATACACAAGGAGAACATAAAGCGAATGACGGCAGCTTATAAAGTTAATCGTGAAGTTAAGACCGGTAAACAGGAGAACGATGAAAATAGCGAGGAAAAGGTGGGCAAGAGGAAAGCTAAAAATGCTCCCTCAACTTCATCTGTTGGTACAAAAAGAAGAAAGAAATTATGAGAAACGCAAAATACTTAATTTATAGGTATTAAGGTAATTTTTGTAATGAATTTGTTAATTAATTATGATATGTATATATTTTTATACAAATAAAAAGGAAAAGGAATTCGAATATTTGGTAATAATTCCAATAGCACTTTTCTGTAAAGCCTACGTTTCTAAAGACGAGCCAAGTAGTATTAGCAGAAATGGGACCTCATTTATTGCCTATGTCTCTTCTATACGAGTGGAGTAAAATTTATGCTTTTGACACCCTAAATTGGCTTCAATAGGGTTGAGTCCAGAATAACGCCAACATAGATGGCTTTTTTTTGAGGCCCTTTGCTCCACTGGGAGTCAAGGATAACAGAAGAAGATGGCTTAGCAAAAGAAAGTGTTATTTCGACAATATCTATCGCAGATAATTTAGTTTCGTTTCAATACCGATTTCAGCAATTTTGCTATAGAATACCATTTTATATTAAAAATATCTTTCGGGAATACAAATCTACTAGAGTAAAATTATTAAGATGGTTTAAAATATTCAAATTTACAAAAGCGTATATCATCTGGAAATGTTTCCTCCTCCTCATTCAAACGATATTGATAAGTGGCATGTGCCAAGATCTGCTTAGGCATGCGAATTTGAATATTTTCAACAAAACCGGAATGGTTTTTAGATGATTCAGGATAATGTATCTCATCTCGGAATTTCTCCAGATATTCTATATCGAAAGAACCTGATTTTGCCAAATTATCATCAAATCCAGAATCAATATCGATGGGAGCTAGATTTGATGTAATGAATTGAGGTAGAGGTGTTGATTGTGGTTCATTGTTATAATTCTGGACGACGTCAGTATCCTCATTCATCATTTTTTCAACATCTATATCAATAATTTTAACATCACTTGATTTAGTGGGTCTGTTACAAGAGAAACTTCTGGTTATTTTTGAAATGCTAATGATTTTGAAATATTTTGAAATTGGAAAGTTATGCCGCAGAGATTTTACTGCGAAAAACGTTAATTGAGTTAACATTAGTCGTTATTATATTAAATTTTTATTAAACTTAAATGTTTTTTTTAAGAACAATTGAATTGTGACAGAAGGTAGTTAACAAAAAATTGAAAATATTTTTTTTTCTTACGATTTTCAAAACTTTGTCATAAAAGTAAAATTTTGAAAAATTCACTAAAACAAGAGATTTTTTATTAAAAAATTGTATCATAACATCAAATGTTTTCTCAATCATTAATTTTCCCAGTTAAATCTCTACCCCGATATTTTCGAAATGCAAAATATTCGAAAATCCATTTAGTTTCAAAAATATGCCGAAGTTTCTGTTTAAAAAAGCCTTCCTCATTAGGTGATTTTAAAATTATGGATGTAAATATGGAACAAATGATGTGTGAAAATATTGAACCCGAGTCTAATTATAATACTCCAGCTGCATCCGAAACTTTTACACCAAGTGTTGAAAATAGTGTCATGGAAGCCCCCACAGATATAAATGCTTGGGCTAATGAGTTTATGGAAAAAGCTGGTACACTCGATATGGAATATGTCGAGAAATTAAATGAGGAGATCCATTATCCGGAACCACCCAAAGATCGTTCCGGTTTGTATACGTTTGAAGGTATAAAGGTTTGGTTGCCTCAGAAAATGTTAACACCAGCCACGTATCGTTATCGTTTGGATGAGGGCGAAGAGGAAACATTGCCAGATGATATACGCATTTGTAGATTTGAAAATTTTAAACCATCTTCCTAAATTAGTTTTTTGAATGAAATATTATTATAATGAAATATAATCTGTTATTCTAGATCAATTTATTAAAATTATGTTTACTGAGCCTGTCAGATATCTTGGTGTCGTTTTGAACTTTAAAATGTTCTGGAGACTAAGTACTCAATCTGAGGAGTATAGAGCATCAATTGCACCGCACCTTTGCAGAAGAACCATAGGCAATATTTGGTCTTACTTCTCTGCTTGCCTTTACTAATGTATGGAGTTCATTTCTGGCAGAGACCGAATATTGTTTTATTTTTAAAATCAATCAAGTATAAATATCATTGCCGATGAAAATTTATTTTCATTTCGATCGATGAATAAAAATGAGGGATTTATATTTGAAATATAAATATCCCTCATAATGAAAATTTTAAATATCTTGAACGCTAAATATCCGAACAGAAAAATATTTTATTGATTGTTTTATTTTTGAACTTCTGTTTTGACTTTGAAAAATAAAATATTTTTGAAATTAAAACAACTTTTAACAATGAATGTATGAATATGTTTCCAATTAATTGCAATGTTTTAGGACATCGAAGTTAAACCTAATAGTCCTAATGGAACTATTGGTGGTTTATTTGACTCGCAAAACCATTTCAACATATAATTTGCAACAATAATTGAATTTATTGTTATTTAAAAGTCCTAAAGACTTTTTATACCAGGACAAATCTTCTTCTTCTGTCATTCTTGGCTCCCAGTGGAGCATAGGGAATGGAAGGATGCAGAATTGCCTGACGTCTCTAGCTACCAGGTAAGAACTGTATCCAATTCCCAATCTAACCTTCTCGTGGTACATCCTGGAAACCTTAGCAACCTAGTTTTAGATGCGGTAAACAACCAGTGTGGGATTCTAGGTCAGGGCGAATATAAAAGGGAGTTATCTAAAAACCATTCCAACGTATATGGTCTAAGGGTCTAAGATAATTGTACTTCGTAAAGTACGAAAATGCAGCGTCTGTTCAATATGTTAGTTGCGGCTGCAAGCGGGCATCAGTCTCGGATCGAGCGGCTCGCTACATAAACGTGCCTTGTGTCTTTGGACCCATCACCCACCGACCTAGCACTCACGATGTTTTAAGCATGGAAAGAAACATGCGAGGAATCCCCCTGATACGGCAGTTGGCGCAAGGATTTTGGAGTTTCCTAATCTATGCAAGAACATTATGATGAATGAAACCAGGACAAATACAGAAATAAAATTTGAATATTTTCTACCAAATTTTTTTTTTCATCGGATGAAAAAAGATGAAAATAATTTTGAACTGATAAATATCCCAAACGATTTTTTTATTTTTTATTTTCATCGGATTGAAAAACGATACAAAATTTTTTGAACAATTAAAAATCTTTGGGGATATTTATTATTTTTTAAACTTCAATGATTGTTTTTGTATGGATTAAAATATGAAAATATTGTTTTAAAAGTATTAATATTCGGTCTCTGATTTCTGGTTTTAAAATCTGCAAGGCTACTCTGTGATCTTCTTTTGGTCCAGTGAATATTTTGGATAAGTTTAATAAAATTCCAAATGAAGTTTACTACAGTGTACTTACTATCTTCTTCGACTTATACATGTATTTCTTCGAACATCTCTGAAGATCTATATTCCTCTAAACATGGGCTCCTAATTATATAAGTATACTGTTGAACCTAAATCAAATAAGTGGAAGAAGGAAGCCCACACTTCTTTCTCCCGAAGTAAGCACAGAGCCTGTTGCCAACACACCCAAGCTAAGAGTTGTTAAGATTAACAAGGCAGTCCCGAAAAGAAGAGCGTAAAGAGGGCAAGGTCGGGAGACGAGCAACCTCGACTTCAAACAAGATCAAGAAGTCAGTAAGTTCAGACAGCTTTCATAGATCACAATGTAGGATTAAAAATTATCTGTGGGAGCTGATTGAAGCCCGGATATTAGGCAGTATTCGTCCTTTTAAGGGCTCTAAGGATGCCTTATTATACAAGGGTGCGGAATGGCAGAGGGGAGCGAAGCTAGTTAACTGCGGTAATGCGAGGTCTTTCGACTTTCTAAAAACCGTGGTCGACGGCTGCGGCGACCTCTGCTCTTCTGTCAAACTTGACGTAGTTCTGGTCTCTGAACTTCCGGTTCGGCAGGTTGTGACGGCATGTTTCCGAAGTACGGTAAGGACAACGGAAACAATTCTAGACGCCCTGCAGAACCAGAATATCTTCGTTACATCTGGTTGGAAGTTTATTTCTTCCAACTGCTGTAATGGAAACTAAGGTATGGACAATAAGTTCTCCGTGGACAAGGTATCATTTGCAAAATTGGCGTCGACAATGGGGTGTTGTCAATTTAGGCCAAGTTTAGATACTCTAAACGCAAGATAGTGGACCGTGCACACAGGCAAAATCTGCCATTAGTCATTGGAGCCGACGCTAATGCACACCACGTCGTTTGGGGAAGCTCCGACACAAACGCAAGAGGTGAGTCAATTTTTTCGATGGAGCGTCTCCAACGGCCTTGGAGTCAATCCAACTAAAACGGAACTTGTACTCTTCTCACGTAAATACAAAATTCCCACCTTTACTCTTCCAAAATTAAACAAGGTTGAACTTTCGCTCACTGACCATGCCAAATACCTGGGGGTCATCTTGGACTCAAAACTGTCCTGGAGCCTGAACACCCAACTTAGGGTGTCTAAAGCATCTATTGCACTATATTCGTGTAGAGGGGCCATTGGCAAAACCTGGGGTCTGAATCCCATTAACACTGCCTGGCTCTTCAACATGGTGGTTAAGCCTATATTAATGTATGGTGCGCTGGTCTGGTGGCCTGCACTCATCAAGGCAAACCAGTTGCACTATTTTAACAAAATCTTGAGATCTGCCGCTCTAATGATTACCGGTGCTTTAAGAACTACTCCATCTAAGGCACTCTTAACCATGCTAAACTGGCTCCCAGCTGAACTAATGGCAATGCAAATTGCTCTTAACTCGGCTGTCCGTCTCAGCACAATTGGAACCTGGTCCCACTCACAAATCGGACATTCCACCATCCTGGGCAAAATCACTAATATCCCTGAACATATAGACTACTGCATATCCACTCCTATCTTTGACAAATCCTTCACTGTGACTATCTCTGGAGAACCCCCATCCTTAGATGATGGCTGTCTAGAGGTTTACACTGATGGATCGAAGTCAAAGATAGGCGTAGGGGGGGGAGGGGCTTCTTCATCCCATTGCTTGGGAAGGAAATCTGCTTTAGGCTCCCGGATCAATGCAGTGTCCTACAATCCGAGATTTCGGCTATCCACAAAGCAGTCAAATGGTTGAGATACCACAGAGTATACGACAGGGATATTCGCTTTTGTATCGACAGTCAGGCTGCAATAAAATCCCTATCTAATGTCCATACGACATCTGTTCTTACCAGCGAATGCCGGGCATCTCTTAACGAGATGGCGAGACATTGCAAAATCGAACTCTTATGGGTACCCGGGCACAACAACATACCTGGTAACTCCACCGCGGACAAACTTGCTAAATCCGGTGCTCTCCTGAGTCAGGATAGCATCGACCAATTTACGGGCTTACCACTATCCGCCTGCAAATCAATAATTAGGCAATCACTTTATGCGTCAGCGCAAAACGAGTGGTCTTCGATAACGAACTGCTCCATATCCAGGCAAACATGGCCCACCTACAACACTAAACGTTCAAATATCTTGGTAACTCTACCCCGTCATAGACTTCGCAATCTTATCTCGACCCTAACAGGGCACTGCGTTTTTGGGCTTCATGCCAGGAGACTTAATCTTCAATTTTATGACTACTGTCGCAGCTGTCACAACATAGAAGAGGAGGAGACAGTGACTCATCTTCTCTGTCACTGCCCCGCCCTCTCGACCCCTAGGGCTCTCTTTTTGGGGGCACTTTTTCTGCATGATTTATCGGATCTAGCGAGTATTGACATTCGTAAAATAGACTCATTTATCAGGGCTTCAGGATGGCTTGATCAGCCTCTCACTGATAGCCTGGAGTAATTGCCTTTGTTCTTTTCTTCCAGTCTATCCCTTGCAGGTAACACAAAGGAACCGCTTTTTTGGACCCAAGTGACGCTGACCTACATCGGCTGCCTGCTTAACCTAACCTAACCTAGATACTCTAAACATGGTGGATCCAAAGAAGCTGCTATTGGTGCATCTAAACCTACAGCACTGTGAAGCGGCATCGGCCGAAATGATAAGGCTGCTTGTCGATTCTATTGGCATTTGGCAAACATTGCTTTAAAATCAACTTTATTTGTTGATATTTACAAGTTATACATACAACATCCTTAAGTTAACAGCTTTACTCCACATATCTTCCTCAACTCTTAGATCTTTCCTTCCTTCACTTCACCTCTGTAACAGTCGTAGGGACCAATGAGGTTTCCGACTAACTCTCTCTGGGTGGCATGTCTCAGCGGGTTCCAACCCTCTCATTGGGTACACTGCCCATAAAAAAAACATTGAACATTCAAAACACTAACACTACAATACAAACACAATACCCGACATTTTCTTCAGAGGCTGATGTTGTGCCCTCTGACTTGCCCTCCCAACCTAGTCACATTGAAGTTCCAGTTCTATACAAATGTGACCCCTAATACCACCCGACTTCTCCAACCTTACTTTACCTCCATACCACTCGAATTCTTTAGTTCAAAGACATTGTTTCTAATTTAAAATCCACAATCATACAAATTTTCTTTTATTGTTAAAAATCTTAAAACTAAACATAAAATATCCTAACATACCAAGAAACACAAATTAAATTTTTCTTATCTTTAATCTTATTGCGTTGTTTTTCTTTTATGTATATAAATTTTTCAACTACACCCTCAAGTCTAAATCAAATATTCCTTTTCTGTTAAATAAAACTTATAACGAACTAATACAAATACCCTGAGAGAGCTCCCTAAGGCTAATATTCAATATTTTCACTATTTATTCTTTCAAATCAAACTAAACGCGATTATTTCATTTGATTTAAACTTAATTTCCGGTTTATCTATCGTAATAGATTAAAGACAAAATTGAAAAATAACGCAAATAAAAAAAACTATGTCCTAACTTATAACTGAAATAAATAATTAACAAGAATGTAAACAAATAAAAAGTAACGAACTAACAAATTTAAAAAGAAATTACTTAAACTAAAATTAACTAAATTTAAAGTTTTGAAATTCTTTTATATTTTAATTTTATGCAATTTTTCTTGTTATTTTTATAGATTTTTATCGATTTTTTTATATTCCTTTTTTTTTATTCTTTTTTTCTTATATATTTATATTTTTTTAAATTGTTTTTAATAGTTTTTCTTTTTTTAACAAATTTTTAATTTGGCCTGTTTTATTGGCCTAGACACAAAATGGTGATTCTTCAGTATCTATCAGTATCACTCTTACGAAATCGAAAAAAAGTGTTACCTGGCTAAGGCTTATTGGTTTTGTGGTGGCATCAAATATTTCATCCAGTTATTTGAGGATTCCGCCTTTAAAATTATAGGCCCAAAGGATAGATCGTCTTAGCCAGCTAAATGATTTGGTTAATACAAAAAATATTCACTTAAATGCATTGCACAAAATAAATTCTTTAACAAAATTTATTCTTACGTTTTTCTGTTTTTTTTTCTTTATTTATAATATTTTAACGAAACACCGTTTGTGCGAACTGTCTCCAGTATTCTCTATTAAAACTAATAACAAAACAAAATTACTTTAAAATTAAATAAATTATTTAATTTATTCTCACTTTTTTTATATTTCAAAAATATTTACTTTTGTGTTTAACCACAGATTTAAAAAAAAAGACTTGTGTGCACACCACCAACTTGTTTGCTTTTGATTTCTTATTTTATTAATTTATGTCCAAAACCTATAAAGATTTCCACTTTTCCCCTGTGGTGAAAATCCAATTTTCCAATTTTCCCAAATTTTCCAATTCTTTTGCCGCCCTAACAGCCATCTTTTTTTACATTTTTTTATTTAAATTTAGTTTTTGTTCTTTTTATTCGTCTTTTTTTTTGTTTTTCCCGCCCTACTGTGCTGACTCAATTCATCAATGAAATTTCCCCACCTCTGTATTATCATTGCCATACTACACACACATATGTAATAGATACGTTCCACACGCAGTGCTGGCAACTGTATCGTGTGTAATTCTTTTCTTTTGACATTAAAACACACATGGCGGAGGAACTTCATTTAATTATCGTACCAAAAGTAGAGAAGAAATAAGAAAAAAAACATCAAATAAAATTAAAATTCTTTTTTAGCTACATAAAGAAAAAATAAAATAGTTTCTGATACACAGAAACACTTTATCAGAAAACAGAAGTAAAACAAAAAAAAAAACCAACGCGGACAAACGAAAAGCAATAGAAAAATTAACAATGGCCAAGAGCGTTTTAGACAATTACCACCGCATATTATGGAGGCGCTATGGGCACCATGCCAGTCCATGATACAACTCCAGAGAAATCCCCTGAGAATATTAAAATGGGATACGTAACATAGAGGAAAATGCATCGGCCGAGGTTAAAAAAATGCTTTTGGGCAATAAGTGTCAACTCAATGAAAACACAGGTTTCCCGAGAACGTGGTGAACAATTGGCTGTCGAATATGGCATCAAGTTTATGGAAACATCCACCCAGACCAGCTTTAATGTTGAAGAGGCTTTCCTTACCCTAGCTAGTGATATAAAAGCAAAAATGGAAAAACGAATGGAGGCCAACAATCTCGCCAAAGGTGGTCATCAATTGAAATCAAATGATTATAGAAAAGTTGGTTGTCAGGGTGCAGTCTGCTTTGACGAGGTAAATACAACGACGAATGTAGTTTTCTTACATCTTGTTAAGCTTAACAAGAACTTAAACCTTTTTTATTGTAATAATATTAAAAATAATAAAGATGATAAAAAATATAAAATTTATAAAAAAAAACAATAACAAAAAGAACTACACGTGAAATCAAACCACAATTGTTTGGATCAAAACGGACGGACGGACGTAACAATAAGTAAACGGACGGACGGACGTAACAATAAGTAAACGGACGGACGGACATATCAATAAGTAAACGGACGGACGGACGTATCAATAAGTAAACGGACGGACGGACGTATGAATAAGTAAACGGACGGACGGACGTATGAATAAGTAAACGGACGGACGGACGTATGAATAAGTAAACGGACGGACGGACGTATGAATAAGTAAACGGACGGACGGACGTATCAATAAGCAAACGGACAGACGGACGTATGAATAAGTAAACGGACGGACGGACGTATGAATATTTTGAAAACCCATTACACCCGCAACAAAACTCCGTGTCATACAAGTTTACGTAGTAGGAAACGGTGTGCGGTGTTTTTGTGATGGAATACAATCCAACGTGGGGAACTCCCACACCCTGATACAGAGTCTCATGTTCTACTACAGATTAGCCGGGACAAATTTAGTATCACAACATACAGAACAGGAACCATCAGTTATAAAACCTATTCTTCCTAATAAAAACTCCTACTTAAGTGTCGGAAACCTCATTTATAGCGTTTTTGAAGCAGAACCACATAAGAACTTTTCTTAAGGTAAGAAAAATCATAGTGGTTACCCATAATAAAAGATTTAAATATAAGAATTTCTTGTTATTGATTTTCTCGAATCAATAGGGCACACAAAGTGCTTATATTAAAGTCGAACGCCTACAAAAGGCTTACAAAAGTTAAAATAAATCTTGTTAAATTATATCAAATAAATATTTTCGTCATTTATAAAAAAAACAAATCTCTTTTATCAGGGCATCACCTCTAATCATTTACACCTTTTGGATATGGCTGCTTCATACTTAGACTAACCCTCTAAGATACTTTTTTAATAAAAAGGATCAAGAGAAACATGGATTCCTAACATCTAATTCAAAGTTTTACGGGAAGTATATTGCAATTTATCTATAATAAGCATTTACTTTGTGTTATTTTCAATCTTTTTCCAGCGGTACATCATTTTATGAAAATATTGCACTTTGAGAAAAAACTGAGGGACAACACAACATTAATGATATCACAGATTAATCACAGTCAACTATAAAAATAAGGTATTTAAACTAATAATTACTAATTCTATATCACAGATCTTAAAATTTAAATGCTAAAATAGTGCAAAAATTGGGACAACACGACAATTATTTGTATAATCACTTTAAAATAAATACAAAAATAATCACTTTAATAAATAATTGTCTTATATCCTAATATTGCACATAAATTTATATTGCACTTAAACTTTAATATCTTTTACGTGATAAATCCCTATCGTCTTTCCATCTAACGTCTCTAGTTCGTACATGTTATTGCCTATCGGTCTTACTATCCTACATTTTAAAAATTTTCTACAGAACTTGGCATTAATATTCTTTTCGAAGTTACTTTGGACCATATTTCTTCGATAAACTTCTTGTCCAGGAACAAATTTTACTACTCGCGCTCTTTTATTATATCTTTCGGCGCTCTTTTCGTAGGCTTTTGTCATGTTTTCTTTAATCTGTTCCCTAATTGTTTCAATTCTATCATTCGCTTTTGGTAGTATGCGATTTTCAGTAATCGATTGAAGTTTCCTAGCCAGTTTGTAGTCTGCTCCGCTCGAATACATGTGGTATCCGAACAACGCAAAGAACGGAGTAAAACCAATGGCACTATGGAAAGAATTTCTTAACGCGCAGTCTATTTCGGACAAATAGAGATCCCAATCTCGGTGATCGTCCTTTAAATATGCTCTTATCGCTGCCAGAATACTTTGATTTACGCGCTCAGAAGCATTACTGCTGGGTTGATAAACGGGCGTTTTAATATGTTGAATTTTGTAAATTTCAAGCATCTTTTGAAAATTTTTCGAGACAAATTGAGCTCCGTTATCTGTATGGATTAGCTCTGGTACACCAAATTTGTGGAATATTTCGTGAGTTAGGAATTCTATTACGTTAGCTGCTGTTGCGTCTTTCATGGCCTTGATGAATGTATATTTTGAGAAGTGATCAAGCACTATAAAAACATAGCAGTTTCCGTTCTTGGACCTTGGGTATTTTCCGAGAAAATCCAGGTAAAGTTTTTGAAACGGACGCTCTGTTATTACCTGATTTCCTATTTCAGGTCGCATATTTTGATTTGTTGGTTTGATCTCTTTACAAGTTTGGCAGTTTTTGATAAAATTTTTAATTTGCGTTGCCATTTTTGGCCAATAAAAGAATCGCCTTACTCTCTCTAAAGTTTTTGTTATTCCACCGTGCGCTGCTGTCAAACTAGTGTGAGCTTTTTCAATAATTGTTTGAGTGATATTTGGCGGTACCCACATTTTCCACTGGCTATCGCTAGACTCTTCACGATTGAACTCTAATCTTTTGAAAACAATTCCATCTTGGACTTTGAGATCGGGTAAACGGTTATTGTTTTCTTCGACGTGCTTTATTAGGTCCAGGTACTCGTCGCTTTGGAACTCGGTAGTTTCGAAATCAAAAATATCATCCATATTTAATTCGCTTACACTTTCGTCTCCGGGCAACCTCGATAGCATATCGGCCACTATATTTTCCGAGCCTTTCCGATGCTCGATCTGAAAATCGAAGGCTTGGAGCTGTAGAGACCAACGCGCTAGCCTACCGGTCAAATCCTTTAGGGACATCAGCCATTTAAGGCTGGCGTGGTCAGTTACCATCGTAAACGGCATCATTTCGACGTATGGCCGAAACTTTTTCACTGCCATTACAGCTGCCAAACATTCTTTCTCCGTCACACTGTAGTTTTTCTGGCATGTATTTAATTTTTGGCTATAGAAAGCTATCGGATGCTCTTCATCTCTGTCGTTCTTCTGATACAAGACCGCACCGATTCCATAATCGCTAGCATCGCACTGAATCCAAAATCGTTTTGAAAAATCTGCATGACGCAAAACTGGTGCTGATGTTAGGGCCTTTTTAAGATTGTCGAAAGCTTCGATAGATTCTGGAGTCATTTCGAATTTTTTCATTTTCTTAAGTCTATCGGTGAGTGGAGCCGATATGGTGGCAAAATCCTTTATGAAACGCCTATACCATCCAGCGGTCCCTAAAAAGCTGCGGACTTCTCGAGGAGTTTTTGGGATTCGGATCTCCTGAATTGCCCTAACTTTTTCAGGATCAGTTTTTAAACTTCCCCCACCTATAATAAATCCTAGGTATCTCAGCTCCTGGAAACAAAATTGCGACTTCTTAAGTCCTATAGTGAGATTTGCCTTTCGTAGGCATGATGCTACTTCCTCAAGTATCGCCAAATGTTTCTCAAAATTATTCGAGATAACGAGAAGATCGTCCAAATAGATGAAAACATTTTCTTTAAGCTTTTGAGGTATGACCTTGTCCATCAGTCTGCACAGTCGTTGGGCCGCGTTACACAACCCGAACGGCATGACGCGAAACTGATAGAGAGGTCTACCTGCCAGAGTGAAAGCTGTGTAAGGCTTACTCTCTTCGTCTAGCTCTATCTGCCAGAAAGCAAACTTAAGGTCAACGCTGCTAATATAGTACGTTTCATCTATCCTGCTTAGAATACCGTCTATATTCTGAAGCGGATAAGCGTCTTTGACCGTTAGCTTGTTTAGCTTTCTGGCATCAAGGCAGAATCGATTCTTCCCTGGTTTTCTTACTACTGTGGTTCTATTGGACCACGGACTCTCGCTCTCTTCTATTACATTTAGTGCTAACATAGAATCTATTTCGGCGTAAACTATTTTCTGCACTGCCGGTGAAACCGGGTAGTGACGGTCCTTAAAAGGTTCAGCACCATCTACTAGCTTAATTACGTGTTTCTCTAGAGTAGTGCATCCTAGACCAAGCTGTTCAAAGGCTGGAAACTTTTGGATTACTATATCTAACATTGCCTGTTGCTTTCCAGTCAAGATATGTGGCTTGCACTTATGGTTTTCTACTTTAAAATCTTCTTGAACTTTCTCTATTGCCACTTCTTCGACTGGAAAAACCTCAGGAGCTAGATTGAAGCTTATCCAAAAGTCTACACCTAAGTACGCTTCTTGTTCTAGGTCTGGACACAAATAGAATCTAATTATACTAAACTTATCCTTATATTCTACTTCTAAATCTAATTGACCTAATAACCTATGTTGTTTTCCAGAAGCTGTAGATACCTTAGAAAATATTGGCTTAAAACTAACTCCTAACTTATCTACTAGTTCCCTACAACCTTTCCCTAACAAACTAATGGAAGCACCTGTATCTAATAAACCTTTAATTCTAGCGTTCCCTATACTAATTTCTGCAAAAGCCCTATTATCTGTTTCCCTATCAGCTGTTTTAACTGCTCCTATAACTAATTTTCTAACTCGTTTCTTATCCCTAAACTTTTTTCTTAACCTTAAAATCTTATCACTAACTGGCTTACTACAACTAATTGACTCATTGAAAATCCTATCTCTAACTCTCTGATAATTTTCTTCCCGCTCGCTAAATGAAAAATTGTGGCGGTTTTGTGGCCTAATTTTATTAAAATTTTTAAAAATACTAATTAAATTTTTATTGTTATCATTCACAGAATCTGCGGGGTTTCCGATGAACGATGGTTCCCCGCAGTTCCCTCGCTCTTCAAAAAATTCCGGGATTTACAGTCGGCACAATTCGGCGTTATGACGTCTGGTTTGCCGCACCTATAACAAAACAAAGACCGCTGAGCCGAAGGGCAATCCATAAACATGTGTCCTGGTTGACGACAATTCCAACATATCAGTGGATTCTTTGATCTTACCGTTCTTATCTCCTCAACATCGCCAAAATCAGGTTTATCAACGCTCTCAAAAATTTCATTGACTTGCCTTGAGAAACGCTTGACAGGTACCGAAGAATGTGGAGTCCTGGATTCTTTACGGCAAAAGATTTTCTCGGCCTCTACACATTCTTGTCGTAGTTCCTCAACTGAACTTACGACAATCGGGTAAACTCTGCTTCTTAGTTCATCTCTCAAGTTCTTTTTTATCATTTTAACCATCTCCCTTTCAGGCATGGAGATATCCAACCGCGATCTCATTTGCGTCATCACGAAGAAGAAGTCATCAATGTCTTCGCCAGGCAATTGTTTTCGCTCAACAATATCGCTCATCAATTCAAAGTTTGACCTCGTGGACTGGTATTGCTTGAGCAGCGCCTCTTTAAGGGTGGTCCATTCGGTCACATAGTTCATCTTAATGAACAACCAGTACCACTTTTCGGCTACTCCCTTCACAAAAAGGTGAAAGTTATCTAAAACTTCGTCCCAAGGCACACGATACTGACGCTGCAGACGCTCAATCCGAAAAACAAAATCTTCGACGGCCAATTTTTTGGTATTACCGTCGAATTCAAGACCCCATTTGTCTATTCTCATCTTGTGGCCACTTTTGGATGTTCCTGTGTCATTTACTTCTGCTGAACCTCTGGAAGATTGCGCAGAATGGTTTGACGACGTTTCCATAGGTTGAAAAGAAGCACTGGCGTTTTTTATGGCATTAGGCAGAACTTCATCCCTAAGCTTCTTATTTTCCTGCTGGGTATGTTGTAATACTAAGCTCATCTTACTAACCGTAGTTGTTAACTCTAAGACTTGCCTTTTAATGTCACTAACTTGAGAAGAAATACCCTGCTCGACAGCGGATCTTATTATTTGCTCCATGCTGTTTTCATTCGACCTTTGCTCTACCGGTGGAGCAGAACTTGTCGAAGGAAGAACATTGATCGTATTCGATTTGTCATGGATTTGAGGATTATTCTGACCTTGACTCATTTCGAAATTTCTGTTCACAGACGATTTCCTACTGGGAGTGTTAGATTTGTATGTCTTACCAAAAGTTACAGGGGTGGATCTATTTAAGTCAAATTGCACCTGTCTATCACGTTTTCTAGATCTGGTGGCAATTGGACTTCGGGACATATCAAAAGAAATCAAAAGCTTTAAAAATTTTCTTGTGGTTTCCGCAAATTTAAACAAAAAAAAAATCAGAACTTTCGTTTATAATTTAATTTCCGGTTTGAGTATTTCCGTTTTATTTTCTTTTATTAGATTCTGTTGAGAGTTTATTTGTGTGAATATTTTTTTTTTTTCCAAGAAATTTTGAGCTAATATAAGCCAAAATTGCTTTTTCTTATATTGAATTTCAAAAAAAAATGTATTTTTCTATAATTAAATTAAAAAAAAAATTTGTATGATAAGCTTTGATTGGTATGGAGGTAGGAGGCGGTTATCAAAGTGGTCAAGCTTTTCTAGAAACATCGGGCATATACAATCACATTTAACACTAAAACAAAAAGAAACAATCTTACGGTACCTTCTCATACATTCAACATCAAATTTTTCTGAAATGAGCTATGAGAAGTTTATGAGTAATCCCTAATACATCTGACCCTAAGACTCTCAGATTATCTGTAGGCGGCTATCAAGAAAAAACTCATTTACCCTAAGCTTAACAAAAAAAAATACTGAAACTAACAAAATAACAAACAGAAATAGACTAAATACATTTAAGGTAATCACTACACATAATTCCTAAGCTATTTCCATCTACTTCTGGGGGCAAATGTCAAAATTTTCTCTTCTCTAATAACAAAACAGCAAAGACCTTTAGTACTACCTTAGAAAACTGCACGTTCTTAAGGGCTACTAAATATCTAGACTATATTTGCATCAGATTAGAGTACATTTTGTTTAAATATTTCAAAAAAAATTATTATTTTATTTTTACATGTGTAGGTCTTAAAACATGTCACTTACTGTACAAGTTAAAAAACTTTCGAATTGGATTTTTCAAAAGAGTTTAACTTGCCTCTATTCTGAAAAATTGGGCGCCATTTATGTAACAGTCGTAGGGACCAATGAGGTTTCCGACTAACTCTCTCTGGGTGGCATGTCTCAGCGGGTTCCAACCCTCTCATTGGGTACACTGCCCATAAAAAAAAACATTGAACATTCAAAACACTAACACTACAATACAAACACAATACCCGACATTTTCTTCAGAGGCTGATGTTGTGCCCTCTGACTTGCCCTCCCAACCTAGTCACATTGAAGTTCCAGTTCTATACAAATGTGACCCCTAATACCACCCGACTTCTCCAACCTTACTTTACCTCCATACCACTCGAATTCTTTAGTTCAAAGACATTGTTTCTAATTTAAAATCCACAATCATACAAATTTTCTTTTATTGTTAAAAATCTTAAAACTAAACATAAAATATCCTAACATACCAAGAAACACAAATTAAATTTTTCTTATCTTTAATCTTATTGCGTTGTTTTTCTTTTATGTATATAAATTTTTCAACTACACCCTCAAGTCTAAATCAAATATTCCTTTTCTGTTAAATAAAACTTATAACGAACTAATACAAATACCCTGAGAGAGCTCCCTAAGGCTAATATTCAATATTTTCACTATTTATTCTTTCAAATCAAACTAAACGCGATTATTTCATTTGATTTAAACTTAATTTCCGGTTTATCTATCGTAATAGATTAAAGACAAAATTGAAAAATAACGCAAATAAAAAAAACTATGTCCTAACTTATAACTGAAATAAATAATTAACAAGAATGTAAACAAATAAAAAGTAACGAACTAACAAATTTAAAAAGAAATTACTTAAACTAAAATTAACTAAATTTAAAGTTTTGAAATTCTTTTATATTTTAATTTTATGCAATTTTTCTTGTTATTTTTATAGATTTTTATCGATTTTTTTATATTCCTTTTTTTTTATTCTTTTTTTCTTATATATTTATATTTTTTTAAATTGTTTTTAATAGTTTTTCTTTTTTTAACAAATTTTTAATTTGGCCTGTTTTATTGGCCTAGACACAAAATGGTGATTCTTCAGTATCTATCAGTATCACTCTTACGAAATCGAAAAAAAGTGTTACCTGGCTAAGGCTTATTGGTTTTGTGGTGGCATCAAATATTTCATCCAGTTATTTGAGGATTCCGCCTTTAAAATTATAGGCCCAAAGGATAGATCGTCTTAGCCAGCTAAATGATTTGGTTAATACAAAAAATATTCACTTAAATGCATTGCACAAAATAAATTCTTTAACAAAATTTATTCTTACGTTTTTCTGTTTTTTTTTCTTTATTTATAATATTTTAACGAAACACCGTTTGTGCGAAC
This sequence comes from Stomorhina lunata, assembly GCA_933228675.1. NCBI lineage: Eukaryota > Metazoa > Arthropoda > Insecta > Diptera > Rhiniidae > Stomorhina > Stomorhina lunata. The sequence continues at coordinate 96,572,545 of OW121741.1, forward strand.
TGTCTCCAGTATTCTCTATTAAAACTAATAACAAAACAAAATTACTTTAAAATTAAATAAATTATTTAATTTATTCTCACTTTTTTTATATTTCAAAAATATTTACTTTTGTGTTTAACCACAGATTTAAAAAAAAAGACTTGTGTGCACACCACCAACTTGTTTGCTTTTGATTTCTTATTTTATTAATTTATGTCCAAAACCTATAAAGATTTCCACTTTTCCCCTGTGGTGAAAATCCAATTTTCCAATTTTCCCAAATTTTCCAATTCTTTTGCCGCCCTAACAGCCATCTTTTTTTACATTTTTTTATTTAAATTTAGTTTTTGTTCTTTTTATTCGTCTTTTTTTTTGTTTTTCCCGCCCTACTGTGCTGACTCAATTCATCAATGAAATTTCCCCACCTCTGTATTATCATTGCCATACTACACACACATATGTAATAGATACGTTCCACACGCAGTGCTGGCAACTGTATCGTGTGTAATTCTTTTCTTTTGACATTAAAACACACATGGCGGAGGAACTTCATTTAATTATCGTACCAAAAGTAGAGAAGAAATAAGAAAAAAAACATCAAATAAAATTAAAATTCTTTTTTAGCTACATAAAGAAAAAATAAAATAGTTTCTGATACACAGAAACACTTTATCAGAAAACAGAAGTAAAACAAAAAAAAAAACCAACGCGGACAAACGAAAAGCAATAGAAAAATTAACAATGGCCAAGAGCGTTTTAGACAATTACCACCGCATATTATGGAGGCGCTATGGGCACCATGCCAGTCCATGATACAACTCCAGAGAAATCCCCTGAGAATATTAAAATGGGATACGTAACATAGAGGAAAATGCATCGGCCGAGGTTAAAAAAATGCTTTTGGGCAATAAGTGTCAACTCAATGAAAACACAGGTTTCCCGAGAACGTGGTGAACAATTGGCTGTCGAATATGGCATCAAGTTTATGGAAACATCCACCCAGACCAGCTTTAATGTTGAAGAGGCTTTCCTTACCCTAGCTAGTGATATAAAAGCAAAAATGGAAAAACGAATGGAGGCCAACAATCTCGCCAAAGGTGGTCATCAATTGAAATCAAATGATTATAGAAAAGTTGGTTGTCAGGGTGCAGTCTGCTTTGACGAGGTAAATACAACGACGAATGTAGTTTTCTTACATCTTGTTAAGCTTAACAAGAACTTAAACCTTTTTTATTGTAATAATATTAAAAATAATAAAGATGATAAAAAATATAAAATTTATAAAAAAAAACAATAACAAAAAGAACTACACGTGAAATCAAACCACAATTGTTTGGATCAAAACGGACGGACGGACGTAACAATAAGTAAACGGACGGACGGACGTAACAATAAGTAAACGGACGGACGGACATATCAATAAGTAAACGGACGGACGGACGTATCAATAAGTAAACGGACGGACGGACGTATGAATAAGTAAACGGACGGACGGACGTATGAATAAGTAAACGGACGGACGGACGTATGAATAAGTAAACGGACGGACGGACGTATGAATAAGTAAACGGACGGACGGACGTATCAATAAGCAAACGGACAGACGGACGTATGAATAAGTAAACGGACGGACGGACGTATGAATATTTTGAAAACCCATTACACCCGCAACACCTCTTCATCATAGCATTAACTTATGATGTTCTGCATATTCTTACAACAGCTTAATGTGGCATGCAACACAACTACTATTAAGTTGTCCCATTATCTATTACTGGGTTTTCTGGCTCATGCACCAAACAAGTATGTGCAAGTGTGTCGTATTGCAGTACTCCTTGTAGTTGCAATAACTCTGTCATTGTAAAGGTTGTATCATGGATGAGTTTACTCGAGCAGAAAGCTACTTTAAATCATTATCATGACGGAAATCATACTTTGTATAATTTCGAAAATAAGTAGTGATTTATAGACTAGAACTTGACTATGACATAAAATGCTTGCTGGGTTATTTTTAAAAACTAGCATTTATCCTTTTGTTTTTGTATGTTTTTCAAGATGTTAGTTAATTATTAGATCTTTCCTTCTATGTAAGCATCTACAAGCTGCATTTTATTCTTTTTATACCCTTCACCAATAGGTGAAAGGGTATTATAAGTTTGTGATTCCGTTTGTAATTCCGTTTGTAATTAGTGATCGTAGACCCCATAAAAATTATACCGATCGACTCAGAATCGGGAGGAGAATCGATTAAGCGATGTCCGTCTGTCTGTCTGTCTGTCTGTCCGTCCGTCTGTCTGTCTGTCTGTTGAAATCAAGTTTCTGAAGCCCCTGGAGGATGAACCTACATAAATTATATATCAGATCTTAGGAAATTCTCCCGCAATGAACGCTATTAAATTTCATTAAAATCGGTTTATAAACACCGAACATATCGAAAAAATACCAAAAATTAGACGAAAATTTTAAAATTTTTGATTGAAACACACTTTTAAATAACAAGAGAAAAAAGATATTCCTGATATACATGTGATAATATGTTATATATCAGATTGTAGCAAATAGTTTCCCAAAGCACTCTGTAAAATTTTATCAAAATCGGTCCATAAGCAACTGAGATATTGCTAAATTTGATGTATCGCAAATTGCCCAAAGTACACATTAGAGAATGTTTGATGAAAAAATGAAATGTAGAAATAGAAAAAAACCATCCTCCTTTAGCACGGACATACATAAATTTTATATCAGATTTTAGGAAATTCCCCCGCCAAGCACATTATAAAATTTTATCAAAAGCGGTCCATAAACAATTGAGATGTCGCCAAAACACTACATTTGATGTACAGCAAATTGCTGAAAGTACGTGCCTAAGAAATTTTGTTTACATTTTGTGAGTATTGTTTCAGTGATATCTCAGGTGTTTATGGACCGATTATGATGAAATTTGACATTCTTTTGTGGGTGGATTTCCTAAAATCTGATATATATACTCCACAAATCTGATTATGAATACCATTCAAATTGTACCGATCGACTCAGAATCGGCAGGAGAATCGATTTCGCTACGTCCGTCCGTCCGTCTGTTTGTTTTTCCGTCCGTCTACCTGTCTGTCCATCCGTCCGTCTACCTGTCTGTCCTTTTTTCTGTTGTAGTCAAGTTCTTGGAGCTCCTGTTTTGTCGATATCAGGTGTTTATTTTGATGAAATTTAATAGCGTCCTAAATTCTGATGCATTTGGTAATTTGTGGTAGATATAATTTGGCGTTTATGCGATATTTCAGGTGTTTTGATCGACAATGATTAAATTCAGGTGGGACAATATCCTAAAATTTTGTGTAAAATCCAGGAGCTCCACAAATCTGATTTTAATTGACAGACACACTGCATTTATCTCAATTTTGTGTCTGACTTTTGATTATTATGATAACGTTTGAGAATGTATTATATATCAAATTATAGGTAATCTTCCTAGGAAGTCCAAAAATGCAGCTAAGTACATGACATCCGTTCAAAACCTACATATGTATGTATGTATCTCACATATCAACGATAATTTAAGTTTTTTAATTGCAATTGGGAGAAATCCGTTCACGTTTGACAATTGCTCCCGTATAACTTCGCCTAAGGCAATCTCTTAGTAGCTAATAAATTACAAATTATAATAGATACGATGATGACATTTAGTATAAAGACGTTGTACAATATTGTTGTTCAAGGCGATAGCGCCTAAAATAAACTTTCGAGAGGGACAACATTTGACAAAAGTATTTCTGATTTCTTGAAAAGTTCGGTATTGAAAATGTTCACATTTAGTGAAATCTCCCATATAACCCCGACCGGGAATCACATTAATGCTGATAAATTAAATCACACTATGATTGCACAAAGAACTAGAGCAAAACTTTCCAAACATCCATCGGACAGATCGAAACAACAATACATCCCTCATATTATTGATGAAGTGTTCATTTTAATTAATTAACTAACTACAGATTAACAAGTAAATCTTTAATAACTTTTCCGACAAAGCTGATATCCATCCATTTAAAAGCTATATATTTCACGTATGTATCTAAAACTAAGAGTGTATACCCTATAATTTTAAGGCTTATATACATTGAAAATCATTGTTAAAGCTTTTACCTAAATCAGCTCGCTAACTTCAGAGTTTTACATAACTAATCAAGAACTTCTACTAGTTGGATAATTCGTACCAATTAAAGTGCAGAACCCTCAATGGGCACTGTGTTTTTGGGTTGCATGCCATAATACTCAATCTTCATCATATCGATGTGCTTTTGCAAATCTAAGGGCATCTACATTTTGAAGCATCTTTTCTGCATGGTTTATCTGGTCTATCGAACTTTATTAAATATTCGTAAAATATGTGTCTATTTTATTTCGAAGCTAGAACTATTCTAAATGATGACGCCACCGAAAAGCTTTTCGTTTTCCGACTCTTAATTTTAAAGACTCTTTGCATATAACACTAGTATAACCAAATATTGCTAGGAATTACATTGAGTACGAACAACAGAAAATTAATATACATATCAAGCATTTGTGTGGAGCTCAACTTAGTCAGTAATCAGAAACTATATAATTATCAATCGTAAGAATATAGATTTTGTACTTTACTTTTAGAACACCATTGGTGAAGGGTATCCAAGATTCGGCAAAGCCGAATATACCACTCTTACTTGTTTTATTTTAAATAAATGTATCTAACGTATGTATGTAAATTTACATAATAAATTTTGAAACTAAATATTTTATTAAGGAAAAGATTTTTATTTGGTCTAAATTCATTTGAAAAATATTTTCTAGTTTTGATTTGTTGTTGCATTCAAGATAAAAAGGAAAGTTTTGTAAAACTTTTCAAAATTATTTTATAAGTTTTGAATAGGGTTTTAATTTGAATTGTTTTGAAGAAATTTGTTTTTATATTTTTAAAGATAGTGATGCTAACTAGAAGCATTTAACCATCTTTGGGTTAAAAACGAAAAAAAATGACAAGTAAGTGGGCAAAAATAAATGGACAATATTTTATTTAAATTTACACAGGATCTTTAATATAGGACTTAGGCCAAAGACTCTATAATATAAAGATGTTGCACTTCCATACATTGATTTGCCGTATGGTCGTTTTGAAAAGTCCAATAAAACAGAGAGTATTTGGAAACAACTAATGGAGACGATTATCCAATGTGAGAAAGCTAAAGCATAATCATCTACTTTAAAGGTTGGAAGCCTAAATTACATCTCCTTAAGATTCTGATTTGCAGCTAATTCAAAATGTGGACCAAAACCGAAGAAATTTGTTACGCTAGTTGGCATTGTTGGTAGAATATTTGGACGAAATTCGGTTGCAGTAGCTTTATAGTTCAACATTTAAAAGTATCTAAGTGGTTTCCCTAGTATTTACTTTGATCAAAATTCGGTCTCATAACCGGGTATAGTATTACATTAATAAGTTGTTCAAAACTTTTCGCTGGGATTAATATGTAGTTTGTCCAAACATGCTGATAGTCATACGTCAGGTCCATATATTTTGTTAGGAGTTTCTTATGCATCTACCGTATATAAAGTCTGGACTTAACATTGATTGATTGTTATCTAATTTCGTAGATGCAATGTTAATATATTAAATGCAACTTTAAATCTTTTTGATTGCAGATATAAAAAGGGGATGTTATATATAAAGGGTTATCCATTTCGTGGTTTCTAAAGTATAGGACTGAAGTTCGACATCTGTCAAACTAAGTTGTAAAACCAATTTTTTTTTCTTTTCAGTTAAAAGTCTGACATTGACGAAAATGGATCGCTAAGTATCACAAAAAAAATGTGAAAAAATGTGAAGAGACTGGAGCGGTTACAAATACTGTAAGGCCTGTGCATCATCGTTTCGCTCGTTCCATTGAAAATATCGCTGCTGTAAGTGAAAGTGTTGTCGAAGATCCGAATGTGTCGATTCCTCATCGTTCTCAGGAATAAGGACTGTCTTACGGCACATTATGGCGTATTTTGCATTTATATCTACACTTATATCCATATAAAATCCAGCTCACACAATAACTGAAGCCAGCTGACCATTCACAACGTCGTAGAGACGTGGAATGGGTGCTTGAACAACAGGCGGAGGACGGCGATTTTTCGAAGAAAATTTTCTTTAGCGATGAAGAACATTTCTCACTCGGTGGGTATGTTTATAAACAAAATTGTCATTTCAGGGGTTCTGAGAATCCTTAAGTACTTGAAGAGAGGCCATTATATCCAGAAAAAGTCACTGTTTGGTGCGCTCTTTGGTTCGAAGGTGTGATTGGACCTTACTTCTTCGGAACGACGATGCAACGACTGTCACCGTGAATTCGGAACGTTATGGCCATATGTTAACCGACCTTTTTTGCCTGCTATTGAAAAATACGACTTGGAGAATATGTGTTTTTAATAAGACGGTGCAAGAGACATTCCTTGTCCGCGTAATTTCTCGTCATGGCGGTATCAACTGGCTACCAAGATCATCCAATTTGACACCATTAGATTTTTTTAGATTTACTAAATGTGAACCGATTTCGAACATTTTCAATACACAACTTTTTCAATACATCGAAAATACTTTTGTAAAATTTTGTTTTTCTAGCTCTTTTCGTTAAGGCGCTATAGCGCTTTTAAGTATATCATATGGGAGCTATGGTAAAATGGTGACCGATTTTACACACAGGCTGGCATTGGCATAAGACTTCCTTGTGCTAAATAGCCAAAGCTATTACAGTCTATCAGTTATTGACATTTAAGTGTGTTTTAGGTAAAATTTAGGCTGTTTTCATGAGTGTTTTTTATGGGAGCTATGGCTGAATGTGAACCGATTTCGATGAAATCCAATATGCCTAGTGCTTATGTAAAACTTTTATATACCAAATTTTATCATCATAACTGTTATAATTTGTCATTTATTAGCAAATAAGCAATAAGCCTAAGCGAGGTTATAAGGGAGCTATGGTCAAATGTTAACCAATTTTGCCCAATTTCAATACTTTTTCTCAGAAATGAAGAATGTTTTTACTAAGTTTCAGCGAGCTAGCTCCTTTCGTTTAGGCGTTATCGTGATTCCAAGAGACAGACGGACAGATAGAGGGACAGACAGACAGATAGACATCGCTTAATCATCTTAGAATTTCATAAGGAATATTCAGAATATTTATCGCTTTTGTTTTTATACCCTTTACCACCATAGGTGGAAAGGGTATTATAAGTTTATGCTTTTAGTATACCAATAGGCTTAGAATCACTTTCTGAGTCGATTTAGCGATGTCCGTCCGTCCATCTGGCTGGCTGGCTGGACCCCCATGTAAACCTTGTAATCAAACTACAGGTCGCAATTCTAAAGATAATTTGATGAAATTTGGCACAGATCATTTTTTTATAATGAGACCATGGCTATTGAAATTGATCAAAATCGGTCCATTATTTATGGTACCTCCCATAGGTCCCACTTCCCAGAATTGACATATTGGCCACAAATATCAATATTTTTTCATGAAATTTAAAACAAATACTGCTTATGTAAACTTAAATCGCTGTACCAAATTTTGAAATCGGTCCACATTTGACCATAGCTCCAATACAAACTCTTCTTTAAAAACGCACTAAATGAGACAAAAAATCACTAAAACGCTTGTAAATCTAAAGATAATGAAAATTTGGAGTTTATTTTTTGCATACATAATTTTTGTAACAACTGTAATCAATTTGCCAAATTTCAAGGTAATCGGTCCACATTTGACCCTAGCTCTCGTATAAGTCCAAATGACGGAAACAGGTTAAATATATAAGTTTTGAGAAAATGTTTGTATGTTGCCAAAATTTAGCAAATATTTGTCTTTATACAGGAAAAATAACACCTTTGACCTCAGTGGTGAAGGGTATCCTATGGTCGGGCTTGACCGACTATAGCGCTTTTTTACTTGTTTAATCCAATATTAAGGAAATTTATGCTTTTAGTATACCAATAAAAATAAAAATATGTATTCAATATTTTTTCACATCTATTGATTGCATTATAAGATAAGAGTGGGTTAAAAAGTACCAAAAAATGTTTACTCTTTTTATCCCAATGGGACAGAGTTTCAAAAAAGTACCAAGTATTTTCATTGCTGCTTAAAACGTAATTTTGTTTCTATAAATATTACTTTGTTAGACATAACGTTTTGGATTTTTTCCCCTTTTTGCCCCCTCAGCGCCAAAATTTCCAAAAGTCCGTCCAAATTTTATCGAAATCGTTCAGTTGATCCCGACAGATCATTCGCTCCCTTTACTTGTTAATATTTTGTCATTTAATTCTTCCTGTTCTTATCCAACTCTTTGCTATTGTGGATCTTCAAAAAATATGATATTGTAAAAGGGCTCTTTTTGCTCTCAAGCGTGCCCACCCCTGCTCTATAATATTAAGATAGATTTTTGTTCAAATAACCTATAACTAACAACTAGAATTGACTCGTGTTGCCATCTACAATATGATTAATAATTAAGAAGGCAACTGAGGTGTCATTTCGGCAATTGGCAACGCAATTAAAGTTCAGTTGCAATACCCAATCGAGCCATTACTTAATGCTTCGAAAATTAATATCTTTGCTATTTAAGTCCGAAACATACAAAAAATTTCAATGTCATTTAATACAACAAAAGTTATATTAAAGGATTTAAAAAAATATTGAAATTGTCCTGTAAATGTTTGTGTAAAATTAAAAGATTATAATTTGTAATTTTCACAAATCCCTTTCTTAAATAAATTTTTTAATTTACTGCAGGCTTATTATACCTTAATTGCTATTTTTCTCTACTTCTGCTCTTACGACATAAATGTCCTGCAATTTTACCCATTTCTCTAATAAATTTAGCAAATTTTTTTTATAAGTTTTTCCTAAACTACGTTTCCACTTGTCAGTAAAATGATTATGGACTTTTCATAAGGTTATAAATCAAATGGTTTCCTTTTGAAGTTTTTATTAAAAAAAAACCATCCAATTTTTCTTTTTCTTGTCGAGGGTTGCAATTTATGTTAAGAGATTGGGCTATACAGGTGCTGTCATGTGTCATGAAACGGTGGCCATGTCATTATTATCAACCAGGAAGGCTTTGAGCTGTTTTTGATAGTATTGGAGGGGTATTACACTGGTCAACAGCCAAACTTCCATTTAAGTTAAACTATTTTATGTATGTCTTATGGTCCCCTAAGTAAAAAAATAACCGAAATTTTGAATTTTTTCAGAGATTTTTTTGGTCAAAATTTTTTTTTCTAAAATTTGTGATTTTCAATAGGTTGTACTAGTTAGTTTATCATATCTCGAAAACGACTTGACCATTTTATTAGAAAATACATTAATGGATTAAGAACAAAATTGGCTCTAAGACGCTCTAACACCAGATTTTTGTCTGATCTACGGCTTTGGAGTTATTCATATCGCAATATTAAAAATATTTTTTTTTTTTGGAAAATCGAATAAATTTTATTTTTCAAAAATTCATAAAAAAATGTTAAAGTTATTAATGTTGGAACGTCACTTTCCAAATCAAATCGATAATGCCCAAACTCGCAAAATAAAATGCAACTCTCGCCATTTTTTCTTAAATTCTCTTTATACTTAATTTCCTAACTCATTTCTAATACACTTTAGCTTAAAGTCTCCTGGCAATTTTCTACTATTTTTTTCAATTTGTTTCATTTCCTTAATGTTCTTAAAGACTACTCAGATGAGGGTCGGTCGAATTTAATATAAGTTTGAGTGTGTTTTAGTATTTTTAGTATTTTATTGCAGTTTTTCTTGTATTTTTTTTTTCAAATTCCATAAAATAATTTTCTCTAGAGTGCTAGGATTTTGTGTTCAAAAAGAAGTTTGCTTGCCTTTGTTTTCATATAAATGGAAATAGTTTTAGTTCATATATTTCTATAAAGTGAATAAAGGGAGATTATAACAAAAGTTTTCTGAGGCTAAACGGAAAAAAACTATAAAATTTAAAAATAAATGGTTTTCTTAAACATTTCAAATTTTAGGTATTTGAGTCAGTTTTTAAAATTCTTCGAAAAGTTGCTATTTATGATCAATTTTTAGAAAATTGACTATTTATAGTAAATTTTCGAAATTTGACTATTTATAGGAAATTTTTCGAAAATTAACATTTAAAGGAAATTTTTCGAAAATTTGCTATTTATAGGAAATTTTTCGAAAATTTAATATTTAAAGGAAATTTTTCGAAAATTTAATATTTAAAGGAAATTTTTCGAAAATTGACTGTTTATAGGAAATTTTTCGAAAATTGACAATTTATAGGAAATTTTTCGAAAATTTACTATTAATAGGAAATTTTTCGAAAATTTAATATTTATAGGAAATTTTTTCGAAAATTTACTATTTATAGGAAATTTTTCGAAAATTTAATATTTAAAGGAAATTTTTCGAAAATTGACTATTTATAGGAAATTTTCCAAAAATAGACTATTTAAAGGAAATTTTTCAAAAATTAACTATTGATAGGAAATTTTTTGAAAATTTAATATTTATAGGAAATTTTTCGAAAATTGACTGTTTATAGGAAATTTTTAGAAAATTTATTATTTATAGGAAATTTTCGAAAATTGACTATTTATAGGAACTTTTTCGAAAATTGACTATTTATAGGAAGTATTTCGAAAATAGACTATTTAAAGGAAATTTTTCGAAAATGCACTATTTATAGAAAATTTTTTGACAATTTAATATTCTTATAAAGTTTTGTCTTAATCTATGTCTTAGTCTATGTCTTAGTCTATGTCTTAGTCTATGTCTTAGTCTATGTCTTAGTCTATGTCTTAGTCTATGTCTTAGTCTATGTCTTAGTCTATGTCTTAGTCTATGTCTTAGTCTATGTCTTAGTCTATGTCTTAGTCTATGTCTTAGTCTATGTCTTAGTCTATGTCTTAGTCTATGTCTTAGTCTATGTCTTAGTCTATGTCTTAGTCTATGTCTTAGTCTATGTCTTAGTCTATGTCTTAGTCTATGTCTTAGTCTATGTCTTAGTCTATGTCTTAGTCTATGTCTTAGTCTATGTCTTAGTCTATGTCTTAGTCTATGTCTTAGTCTATGTCTTAGTCTATGTCTTAGTCTATGTCTTAGTCTATGTCTTAGTCTATGTCTTAGTCTATGTCTTAGTCTATGTCTTAGTCTATGTCTTAGTCTATGTCTTAGTCTATGTCTTAGTCTATGTCTTAGTCTATGTCTCAGTCTACGTCTTAGTCTATGTCTTAGTCTATGTCTTAGTCTATGTCTTAGTCTATGTCTTAGTCTATGTCTTAGTCTATGTCTTAGTCTATGTCTTAGTCTATGTCTTAGTCTATGTCTTAGTCTATGTCTTAGTCTATGTCTTAGTCTATGTCTTAGTCTATGTCTTAGTCTATGTCTTAGTCTATGTCTTAGTCTATGTCTTAGTCTATGTCTTAGTCTATGTCTTAGTCTATGTCTTAGTCTATGTCTTAGTGTCTTAGTCTATGTCTTAGTCTATGTCTTAGTCTATGTCTTAGTCTATGTCTTAGTCTATGTCTTAGTCTATGTCTTAGTCTATGTCTTAGTCTATGTCTTAGTCTATGTCTTAGTCTATGTCTTAGTCTATGTCTTAGTCTATGTCTTAGTCTATGTCTTAGTCTATGTCTTAGTCTATGTCTTAGTCTATGTCTTAGTATATGTCTTAGTCTATGTCTTAGTCTATGTCTTAGTCTATGTCTTAGTCTATGTCTTAGTCTATGTCTTAGTCTATGTCTTAGTCTATGTCTTAGTCTATGTCTTAGTCTATGTCTTAGTCTATGTCTTAGTCTATGTCTTAGTCTATGTCTTAGTCTATGTCTTAGTCTATGTCTTAGTCTATGCCTTAGTCTATGTCTTAGTCTATGTCTTATTCTATGTCTTAGTCTATGTCTTAGTCTATGTCTTAGTCTATGTCTTAGTCTATGTCTTAGTCTATGTCTTAGTCTATGTCTTAGTCTATGTCTTAGTCTATGTCTTAGTCTATGTCTTAGTCTATGTCTTAGTCTATGTCTTAGTCTATGTTTTAGTCTATGTCTTAGTCTATGTCTTAGTCTATGTCTTAGTCTATGTCTTAGTCTATGTCTTAGTCTATGTCTTAGTCTATGTCTTAGTCTATGTCTTACTCTATGTCATAGTCTATGTCTTAGTCTATATCTTAGTCTATATATTAGTCTATGTCTAAGTCTATGTCTAAGTCTATGTCTATTAGTCTATGTCTAAGTCTAAGTCTATGTCTTAGTCTACGTCTTAGTCTATGTCTTAGTCTAAATATGTCTTAGTCTATGTCTTAATCTTATGGTAGTCTATATATGAATCTTTGTCTTATTTAGTTTAGTTGAGACTTGTAGCAAAAATCTATCCATTTCCTTCCATAAAAAGTGAAATACAAAGCAACCACAAAATTAACCACTTTCTATTTTTTTCAGAAAAAAATAAAAACCAGGAAATTGCTAAGCCTTTATGTCACTTTAAAACAAATTGTCTATTGAATTTTCACATGGTTTTATATACATATTCCCCTTCCAACATACTCCAACACGCAACATTGCCATCATACAATTTGTCCTTAGGGAAATTTTTGTTTGTCTACTTTCGCTCCTCAAACACTTTCTTTGTATTGTCCAAAGGATTTCCGCTTCAGTATCTCCCAGTTGTTGTAGCTTAACTGTGTGGGTAGTGGCCTGTCCCCTGAAGTATTGGATTTTCCATTCTGGTTGTGAAAGAGTTTTGTTTGACATCAACATAAAGAACATTATAGACAGTTGATTACATGCTCCAAGGAAGTGTTTTCCTGTGTTGAAATGATAATTGCGTTTTAATATTGATGTGATCATTGGAGTAAGAATATGAACGATTTAGCATTTTTCATGTTTCATAAGGATTTTAAAAAGAAGGGTAAGGGTAATTGGATTGAATATGTTAAGGTCATTTTTAAATTACAATAAAATTTGCTTATTTGCCAATTTAGTGTCCGGAATATACTGATGTTTCAGTTCTAGTTCTGTTAAATTTTTGTTCCCTTTCTATTATAGTTCATATTCTATGTTGACAGTTTAAGATGCGTCAATACTTTGGCGATATGCCTTAAAAGAAGTTTTGCATTATTTTTTGGAATTTGTATTATATTTAGTTGCAGGCAACTCTTCTTGTTTAGTCTCAATGTATTCCCAATATCTTCTAAGTACCTGACATCGTAACAAAGAATTTCATTGTCAGATTTTTCTTAAGATCTTGTTTCCACAATTTAAAAGAAAAACTTTAGTTATGATTTAAGAATGTATAAAAAGCTGCATAAAAGTTATTACATTTACTGTCAAGAAAAATATTTTCATTCTTCTATTTTCTTAAAGTTGGCAAGTACGAGTGTGTTTTTAATGCGCTTTTAAGTTGTGAAGCTTTTATAAAGGAAGTTTCGAAATTGAGGGGAATCTTTATGATATTTTTATATATTCGAATGCAATAACGATAATAATAGACTCTGTTTCCTACCACTCCAACAAAAGAAATTCCAAGGAAGTTTCAAGGTTGCTCACACAATTTTCTTTTCAACTTTTACATGTAATTTCATTCTTAACATTAAGAAAAAACTGAAAATGAAGGAAAAGTATTTTATACTTAATAATAAACAAATTTCTACAGAATTTAAACTAAACTAGAACTGAACTAGAACTGAACTAGAACTGAACTAGAACTGAACTAGAACTGAACTAGAACTGAACTAGAACTGAACTAGAACTGAACTAGAACTGAACTAGAACTGAACTAGAACTGAACTAGAACTGAACTAGAACTGAACTAGAACTGAACTAGAACTGAACTAGAACTGAACTAGAACTGAACTAGAACTGAACTAGAACTGAACTAGAACTGAACTAGAACTGAACTAGAACTGAACTAGAACTGAACTAGAACTGAACTAGAACTGAACTAGAACTGAACTAGAACTGAACTAGAACTGAACTAGAACTGAACTAGAACTGAACTAGAACTGAACTAGAACTGAACTAGAACTGAACTAGAACTGAACTAGAACTGAACTAGAACTGAACTAGAACTGAACTAGAACTGAACTAGAACTGAACTAGAACTGAACTAGAACTGAACTAGAACTGAACTAGAACTGAACTAGAACTGAACTAGAACTGAACTAGAACTGAACTAGAACTGAACTAGAACTGAACTAGAACTGAACTAGAACTGAACTAGAACTGAACTAGAACTGAACTAGAACTGAACTAGAACTGAACTAGAACTGAACTAGAACTGAACTAGAACTGAACTAGAACTGAACTAGAACTGAACTAGAACTGAACTAGAACTGAACTAGAACTGAACTAGAACTGAACTAGAACTGAACTAGAACTGAACTAGAACTGAACTAGAACTGAACTAGAACTGAACTAGAACTGAACTAGAACTGAACTAGAACTGAACTAGAACTGAACTAGAACTGAACTAGAACTGAACTAGAACTGAACTAGAACTGAACTAGAACTGAACTAGAACTGAACTAGAACTGAACTAGAACTGAACTAGAACTGAACTAGAACTGAACTAGAACTGAACTAGAACTGAACTAGAACTGAACTAGAACTGAACTAGAACTGAACTAGAACTGAACTAGAACTGAACTAGAACTGAACTAGAACTGAACTAGAACTGAACTAGAACTGAACTAGAACTGAACTAGAACTGAACTAGAACTGAACTAGAACTGAACTAGAACTGAACTAGAACTGAACTAGAACTGAACTAGAACTGAACTAGAACTGAACTAGAACTGAACTAGAACTGAACTAGAACTGAACTAGAACTGAACTAGAACTGAACTAGAACTGAACTAGAACTGAACTAGAACTGAACTAGAACTGAACTAGAACTGAACTAGAACTGAACTAGAACTGAACTAGAACTGAACTAGAACTGAACTAGAACTGAACTAGAACTGAACTAGGACTGAACTAGAACTGAACTAGAACTGAACTAGAACTGAACTAGAACTAGAACTGAACTAGAACTGAGCTAGAACTGAACTAGAACTGAACTAGAACTGAACTAGAACTGAACTAGAACTGAACTAGAACTGAACTAGAACTGAACTAGAACTGAACTAGAACTGAACTAGAACTGAACTAGAACTGAACTAGAACCTAAAATAAATATACGGGCAATATTATTTCAATTTCAAAATTAATTTTACTTGATGAAATTTAATTGTTTTAATTGCTTTCAATTTTGTGAAGATAAATTACGGCTAAAGAAATATGACAACTTCCTCTTAGCCTCCCAAAACAAGCGCAAATATAGAACAATATTAAGTTTGCTTACAAGCTAACAAATTGTAACTTAATTGGGATTTTGAATGACACCCGAATATTACACATGGGATGAAAACTTTCGGGCCTTACAGATAAAACATATTTTTTTGTTCAACTTTTAGCACAATCACTCACAAACTAATGAATATAATATCATGTATTTTTAAGAGCTGTAAGAGCTTTGTAACTACTAACGAAAAAAGTGGAAAAGCGATAAAACCAGTAAAATTTATGTATAAGACCCCGTACTTTTCATTCCAAGTGTTATAACTGCGTGTAGGTGTAACTGAATGAACGAAACTATTCCACATGAATGGATGGATGGACTGATGTGCATGTGTCTGTTAAATAAAACTGTTAACAATATCACAAAAAACAGAACAACACCAACAAATAAAAATTAAAAATTTTTCAAAAAAATTAAATTTTTTACCATTTTTATAAAGAAAATTTTGAAATAAAATTTTAATAAATTTAAAACTATTTTTGTCACATTTTCGAAAAATATATAAGTCACTCTGTCAGTTACAGTCTTTATAGTGGTTACACCTTTTATTAGTTAAAAAAAAAAATTGCTAAATTAAAAAAATATTGCACAAATTGCGTTAACATCTATACATTTTTTTGTAGCTTTTTCCATTCTAAAAGTAAAGCATATGTGTAAACGTGTGCAACGGACCCTTATGTACTTCCTCAGGCATGATAACGATTCATGACATTTAGAAAAAGAGTTCTTTTACACTATAGGCCTTTGTCGCATGGATTTTTAACAAAATAGTTTATAGTTCATGTATACCTCATATAGTCTAAAGCTACCTTAAGGATTTTATGACTAGTTTTGTCACGACTTCAACTGTGAAATGTCTATATTGATCTAATATGTGTTAGTTATATATACGAATGAATGTAAGGATAAGTGGATGCCCCCTGGGGGTGTAGTTAGATGGATGAGTCAATTTATTTAGAGTGAGCAACAGACTACCGAAGCAAAGACTTCATTCAATTCTCTGTATTTGTCAAGTGTATTTTTTGTGTGGTTGTTGTTACAAAAAAAAAAAAAAAATCATCTAAAGTGTGTAAAAATGCATCTATACATCTCCCATCATCCATGGATAAGAGCAATTGTATATTATTAGCCTGTTTTATAGTATTTGAGTTTTGGAGCAAAAGTTTTAGTTTTCACGTTAATAAAGGCTAAAGGAATTAGTTAATTGGTTTAAAAACTATTTTTATTAAACCAAGTCTCTTTAAAATAGGCTAAGAAACTGACTAGCATTCGAATATATTTTACAAAGACATCGATAAGTACATACGCCTAAAACATAGAATAAATCTTTAAATAGAATAAGATTAAGACTAAGACAAAGTCTAGTATGCAGAATAAGACATAAACATTGATATAGACATAGACATAGACTAAGACATAGACTAAGACATAGACTGAGACATAGACTAAGACATAGACTAAGACGTAGACTAAGACATAGACTAAGACATAGACATAGACTAAGACATAGACTAAGACATAGACTAAGACATAGACTAAGACATAGACTAAGACATAGACTAAGACATAGACTAAGACATAGACTAAGACATAGACTAAGACATAGACTAAGACATAGACTAAGACATAGACTAAGACATAGACTAAGACATAGACTAAGACATAGACTAAGACATAGACTAAGACATAGACTAAGACATAGACTAAGACATAGACTATGACATAGACTAAGACATAGACTAAGACATAGACTAAGACATAGACTAAGACATAGACTAAGACATAGACTAAGACATGGACTAAGACATAGACTAAGACATAGACTAAGACATAGACTAAGACATAGACTAAGACATAGACTAAGACATAGACTAAGACATAGACATAGACTAAGACATAGACTAAGACATAGACTAAGACATAGACTAAGACATAGACTAAGACATAGACTAAGACATAGGCTAAGACATAGGCTAAGGCATAGACTAAGACATAGACTAAGACATAGACTAAGAAATAGACTAAGACATAGACTAAGACATAGACTAAGACATAGACTAAGACATAGACTAAGACATAGACTAAGACATAGAATAAGACATAGACTAAGACATAGACTAAGACATAGACTAAGACATAGACTAAGACATAGACTAAGACATAGACTAAGACATAGACTAAGACATAGACTAAGACATAGACTAAGACATACATTAAGACATAGACTAAGACATAGACTAAGACATAGACTAAGACATAGACTAAGACATAGACTAAGACATAGACTAAGACATAGACTAAGACATAGACTAAGATATATACTAAGACATAGACTAAGACATAGACTAAGACATAGACTAAGACATAGACTAAGACATAGACTAAGACATAGACTAAGACATAGACTAAGACATAGACTAAGACATAGACTAAGACATAGACTAAGACATAGACTAAGACATAGACTAAGACATAGACTAAGACATAGACTAAGACATAGACTAAGACATAGACTAAGACATAGACTAAGGCATAGACTAAGACATAGACATAGACTAAGACATAGACTAAGACATAGACTAAGACATAGACTAAGACATAGACTAAGACATAGACTAAGACATAGACTAAGACATAGACTAAGACATAGATTAAGACATAGACTAAGACATAGACTAAGACATAGACTAAGACATAGACTAAGACATAGACTAAGACATAGACTAAGACATAGACTAAGACATAGACTAAGACATAGACTAAGACATAGACTAAGACATAGACTAAGACATAGACTAAGACATAGACTAAGACATAGACTAAGACATAGACTAAGACATAGACTAAGACATAGACTAAGACATAGACTAAGACATAGACTAAGACATAGACTAAGACATAGACTAAGACATAGACTAAGACATGGACTAAGACATAGACTTAGACATAGACTAAGACATAGACTAAGACATAGACTAAGACATAGACTAAGACATAGACTAAGACATAGACTAAGACATACATTAAGACATACATTAAGACATAGACTAAGACATAGACTAAGACATAGACTAAGACATAGACTAAGACATAGACTAAGACATAGACTAAGACATAGACTAAGACATAGACTAAGACATAGACTAAGACATAGACTAAGACATAGACTAAGACATAGACTAAGACATAGACTAAGACATAGACTAAGACCTAGACTAAGACATAGACTAAGACATAGACTAAGACATAGACTAAGACATAGACTAAGACATAGACTAAGACATAGACTAAGACATAGACTAAGACATAGACTAAAACATAGACTAAGACATAGACTAAGACATAGACTAAGACATAGACTAAGACATAGACTAAGACATAGACTAAGACATAGACTAAGACATAGACTAAGACATAGACTAAGACATAGACTAAGACATAGACTAAGACATAGACTAAGACATAGACTAAGACATAGACTAAGACATAGACTAAGACATAGACTAAGACATAGACTAAGACATAGACTAAGACATAGACTAAGACATAGACTAAGACATAGACTAAGACATAGACTAAGACATAGACTAAGACATAGACTAAGACATAGACTAAGACATAGACTAAGACATAGACTAAGACATAGACTAAGACATAGACTAAGACATAGACTAAGACATAGACTAAGACATAGACTAAGACATAGACTAAGACATAGACTAAGACATAGACTAAGACATAGACTAAGACATAGACTAAGACATGGACTAAGACATAGACTAAAACATAGACTAAGACATAGACTAAGACATAAACTAAGACATAGACTAAGACATAGACTAAGACATAGACTAAGACATAGACATAGACATAGACATAGACTAAGACATAGACATAAGACATAGATTAAGACATAGACTAAGACATAGACTAAGACATACACTAAGACATACACTAAGACATAGACTGAGACATAGACTAAGACATAGACTAAGACATAGACTAAAACATAGACTAAGACATAGACTAAGACATAGACTAAGACATAGACTAAGACATAGACTAAGACATAGACTAAGACATAGACTAAGACATAGACTAAGACATAGACTAAGACATAGACTAAGACATAGACTAAGACATAGACTAAGACATAGACTAAGACATAGACTAAGACATAGACTAAGACATAGACTAAGACATAGACTAAGACATAGACTAAGACATAGACTAAGACATAGACTAAGACATAGACTAAGACATAGACTAAGACATAGACTAAGACATAGACTAAGACATAGACTAAGACATAGACTAAGACATAGACTAAGACATAGACTAAGACATAGACTAAGACATAGACTAAGACATAGACTAAGACATAGACTAAGACATAGACTAAGACATAGACTAAGACATAGACTAAGTCATAGACTAAGACATAGACTAAAACATAGACTAAGACATAGACTAAGACATAGACTAAGACATAGACTAAGACATAGACTAAGACATAGACTAAGACATAGACTAAGACATAGACTAAGACATAGACTAAGACATAGACTAAGACATAGATTAAGACATAGACTAAGACATAGACTAAGACATACATTAAGACATAGACTAAGACATAGACTAAGACATAGACTAAGACATAGACTAAGACATAGACTAAGACATAGACTAAGACATAGACTAAGACATAGACTAAGACATAGACTAAGACATAGACTAAGACATAGACTAAGACATAGACTAAGACATAGACTAAGACATAGACTAAGACATAGACTAAGACATAGACTAAGACATAGACTAAGACATAGACTAAGACATAGACTAAGACATAGACTAAGACATAGACTAAGACATAGACTAAGACATAGACTAAGACATAGACTAAGACATAGACTAAGACATAGACTAAGACATAGACTAAGACATAGACTAAGACATAGACTAAGACATAGACTAAGACATAGACTAAGACATAGACTAAGACATAGACTAAGACATAGACTAAGACATAGACTAAGACATAGACTAAGACATAGACTAAGACATAGACTAAGACATAGACTAAGACATAGACTAAGACATAGACTAAGACATAGACTAAGACATAGACTAAGACATAGACTAAGACATAGACTAAGACATAGACTAAGACATAGACTAAGACATAGACTAAGACATAGACTAAGACATAGACTAAGACATAGACTAAGACATACATTAAGACATACATTAAGACATAGACTAAGACATAGACTAAGACATAGACTAAGACATAGACTAAGACATAGACTAAGACATAGACTAAGACATAGACTAAGACATAGACTAAGACATAGACTAAGACATAGACTAAGACATAGACTAAGACATAGACTAAGACATAGACTAAGACATAGACTAAGACATAGACTAAGACATAGACTAAGACATAGACTAAGACATAGACTAAGACATAGACTAAGACATAGACTAAGACATAGACTAAGACATAGACTAAGACATAGACTAAGACATAGACTAAGACATAGACTAAGACATAGACTAAGACATAGACTAAGACATAGACTAAGACATAGACTAAGACATAGACTAAGACATAGACTATGACATAGACTAAGACATAGACTAAGACATAGACTAAGACATAGACTAAGACATAGACTAAGACATAGACTAAGACATGGACTAAGACATAGACTAAGACATAGACTAAGACATAGACTAAGACATAGACTAAGACATAGACTAAGACATAGACATAGACTAAGACATAGACTAAGACATAGACTAAGACATAGACTAAGACATAGACTAAGACATAGACTAAGACATAGGCTAAGACATAGGCTAAGGCATAGACTAAGACATAGACTAAGACATAGACTAAGACATAGACTAAGACATAGACTAAGACATAGACTAAGACATAGACTAAGACATAGACTAAGACATAGAATAAGACATAGACTAAGACATAGACTAAGACATAGACTAAGACATAGACTAAGACATAGACTAAGACATAGATTAAGACATAGACTAAGACATAGACTAAGACATACATTAAGACATAGACTAAGACATAGACTAAGACATAGACTAAGACATAGACTAAGACATAGACTAAGACATAGACTAAGACATAGACTAAGACATAGACTAAGACATAGACTAAGACATAGACTAAGACATAGACTAAGACATAGACTAAGACATAGACTAAGACATAGACTAAGACATAGACTAAGACATAGACTAAGACATAGACTAAGACATAGACTAAGACATAGACTAAGACATAGACTAAGACATAGACTAAGACATAGACTAAGACATAGACTAAGACATAGACTAAGACATAGACTAAGACATAGACTAAGACATAGACTAAGACATAGACTAAGACATAGACTAAGACATAGACTAAGACATAGACTAAGACATAGACTAAGACATAGACTAAGACATAGACTAAGACATAGACTAAGACATAGACTAAGACATAGACTAAGACATAGACTAAGACATAGACTAAGACATAGACTAAGACATAGACTAAGACATAGACTAAGACATAGACTAAGACATAGACTAAGACATAGACTAAGACATAGACTAAGACATAGACTAAGACATAGACTAAGACATAGACTAAGACATAGACTAAGACATAGACTAAGACATAGACTAAGTCATTGACTGAAACATGTACTAAGATAACTTCCGAAATAAGGTCAATACGTACAAACATATAAAAAAATCGTTTTTGTTATTCATTATTATAATATTTCTATAAATAATTTTCACGTATTTTATAAACTCTTTAAATTATATATTGTAAAATTATTTCCATACTGTTGATAAATTATAGTTTTATCAAAGTATGGAAACTTTTTTTCAAGATTTTAAAATCGATGGAAATTTTTTAAGAAAAATTAAAAAAATGCCTTGAAAGCCAGTGCTAGCTCCTTTCCTAAATATTATTGTCATATTTATATGACTGTAATATGATGTAAATAAATAATAAAAATAAAAAAGCAATAATAAAAAAAAATTAAAAAGAAACTTATATATAATAGACATATCCTAAGACATAGACTGAAGCATAAACTAAGATAACTTCCAAAATAAGGATAATACGTACATACATATATAAAAAATCGTTTGAAAAACAAAGCAATTTTCTGAAAAAATTCAAATAATAATAACACCGAGGAATTGAGGTATAATATTGTAATAAAATTTAAACATTTATAAACTTTTATTGTCTATTACCCGCCAGGCCCAGACATGATTTCAGCCGCAAATAATCCTTAAAATTTCTATAACTACCAACCAGATGTAAAACATAAAGGAAAGCAAATTCTCCATTACCATTAATTTTATTTTATACCTCCACTGTTTATTCAATCCACTTCAGTTTGATATTAAGTTTTTTTTTATGACTTTATTTATATTATTTTTATCACTCCATTAGTTAAAGATAATGTGTGGAATTTTCAGCAGACTTTTTATACTGTATGTAGTAGCATATCCTGTGCTGCTTTATGTCTCAATTTAGTTCTGCATAAGATTAAGAGCAGTTATCCGGCGAAGAATATGAGAAAGTGAAAAATCCAGTTCGAATTGTGTAAAATGTATTTTGCAATATAAAAAACGAAGACATTTACATACATTGTTCTGTTTATTTCTTTTCAAATTTACTTTCTTGTATTGTAATTTTTATGGGGATTTAAGACAAAAATGATGATCGAAAGCAATAAAGAGGAAATCTTCATTTCCGTTTATTTAATGACGTCGGTAATGAACTATAGACACAGTGGCCCTAGATAAAAAAGTTATTTACAAAGCAAAGACTTTATATTATGAAGAAGTTGCAATATCATTTCAAAAGTCCCATAAAAAAGGGAGTATAGACGATGGTCCATTAAGAGAAACCTAAGGCACACACAAAGTGATCATGAAATGTGTGTTTGTTTGTGCGTTTATGTTTTCCATTGTTCTTTATACACTTTAATTTCACTTTCGGCAAAAAAAACAAAATGTATGGAGTGCAATATCTTTATATTTTAGAGTTATTGCCCATAGTCTAGTCATTGTATGCAGAGACCGAATATTGTTTTATTTTTTAAATCAATCAAATATAAATATCATTGCCTATGAAAATTTATTTTCATTTCGATCGATGAATAAAAATGAGGGATTTATATTTGAAATATAAATATCCCTCATGATGAAAATTTTAAATATCTTTAACGATAAATATCCGAACAGAAAAATATTTTATTGATTGTTTTATTTTTGAACTTCTGTTTTGACTTTGAAAAAATAAAATATTTTTGAAATTTTTTTTTTCAACAATGAATGTATGAATATGTTTCCAAATAATTGGAATGTTTTAGGACATCGAAATTAAACCTAATAGTCCTAAAGGAACTATTGGTGGTTTCTTTGACTCGCAAAACCATTTCAACATAAAATTTGCAACAATAATTGAATTTATTGTTATTTAAACGTCCTAAAGACTTTTTATACCAGGACAAATCTTCTTCTTCTGTCATCCTTGATTCCCAGTGGAGCATAGGGCCTGGGAGGATGCAGCAATTGCCTGGCGTCTCTAGCTACCAGGTAAGAACTGTATCCAATTCCCACTCAAACCTTCTCGTGGTACATCCTGTAAACCTGAGCAACCTAGTTTTAGATGCGGTAAGCAACCCGTGTGTGATTCTAGGTCAGGGCTAATATAAAAGGGAGTTATCTTAGAGCGATTCCAACGTATATGGTCTAAGGGTCTAAGATAATTGTACTAGGTAAAGTACGAAAATGCAGCGTCTGTTCAACATGTTAGTTGCGGCTGCAAGCGGGCGTCAGTCTCGGATCGAGCGGCTCGCTATACAAACGTGGCTTGTGTCTTTGGATCCATCACCCATCGACTTAGCACTTACGATGTTTTAAGCATGGAAAGAAACAACATTACTCCAAGGGGTAATCGTGCGAGAAATCCCCCTGCTACGGCAGCTGGAGCAAGGATTTTGGACTTGCTTAATCTATGCAAGAACATTATGATGAATGAAACCAAATACAGAAATAAAATTTGAATATTTTCTATCAAAAATTTTTTTCATCGGATGAAAAAAGATGAAAATTATTTTGAACTGATAAATATCCCAAACGATTTTTTTATTTTTTATTTTCATCGGATTGAAAAACGATACAAAATTTTTCGAACAATTAAAAATCTTTAGGGATTTTTATTATTTTTTAAACTTCAATGATAGTTTTTGTATGGATTAAAATATGAAAATATTGTTTTAAAAGTATTAATATTCGGTCTCTGATTGTATGTTAATAGTCTTATCATATTCTTATCATAGTCTAAGCATATTCCTATCATAGTCTAATTAAAGTCTCATCATAGTCTAATTATAGTCTAGTCATAGTCTATTCATAGTCTAATCATATTCTTATCATAGTCTAATCATATTCTCATCATAGTCTAATTAAAGTTTCATCATAGTCTAATCGTAGTCTAATTATAGTCTAGTCATAGTTCATTTACAGTCTCCAATCCTACTGTTTGTTGGTAATAACGAATTTAAGTAGTTTTGGAATTTTTAGCATCTGAAAAAAATCAAAAGTGTTTCAGCACAAAACTCGTTAGATTTAAGCACATGTTGGAGAATTTTTCGTTCGTTAACATGTTTTTTAGCCTTTATGGGCTTTTGGGCAAATCTTTTGCATTTTTTTATATCCACCATCTAAATGAATGGGGGGTATATTGAGAATGTCATTCAGTTTGTAATTTTCTTAATATTGGCCCAAAAAACCAAAAGGGATATATATTCTGAATTCTTATGAAATTTTAAGACAATGTATGTCTGTCTCATATGTTATATAAATTATTTTTACATATTCTATATAAAATTTTCATGTATTATATTATTTCTATACATTTGATAAATTATTGTTTTAACAAAGTATGGAAATTTTTTTTTCAACATTTTAAAATTGGTGGAAATTTTTTTAATGATCATTTTTAATAAAAAAATTTAAAATCAAAAACAAATTAAAAAAAATGTCTTTTCTAAATATTGTTTAAAATTAAATAAACAATAATCAAAAACAAGTAAGAGTGGTATATTCGGCTATGCCGGTCCCTCGATATCCTTCACCTATGGTGGTCCAAAAGTAAAGTACAAAATCAAAACGGTTTATTCTTAAAACTATAGTTTCTGATTACATTGCCGCAATAATATTTCAGATTTAAATTATTTTGGTGAAAAGAAAAATCAAAGGTATGCGTTTGGCAATTCGACAAAATTTCCGATGTCCATCTGTCTGTCTCATATATTATATTAATTCTATAAATTACTTTTACATATTCTATAAATAACTTTCACGTATTGTATTATTTCCATACATTTGAAAAATTATAGTTTTATCAAAGTAGGGAAATTTTTTTTCAAGATTTCAAAATTGATGGAAATTTTTTTAGTAATCACTTTTAAAAATTTTAAAATTAAAAAAGAAAAATTAAAAAAAAAAATTATTTACTAAATATTGTTTAAAATTAAATAAACAATAATCAAAAGCAAGTAAGAGTGGTATATTCGGATATGCCAAATCCTCGATTATTTGGGTGAAAAGAAAAAATTAAAGTCTTATGTATGTCTTAAGTAAAATGAGACCTAAATTTTTTACATTTGGTAGGTTTTGTTCCTTCAATGTGTCGACGGCCTATAGTCAAAATCCTCTATGAACCAATTTGTCCAAATAAGCTTTTGATGACAAAATACAGCTTAAAAAGCCGTATCAGGGGAAGATATATATTTTCGTTGTTATGTGAGATGTAGGTTGTGAACATAGCTTTTATGTACTTCCTTTGAAGATTATCTATAATTTGATATATAATACATACTCAAATATTATCATAATATTTGTGAAGCTCCTGAAAGTTATACCGATATGAATTTTATCTATCATTCTGTCTGAATTATGAATTAGCTGCGCCCTCGTAGATATATTTCTAAATTTAACACGACTTCATGGTGGGTATATAGAATTCGGCATGGCCGATTATAACACTCTTACTTGTTGTTTATTGCCATGACAGTGGAAAAAAACTGTTAAATGGTAACTAAACTCCAAGGTGTTATTACTGCTGATTACTCACTGAGAAGTACTTGAAGGTAAAGTGAAGTTTAGAGGGGTCTGCTTTTTTTCAACCTGAAATGATGGTATATTGATATTAGGTTTTGTCAGAAGCTTTTGAACAAACAAAATCCAGCAGTTTTGAAAGAAACTCTTTTTTAAATTTAAGCCATTACACTTGTGTGTGAGCTAAGTATGTGTGTGTGTAAGGTTTGAATCTGTATTTGTATTTTCGTATTGTATTCATGTAATTCCTAAGTACTTTCATTGAATTTCTTGTACTTTTTAACACTTTCCTTTTTTATTTTTCTTGAAGAAAAAAAGAACAATTTGTTAAAAAATTGTTTTGTTGATTATTTGCCTTTTGTTGTCCTTAGGAGAAAAATATTCTTGCAATATTGAAAAGTTTAAAGTGTTTTTTGATTTTTTCTTTGTTTTGCAAATGAATAAATTGAAATTGAAAATGTAAAAGTTTGAAAAATGCTAAGTGTTAAAACTTAAGTTAAGTTGTCAGTGAAAGTTAAAAAAAAATATACATATAAAATGAATTTCTCGAGATATGAGTAGGCACGTGTTTAGGAAAAAAGTTTAACAATTGTTAGTTTGTTTAAGTAATTTGTTGAAAAATTGTATATGTAAATGACAATTTTAAAATATTATTAAGTGTTAAATTGTTTATAACTCAAATGTTCAAATTAAGTTTTCAAGTTATTTAAATTGATTTTAAACTAAAATTTTTTTTGATATCCATATATTATAAAAATTCTATAAATTATTTTTTAAATTATGTATTGTAAAAGTATTTCCATACATGTGATAACTTATAGTTTTATCAAAGTATGGAAATTTTTTTCAAGATTTTAAAATTGATGGAAAATTTTTTCAATAATTATAATAAAAAATAAAAAAATTTGAAAACAAAAAGAAAAATTAAGTTATTTAAATTGATTTAAAAGTAAAATTTATTTTTGATATCCATATATTATATAAATTCTATAAATTATTTTTTAAATTATATATTGTAAAATTATTTTCATACATTTGATAACTTATAGTTTCATCAAAGTATGGAAATTTTTTTCAAGATTTTAAAATTGATGGAAATTTTTTTCAATAATTATAATAAAAAATACAAAATTTTAAAATCAAAAAGAAAATTAAAAAAAAAAATGTTTTTTCTAAATATTATTTAAAATTAAATAAACAATAATCAAAATAAAAAACAAGTAAGAGTGGTATATTCGGCTTTGCCGAATCTTGGATACCCTTCACCAATGGTGTTCCAAAAGTACTTAATGTAATTCGTAGCAATATTTGGTTATACTAGTATTATATGCAAAGAGTCATTAAAATTAAGAGTCGGACAACGAAAACCTTTTCGGTGGCGTCATCATCTAGAATAGTTATGCACCCAAAGGTTAGGTTGGACAGGTGGCTGATGTTTAGGGAAGCTTCAGTTGGGTTCTAAAGTGGTCCCTTTGTGAAAGATAATGATTACTAGACTACAAGTAGAGAATGGATATTTAAGCCAGCCAGTAGCTTCGAAATAAAATAGACACATATTTTACGAACATTTAATAAAGTTCGATAGACCAGATAAACCATGCAGAAAAGATGCTTCAAAATGTAGATGCCCTTAGATTTGCAATAGCACATCGATTTGATAAAGTTTAAGTATTCTGACATGCAACCCAAAAACGCTGTGCCCAGTGAGGGTTGTGCACTTTAATTCGTACGAATTATCCAACTAGTAAAAGTTCTTGATTAGTTATGTAAAACTCTGAAGTTAGCGGACTGATTTAGGTCAAAGCTTTAACAATGATTGTCAATGTATACAAGCCTTAAAATTATAGGGTATACACTCTTAGTTTTAGATACATGCGTGAAATATATAGCTTTTGAATGGATAGTTATCAGCTTTGTCGGAAAAGTTTACTTATTAATTTGAAGTTAGTTAATTAATTAAAATGAACACTTCATCAATAATATTTGGGATGTATAGTTCTTTCGATCTGTCCGATGGATGTTTGGAAAGTTTCTTTGTGCAATTTTAATGTGATTTAATTTATCAGCATTAAATCGATTCTCGGTCGGGTTTATATGGGAGATTTCACTAAATGTGAAAAGAGCTCGCCCATTTTCAATATCGAACTTTTCAAGAGATCAGAAATACTTTTGTCAAATGTTGTCCCTCTAGAAAGTTTATTTTAGGCGCTATTGTCCTGAATATCAATATTGTACAACGTCTTTATACTAAATGTCATCATCGTATCTATTATAATTTGTCATTTATTAGCTACTAAGAGATTGCCTTAGGCAAAGTTATACGGGATCAATTGTCAAACGTGAACGGATTTCTCCCAATTGCAATTAAAAAATTTAAATTTTTGTTGATATGTGAGATACTTACATACATATGTAGGTTTTGAACGGATATCATGTAATCAGCTGCATTTTTGTACTTCCTAGGAAGATTACCTATAATTTGATATATAATACATTCTCAAATGTTATCATAATGTTCAAAAGTCAGACACAAAATTAAGATAAATGCAGTGTGTCTGTCTGATAAAACCAGATTTGTGGAGCTCCTGAATTGTCCCACCCTGAATTTCAACATTGTCGATCAAAACACCATCGCTTAAACGCTAAATTATATCTACCACAAATTACAGAATGCATCAGGATTTAGATAATCCCCTGCGAAGGACGCTATTAAACTTCATCAAAATAAACATCTGAGATATCGACAAAACAGGAGCTCCAAAAACTTGACTACAACAGAAAAAAGGACAGACAGGTAGACGGACGGACATGTAGACGGACGGACAAGCAAACAGACGGACGGACGGGCAAACAAACAGACGGACGGAGGTCGCGAAATCGATTCTTGTGCCGATTCTGAGTTGATCGGTACAATTTGAATGGTATTCATAATTAGATTTGTGGAGTATATATATCAGATTTTAGAAAATCCTCCCATAAAGAACGATGTCAAATTTCATCACAATCGGTCCATAAACACCTGAGATATCGCTGAAACAATACTTACAAAATGTAAACAAAATTTCTTAGACACGTACTTTGGGCAATTTGCTGTACATCAAATGTAGTGTTATGGCGATATCTCAATTGTTTATAGACCGCTTTTGATAAAATTTAATAACGTGCTTGGTGGGGGAATTTCCTAAAATCTGATATAAAATTTATGTAGGTCCGTACTAAAGGAGGATAGTTTTTCCTATTTCTGCATTTAATTTTTTCAACAAACATTCTCTAATGTGTACTTTGGGCAATTTGCGTTACATCAAATTCAGTGTTTTGGCGATATATCAGTTGTTTATGGACCGATTTTGATAAAATTTTATAGAGTGCTTTGGGAAAATATTTCCTACAATGATATATAATATATTATCACATGTACACCAGGAGTATCTTTTTTCTCTTGTTATTTAAAAGTGTGTTTCAATCAAAAATTTTAAAATTTTCGTCTAATTTTTGGTATTTTTTCGATATTTTCGGTGTTTATAAACCGATTTTAATGAAATTTAATAGCGTTCATTGCGGGAGAATTTCCTAAAATCTGATATATAATTTATGTAGGTTCTTCCTCCAGGGGCTTCAGAAACTTGGTTTCAACAGACAGACAGACGGACAGACAGACAGACAGACAGACAGACAGACAGACAGACAGACAGACAGACAGACAGACAGACAGACAGACAGACAGACAGACAGACAGACAGACAGACAGACAGACAGACAGACGGACATCGCTTAATCGATTCTCCTCCCGATTCTGAGTCGATCGGTATAATTTTTATGGGGTCTACGATCACTAATAAAAAAATTACAAACGGAATCACAAACTTATAATACCCTTTCACCTATTGGTGAAGGGTATAAAAATTAAAATAAACTTCTTTTTTTTATTTGATCAAAATTCTACAATTGGCGGCAATGTTGTGTATAAATATCTCTATATGTGCAAGCGGATAGAGAGAGGGACCTGAGGGTAAAAAATAAGGTAAAAAATAATATTTCAATCTTCAAAATGGCTCTTCTGAAGTTTTTACCCTTAGGTCCCTTTCTATTTTGCGAGCCATATATAGACATAGTGTCAGTATACATATCTCAGCTAGATTTTTTTTGTAATGCTTTATGTTAGCGATATGTGTTTGCATTTTCTTTTGCTTGTAAATTATATAGCTCATACGCTCTCACTTTTTCTACCGAAAAACTTTAATATCGCTTACTTTTTCTTAAGAAAAAATAAATAAAATAATGCTTTTGCCATAAAATTGCTTTAATTTTGTTTGTGTTTCGTGCTCGTTATTTGAAATTGTTATCGGGTCATAATCAACCGGGTATTTGGAAAATCATTCAATGTTTTTTATTTGAACAAAAGGAAGTGCATGAAGGAATGCATGCTTGAAAACATTGAACTTGTTGGAGTCAAGTAAATCATGAAAATTGCCAATTATGAACAGGAATTGTCCACAAATAATATGGAGTTCATAAGAGCAAATCATTTACCCAAGTACCGTAAAAACTAACATGAAATCAGAAAATGAAAACAATGATTAGGATTGATGAAAACATGTCGCCTTTTTTTCCTTTATAATAGCAGGCCTCAAAAAATGCTAGTTTTGAGTAAAATGGCTTTTGAACATATCTTAACTTTGAAAACCTTAGTTATATAGAAACTTTTATAAACTTAGTAAAATTAACTTTTTTCATACTGTTAAACTGTTATTTTTTTAACCAACAAAATAAGTATAGGTTTTGTTAAGCTTAAAAACTTTAAATTTCTTCAATGTTCATATTACGGACAACTTTTTTTGTGAGCTCACTTAATGTTCCCTAATAAATCTTATTACTACCTTTTTACTTATGTATTTGTACTTAGTGAATTCTAGCATTTGAAATAAGTACTGTAAAAGTTATAACAATTTTTATTTTTGGAATAAATCAATGGAGCAGGAAAGTTTCGGTGAAGCAACAACATCACCGTCATCATCATAGCTCAAAAACAGTAAAAGTATAAAAGATTGAAAATCAATAACGAATATGAATTTCATTCCATTCAACTCATATTTTTGAAAGAAGTAGTAGTGTGATGGTTGTAATGAAGATTATACATTGGCAAGGTACTATAGGTTAGTGCTGGTTTATGCCTTAGTCTATGTCTATGTCTTAGTCTATATCTTAGTTTATATCTTAGTCTATGTCTTAGTCTGTTTCTTAGTCTATGTCTTAGTCTATGTCTTAGTCTATGTCTTAGTCTTTGTCTTAGTCTATGTCTTAGTCTATGTCTTAGTCTATGCCTTAGTTTATGGGTTAGTCTATGTCTTAGTCTATGTCTTAGTCTATGTCGTAGTCTATGTCTTAGTCTATGTCTTAGTCTATGTCTTAGTCTATGTCTTAGTCTATGTCTTAGTCTATGTCTTAGTCTATGTCTTAGTCTATGTCTTAGTCTATGTCTTAGTCTATGTCTTAGTCTATGTCTTAGTCTATGTCTCAGTCTACGTCTTAGTCTATGTCTTAGTCTATGTCTTAGTCTATGTCTTAGTCTATGTCTTAGTCTATGTCTTAGTCTATGTCTTAGTCTATGTCTTAGTCTATGTCTTAGTCTATGTCTATGTCTTAGTCTATGTCTTAGTCTATGTCTTAGTCTATGTCTATGTCTTAGTCTATGTCTTAGTCTATGTCTTAGTCTATGTCTTAGTCTATGTCTTAGTCTATGTCTTAGTCTATGTCTTAGTCTATGTCTTAGTCTATGTCTTAGTCTATGTCTTAGTCTATGTCTTAGTCTATGTCTTAGTCTATGTCTTAGTCTATGTCTTAGTCTATGTCTTAGTCTATGTCTTAGTCTATGTCTTAGTCTATGTCTTAGTCTATGTCTTAGTCTATGTCTTAGTCTATGTCTTAGTCTATGTCTTAGTCTATGTCTTAGTCTATGCCTTAGTTTATGGGTTAGTCTATGTCTTAGTCTATGTCTTAGTCTATGTCGTAGTCTATGTCTTAGTCTATGTCTTAGTCTATGTCTTAGTCTATGTCTCAGTCTATGTCTTAGTCTATGTCTTAGTCTATGTCTTAGTCTATGTCTTAGTCTATGTCTCAGTCTATGTCTTAGTCTATGTCTTAGTCTATATCTTAGTCTATGTCTTAGTCTATGTCTTAGTCTATGTCTTAGTCTATGTCTTAGTCTATGTCTTAGTCTATGTCTTAGTCTATGTCTATGTCTTAGTCTATGTCTTAGTCTATGTCTTAGTCTATGTCTTAGTCTATGTCTATGTCTTAGTCTATGTCTTAGTCTATGTCTTAGTCTATGTCTTAGTCTATGTCTTAGTCTATGTCTTAGTCTATGTCTTAGTCTATGTCTTAGTCTATGTCTTAGTCTATGTCTTAGTCTATGTCTTAGTCTATGTCTTAGTCTATGTCTTAGTCTATGTCTTAGTCTATGTCTTAGTCTATGTCTTAGTCTATGTCTTAGTCTATGTCTTAGTCTATGTCTTAGTCTATGTCTTAGTCTATGTCTTAGTCTATGTCTTAGTCTATGTCTTAGTCTATGTCTTAGTCTATGTCTTAGTCTATGGTTTAGTCTATGTCTTAGTCTATGTCTTAGTCTATGTCTTAGTCTATGTCTTAGTCTATGTCTTAGTCTATGTCTTAGTCTATGTCTTAGTCTATGTCTTAGTCTATGTCTTATTCTATGTCTTAGTCTATGTCTTAGTCTATGTCTTAGTCTATGTCTTAGTCTATGTCTTAGTCTATGTCTTAGTCTATGTCTTAGTCTATGTCTTAGTCTATGTCTTAGTCTATGTCTTAGTCTATGTCTTAGTCTATGTCTTAGTCTATGTCTATGTCTTAGTCTATGTCTTAGTCTATGTCTTAGTCTATGTCTTAGTCTATGTCTTAGTCTATGTCTTAGTCTATGTCTTAGTCTATGTCTTAGTCTATGTCTTAGTCTATGTCTTAGTCTATGTCTTAGTCTATGTCTTAGTCTATGTCTTAGTCTATGTCTTAGTCTATGCCTTAGTTTATGGGTTAGTCTATGTCTTAGTCTATGTCTTAGTCTATGTCGTAGTCTATGTCTTAGTCTATGTCTTAGTCTATGTCTTAGTCTATGTCTCAGTCTATGTCTTAGTCTATGTCTTAGTCTATGTCTTAGTCTATGTCTTAGTCTATGTCTCAGTCTATGTCTTAGTCTATATCTTAGTCTATGTCTTAGTCTATGTCTTAGTCTATGTCTTAGTCTATGTCTTAGTCTATGTCTTAGTCTATGTCTTAGTCTATGTCTATGTCTTAGTCTATGTCTTAGTCTATGTCTTAGTCTATGTCTTAGTCTATGTCTTAGTCTATGTCTATGTCTTAGTCTATGTCTTAGTCTATGTCTTAGTCTATGTCTTAGTCTATGTCTTAGTCTATGTCTTAGTCTATGTCTTAGTCTATGTCTATGTCTTATTCTATGTCTATGTCTTAGTCTATGTCTTAGTCTATGTCGTAGTCTATGTCTTAGTCTATGTCTTAGTCTATGTCTTAGTCTATGTCTTAGTCTATGTCTTAGTCTATGTCTTAGTCTATGTCTTAGTCTATGTCTTAGTCTATGTCTTAGTCTATGTCTTAGTCTATGCCTTAGTTTATGGGTTAGTCTATGTCTTAGTCTATGTCTTAGTCTATGTCGTAGTCTATGTCTTAGTCTATGTCTTAGTCTATGTCTTAGTCTATGTCTCAGTCTATGTCTTAGTCTATGTCTTAGTCTATGTCTTAGTCTATGTCTTAGTCTATGTCTCAGTCTATGTCTTAGTCTATGTCTTAGTCTATATCTTAGTCTATGTCTTAGTCTATGTCTTAGTCTATGTCTTAGTCTATGTCTTAGTCTATGTCTTAGTCTATGTCTTAGTCTATGTCTATGTCTTAGTCTATGTCTTAGTCTATGTCTTAGTCTATGTCTTAGTCTATGTCTATGTCTTAGTCTATGTCTTAGTCTATGTCTTAGTCTATGTCTTAGTCTATGTCTTAGTCTATGTCTTAGTCTATGTCTTAGTCTATGTCTATGTCTTATTCTATGTCTATGTCTTAGTCTATGTCTTAGTCTATGTCGTAGTCTATGTCTTAGTCTATGTCTTAGTCTATGTCTTAGTCTATGTCTTAGTCTATGTCTTAGTCTATGTCTTAGTCTATGTCTTAGTCTATGTCTTAGTCTATGTCTTAGTCTATGTCTTAGTCTATGTCTTAGTCTATGTCTTAGTCTATGTCTTAGTCTATGTCTTAGTCTATGTCTTAGTCTATGTCTTAGTCTATGTCTTAGTCTATGTCTTAGTCTATGTCTTAGTCTATGTCTTAGTCTATGTCTTAGTCTATGTCTTAGTCTATGTCTTATTCTATGTCTTAGTCTATGTCTTAGTCTATGTCTTAGTCTATGTCTTAGTCTATGTCTTAGTCTATGTCTATGTCTTAGTCTATGTCTTAGTCTATGTCTTAGTCTATGTCTTAGTCTATGTCTTAGTCTATGTCTTAGTCTATGTCTTAGTCTATGTCTTAGTCTATGTCTTAGTCTATGTCTATGTCTTAGTCTATGTCTTAGTCTATGTCTTAGTCTATGTCTTAGTCTATGTCTTAGTCTATGTCTTAGTCTATGTCTTAGTCTATGTCTTAGTCTATGTCTATGTCTTATTCTATGTCTATGTCTTAGTCTATGTCTTAGTCTATGTCGTAGTCTATGTCTTAGTCCTATGTCTTAGTCTATGTCTAGTCTATGTCTTAGTCTATGTCTTAGTCTATGTCTTAGTCTATGTCTTAGTCTATGTCTTAGTCTATGTCTTAGTCTATGTCTTAGTCTATGTCTTAGTCTATGTCTTAGTCTATGTCTTAGTCTATGTCTTAGTCTATGTCTTAGTCTATGTCTTAGTCTATGTCTTAGTCTATGTCTTAGTCTATGTCTTAGTCTATGTCTTAGTCTATGTCTTAGTCTATGTCTTATTCTATGTCTTAGTCTATGTCTTAGTCTATGTCTTAGTCTATGTCTTAGTCTATGTCTTAGTCTATGTCTATGTCTTAGTCTATGTCTTAGTCTATGTCTTAGTCTATGTCTTAGTCTATGTCTTAGTCTATGTCTTAGTCTATGTCTTAGTCTATGTCTTAGTCTATGTCTTAGTCTATGTCTATGTCTTAGTCTATGTCTTAGTCTATGTCTTAGTCTATGTCTTAGTCTATGTCTTAGTCTATGTCTTAGTCTATGTCTTAGTCTATGTCTTAGTCTATGTCTTAGTCTATGTCTTAGTCTATGTCTTAGTCTATGTCTTAGTCTATGTCTTAGTCTATGTCTTAGTCTATGCCTTAGTTTATGGGTTAGTCTATGTCTTAGTCTATGTCTTAGTCTATGTCGTAGTCTATGTCTTAGTCTATGTCTTAGTCTATGTCTTAGTCTATGTCTCAGTCTATGTCTTAGTCTATGTCTTAGTCTATGTCTTAGTCTATGTCTTAGTCTATGTCTCAGTCTATGTCTTAGTCTATGTCTTAGTCTATATCTTAGTCTATGTCTTAGTCTATGTCTTAGTCTATGTCTTAGTCTATGTCTTAGTCTATGTCTTAGTCTATGTCTTAGTCTATGTCTATGTCTTAGTCTATGTCTTAGTCTATGTCTTAGTCTATGTCTTAGTCTATGTCTATGTCTTAGTCTATGTCTTAGTCTATGTCTTAGTCTATGTCTTAGTCTATGTCTTAGTCTATGTCTTAGTCTATGTCTTAGTCTATGTCTTAGTCTATGTCTTAGTCTATGTCTTATTCTATGTCTTAGTCTATGTCTTAGTCTATGTCTTAGTCTATGTCTTAGTCTATGTCTTAGTCTATGTCTTAGTCTATGTCTTAGTCTATGTCTTAGTCTATGTCTTAGTCTATGTCTTAGTCTATGTCTTAGTCTATGTCTTAGTCTATGTCTTAGTCTATGTCTTAGTCTTAGTCTATGTCTTAGTCTATGTCTTAGTCTATGTCTTAGTCTATGTCTTAGTCTATGTCTATGTCTTAGTCTATGTCTTAGTCTATGTCTTAGTCTATGTCTTAGTCTATGTCTTAGTCTATGTCTTAGTCTATGTCTTAGTCTATGTCTTAGTCTATGTCTTAGTCTATGTCCTAGTCTATGTCTTAGTCTATGTCTTAGTCTATGTCTTAGTCTATGTCTTAGTCTATGTCTTAGTCTATGTCTTAGTCTATGTCTTAGTCTATGTCTTAGTCTATGTCTTAGTCTATGTCTATGTCTTATTCTATGTCTATGTCTTAGTCTATGTCTTAGTCTATGTCGTAGTCTATGTCTTAGTCTATGTCTTAGTCTATGTCTTAGTCTATGTCTTAGTCTATGTCTTAGTCTATGTCTTAGTCTATGTCTTAGTCTATGTCTTAGTCTATGTCTTAGTCTATGTCTTAGTCTATGTCTTAGTCTATGTCTTAGTCTATGTCTTAGTCTATGTCTTAGTCTATGTCTTAGTCTATGTCTTAGTCTATGTCTTAGTCTATGTCTTAGTCTATGTCTTAGTCTATGTCTTAGTCTATGTCTTAGTCTATGTCTTAGTCTATGTCTTAGTCTATGTCTTAGTCTATGTCTTAGTCTATGTCTTAGTCTATGTCTTAGTCTATGTCTTAGTCTATGTCTTAGTCTATGTCTTAGTCTATGTCTTAGTCTATGTCTTAGTCTATGTCTTAGTCTATGTCTTAGTCTATGTCTTAGTCTATGTCTTAGTCTATGTCTTAGTCTATGTCTTAGTCTATGTCTTAGTCTATGTCTTAGTCTATGTCTTAGTCTATGTCTTAGTCTATGTCTTAGTCTATGTCTTAGTCTATGTCTTAGTCTATGTCTTAGTCTATGTCTTAGTCTATGTCTTAGTCTATGTCTATGTCTTAGTCTATGTCTTAGTCTATGTCTTAGTCTATGTCTTAGTCTATGTCTTAGTCTATGTCTTAGTCTATGTCTTAGTCTATGTCTTAGTCTATGTCTTAGTCTATGTCTATGTCTTAGTCTATGTCTTAGTCTATGTCTTAGTCTATGTCTTAGTCTATGTCTTAGTCTATGTCTTAGTCTATGTCTTAGTCTATGTCTTAGTCTATGTCTTAGTCTATGTCTTAGTCTATGTCTTAGTCTATGTCTTAGTCTATGTCTTAGTCTATGTCTTAGTCTATGTCTTAGTATATGTCTTAGTCTTAGTCTATGTCTTAGTCTATGTCTTAGTATATGTCTTAGTCTATGTCTTAGTCTATGTCTTAGTCTATGTCTCAGTCTATGTCTTAGTCTATGTCTTAGTCTATGTCTTAGTTTATGTCTTAGTCTATGTCTCAGTCTATGTCTCAGTCTATGTCTTAGTCAATGTCTTAGTCTATGTCTTATTATTATTCTTTTCCCGAGTCTGCCTAATATTACCTTACATGCAGAAGTAAAATATCACCTTAAGCAATTCTAACACACCACTACTATAAAACGCTTTGTGAGGACTTAACGGTTATGAGAGAGTGCGGGTGAGTGAGAACTGATAAAGTAACTATTTAATCCGTGAAACAAACGGATTAAACACACACACACGCACCCACGCTAACAATCTCTTGGGCTGTATTATTACAGAATGATGTTATACAAACAAACACTTTGACAGTGTTTTGTGGGTATTGTATCCTTTCGTTATTCTTACATTCAATACACTTACAATTTCCATAGTTAAGGGGATTTATTTATGGGAATTTTGTTGCCTTATCGCATTGTCATCAATTTGTTAGATTTGATTTTCTTGTTTTCGGCATCTTAATAATGTGGGAAGGAGTTAAAGTTTATTTTAGTGATTGGTTATTGGCGTGTATTTTGACTGTCAGCAAATATATCAAAAGATGCGTAAAGAGTGGGTGAGAGTATTTGAAGGGCAGCTGACGGTGCGTAGCTTGTGGAAGAGATTAGTGCTAAGATATGTTTTTGTTTGATATATCGGTTTATTATCGTTTGTTATAAAGTATTTCGCCAACTGTACTCTCTACATTGCCCTTCAGTAAACACATCCACTTAAATATTAATCTCTTTAAGCTCTTAATATATTTAGGCATATCAACGCATAACAATTAATTATTTTGCCTTTAACTATTTTGTCATTTATTTCAACTAATCGGTTTATTTTTCAAATTAAATGAACTACAAACTCTTTTTTTATATCACAAAGATAATGGCTTTATACTCATTTCCATTTTTCATTAATCCTATTAAAATCAAACATCACAAAGACGCCAATATTATGGGCAAAAGAGGACAATAGAAAATTTCTTAATCATAAATCAGTTATAATTTGTTATTTCATTACAAATTATTTGTAATAATTAAATTTTAAAATAGCAGAAGTAAAATGTCAAAGAAGATGTTTAACTAAATAAATTAGATCAGGTGACAAATGATTCAAATTGATAAATTTGATTAGTGTAGCGGAAGATAAAGAAAATATTACAGTAAATTAATGAAATGCATATCCGACATTTGAATAAGGAATTTAATATTATAATTTTAATTATATAAATCTTAGATAAATGAAAGTTTAGCTGAAAATTACATTTATCTGATGCTATTTTAAATGAACGCAGGTGAAAACCATTTTAAAAGCTATTTTATTCTAATAAAGTGAAATAGGATGTTCTTTGTAATAAACGATCTTAGATTACTTTTTTTTTTATTCAAATTTGAGCTATTATGTGCTATTAACGTTGAGAAGGCAATTTATATACAAAAAATTAAACAAACCCCCTATCTTTTTGGTATTTTTTGTTTCCGTAAGTTTTTATATGAGAGCTATTGTCAAATGGTGACCGATTGTGACAAAATTTTGAACACTGGCTAGCACTGATAAGACTTCCTTATGCAAAATTTAGTGGCCATAGCTATTTTTTCGCATTTAAGTGTATTTTAGTTGGAATTTAGGTTAAGGGTTTTGTATACGAGCTAAATATAAATGTGAACCGATTTCTATGAAATTTTATAGGCTGCATAACGATCATGTACAACTTATCTGTGCTAAATTTTATCATCATATCTGTTATAATTTATCATTTATTAGAAAATAAGCAACTGACCTATGCGAGGTTATACCAGAGAAATGATAACCGATTTCGCCCAATTTTAATACCAAAATTTCTCAAGAAATTAAGAATATTTTTGTCAAATTTCAGTGACCTGCCTCCATTCGTTTAGGTTATATCGTGCTGACAACAGACAGACATACGGAC
Organism: Stomorhina lunata; assembly: GCA_933228675.1. NCBI lineage: Eukaryota > Metazoa > Arthropoda > Insecta > Diptera > Rhiniidae > Stomorhina > Stomorhina lunata. The sequence goes on from OW121741.1 coordinate 96,612,318, forward strand.
AGACAGACTGACCCACAGACAGACGGACATCGATCAATCGTCTTAGAATTTCATAAGGACTCAGAATATATCCTACATCAATTTTGGTTTTTGAGCCAATATTAAGGAAATTACAAATGACAATCTCAATATACCCCCCATACTTTTTGATGATGGGTATAAAAACAACTTTCTAGTTCAGTTCTAGTTCAGTTCTAGTTCAGTTCTAGTTCAGTTCTAGTTCAGTTCTAGTTCAGTTCTAGTTCAGTTCTAGTTCAGTTCTAGTTCAGTTCTAGTTCAGTTCTAGTTCAGTTCTAGTTCAGTTCTAGTTCAGTTCTAGTTCAGTTCTAGTTCAGTTCTAGTTCAGTTCTAGTTCAGTTCTAGTTCAGTTCTAGTTCAGTTCTAGTTCAGTTCTAGTTCAGTTCTAGTTCAGTTCTAGTTCAGTTCTAGTTCAGTTCTAGTTCAGTTCTAGTTCAGTTCTAGTTCAGTTCTAGTTCAGTTCTAGTTCAGTTCTAGTTCAGTTCTAGTTCAGTTCTAGTTCAGTTCTAGTTCAGTTCTAGTTCAGTTCTAGTTCAGTTCTAGTTCAGTTCTAGTTCAGTTCTAGTTCAGTTCTAGTTCAGTTCTAGTTCAGTTCTAGTTCAGTTCTAGTTCAGTTCTAGTTCAGTTCTAGTTCAGTTCTAGTTCAGTTCTAGTTCAGTTCTAGTTCAGTTCTAGTTCAGTTCTAGTTCAGTTCTAGTTCAGTTCTAGTTCAGTTCTAGTTCAGTTCTAGTTCAGTTCTAGTTCAGTTCTAGTTCAGTTCTAGTTCAGTTCTAGTTCAGTTCTAGTTCAGTTCTAGTTCAGTTCTAGTTCAGTTCTAGTTCAGTTCTAGTTCAGTTCTAGTTCAGTTCTAGTTCAGTTCTAGTTCAGTTCTAGTTCAGTTCTAGTTCAGTTCTAGTTCAGTTCTAGTTCAGTTCTAGTTCAGTTCTAGTTCAGTTCTAGTTCAGTTCTAGTTCAGTTCTAGTTCAGTTCTAGTTCAGTTCTAGTTCAGTTCTAGTTCAGTTCTAGTTCAGTTCTAGTTCAGTTCTAGTTCAGTTCTAGTTCAGTTCTAGTTCAGTTCTAGTTCAGTTCTAGTTCAGTTCTAGTTCAGTTCTAGTTCAGTTCTAGTTCAGTTCTAGTTCAGTTCTAGTTCAGTTCTAGTTCAGTTCTAGTTCAGTTCTAGTTCAGTTCTAGTTCAGTTCTAGTTCAGTTCTAGTTCAGTTCTAGTTCAGTTCTAGTTCAGTTCTAGTTCAGTTCTAGTTCAGTTCTAGTTCAGTTCTAGTTCAGTTCTCGTTCAGTTCTAGTTCAGTTCTAGTTCAGTTCTAGTTCAGTTCTAGTTCAGTTCTAGTTCAGTTCTAGTTCAGTTCTAGTTCAGTTCTAGTTCAGTTCTAGTTCAGTTCTAGTTCAGTTCTAGTTCAGTTCTAGTTCAGTTCTAGTTCAGTTCTAGTTCAGTTCTAGTTCAGTTCTAGTTCAGTTCTAGTTCAGTTCTAGTTCAGTTCTAGTTCAGTTCTTGTTTCTTTTGTGAAGAAATAACTATAAATATTCATGTCTCATATTAATATTTAACAGTCCTTTTATTATGATTATTATTTCTCTAAAGCATTCATTTCCTGTTTTTCCCACTTTTGAACCTATAAAGGAAATGTTGTCTTGTTAAATTTGTGCAATAATAATAAGTCCCCTTGTACTTAGTTTAAATTGACATTATAATTTATTTAAATTATAACATGTCATTTTATTTAACCCTCGACATTCACCCTACAATTGATTAAGGTGATAATTCTAGTTCGTTGTGATGTTGATGATATATGGTTCCAATCGAATCATTTATATGTTTCTATTAACAATTATTCTACATTTTATGCTATTGGGTTCATATTTGGTTGATATTTATAGTTCACATTTTGCATTATATACTATAAGCAACATTTACCGATTATATTGCTCATATGTTACTTGTTTGTGATGTTAATGATTTCTCACATTGTTTTAGCTGATTTTTCTTGTTGACTGACTCTCGGGAATACACGCATGAATCTATGTGCAAATGTGAGTGATATATTAATGTTTTGAATTCTTTTTTCTCGAATACTTTCCAATTGAACGTTTAAAATGATAATTGAAATGTTGATTTGAAAATGCATTTAATGTTTTCAATTATTAATTTGTACGTGAATAATTGTATAAATTCTCACGCACGATAAATACTTGAAAATTATTATTTACTAATTGCATTTATGTGTTAATTTAGAGGGTAAATATATGAATATACACACATATGAGCAAAACGGAAATGTATACTTATATAAGTAGCTGTGATAGTATTAGTAATACTGTTTATTTCAAAGTAAAAGAATTTTAAATATGAAAAAGTTTAAACTAGATTTTTTCCTTAAATATGATTGCTTTTTGATTGTTTTTTTTTTTGTTTTTTATATGATAAACACTAAACTCGATTTTCTCGTTAAATACGATAGCTAGAGCCAAAATAATATAAAAATTTTAGTACCAAAATTGATTTTTTTTTAATTTTTTATAAACAAATTTAAAGTCGATTTTCTCGTTTACTATGATAGCTAGAGCCAAAATAACGAAATCTTGTGATCATTCATTTTTGCATACCAAAATTGATTTTTTTTTTAATTTTTTATAGAAAACTTTAAAGTCGATTTTCTCGTTAACTATGATAGTTAGAGCAAAAATAACGAAATCCTGTGATCACTCAAAAAAATTGATTTTTTTGAAATTTTTTTATGAAAAACTTTAAAGTCGATTTTCTGGTTAACTATGATAGCTAGAGCAAAAATAACGAAATCCTGTGATCACGATGCGATGTCCGTCCGTCCGTCCGTCTGTCTGTCTGGCTGGACGGCTGGCTGGACCCCCATGTAAACCTCTTAATCAAACTACAGGTCGCAATTCTAAAGATAATTTGATGAAATTTGGCATAGATAATTTTTTAGACAATGGGACCATGAATATTGAAACTGGTCAAAATCGGTCAATTATTTATGGTACCTCCCATAGGTCCCACTTCCCGGAATTGATATATTGGCCACAAATATCAATATTTTTTCATGAAATTTAAAACAGATACTGCTTATGTAAACCTAAATCACTGTATCAAATTTCGTTGAAATCTTTCCAAGTTTGACCATAGCTCCCATATAAACTCTTCTTTAAAAACGCACTAAATGAGACAAAAAATCACTAAAACACTCGTAAATCTAAAGATAATCAAAATTTTAAGTTTATTTTTCGCATACATAATTTTTGTAACAACTGTAGTCAACTTGCCAAATTTCGAGATAATCGGTCCACATTTGACCCTAGCTCTCATATAAGTCCAAATGACGGAAACAGGTTGAATATATACGTTTTGAGAAAATGTTTGTATGATGGCAAAATTTAGCAAATATTTGTCTTTATACAGGAAAAATAACACCTTTGACCTTAGTGGTGAAGGGTATCCTATGGTCGGCTTGACCGACTATAGCGTTTTCTTACTTGTTTTTTTGAAATTTTTTTGTGAAAAACTTTAAAGTCGATTTTCTCGTTAAATATGATAACTACAGCAAAATTAACGAAATCCTGTGATCACTCAAAAAAATTCATTTTTTTGAAATTTTTTTGTGAAAAACTTTAAAGTCGATTTTCACGTTAAATATGATAGCTACAGCAAAATTAACGAAATCCTGTGATCACTCAAAAAAATTAATTTTTTGGAAATTTTTTTTGTGAAAAACTTTAAAGTCAATTTTCTCGTTAACTATGATAGATACAGCAAAATTAACGAAATCCTGTGATCACTCAAAAAAATTAATTTTTTTGGAATTTTTTTGTGAAAAACTTTAAAGTCGATTTTCTCGTTAAATATGATAGATACAGCAAAATTAACGAAATCCTGTGATCATTAAAAAAAATTGATTTTTTGAAATATTTTTGTGAAAAACTTTAAAATCGATTTTCTCGTTAACTATGATAGCTACAGCAAAATTAACGAAATCCTGTGATCACTCAAAAAAATTAATTTTTTTGTGAAAAACTTTAAAGAAATTTTCTCGTTAAGTATGATAGATACAGCAAAAATAACGAAATGCTGTGATCACTCAAAAAAATTGATTTTTTTGAAATTTTTTTGTGAAATACTTTAAAGTCGATTTTCTCGTTAACTATGATAGCTACAGCAAAAATAACGAAATCGTGTGATCACTCAAAAAAATTGATTTTTTTGAAATTTTTTTGTGAAAAACTTTAAAGTCAATTTTCTCGTTAACTATGATAGCTACAGCAAAATTAACGAAATCCTGTGATCACTCAAAAAAATTGATTTTTAAAGTCGATTTTCTCGTTAACTATGATAGCTACAGCAAAATTAATGAAATCCTGTGATCACTCAAAAAATTGATTTTTTTGAAATTTTTTTGTGAAAAACTTTAAAGTCGATTTTCTCCTTAACTATGATAGCTACAGCAAAATTAACGAAATCCTGTGATCACTCAAAAAAAATTGATTTTTTTGAAATTTTTTTGTGAAAAACTTTAAAGTCGATTTTCTCGTTAACTATGATAGCTACAGCAAAATTAACGAAATCCTGTGATCACTCAAAAAAATTGATTTTTAAAGTCGATTTTCTCGTTAACTATGATAGCTACTGCAAAATTAACGATATCCTGTGATCACTCAAAAAAATTGATTTTTTTGAAATTTTTTTGTAAAAAACTTTAAAGTCGATTTTCTCGTTAACTATGATAGCTACAGCAAAAATAACGAAATCCTGTGATCACTCAAAAAAACTGATTTTTTTGAAATTTTTTTGTGAAAAACTTTAAAGTCGATTTTCTCGTTAACTATGATAGATACAGCAAAATTAACGAAATCCTGTGATCACTCAAATAAATTGATTTTTTTTAAATTTTTTTATGAAAAACTTTAAAGTCGATTTTCTCGTTAACTATGATAGATACAGCAAAATTAACGAAATCCTGTGATCACTCAAAAAAATTAATTTTTTTGAAATTTTTTTGTGAAAACCTTTAAAGTCGATTTTCTCGTTAACTATGATAGATACAGCAAAATTAACGAAATCCTGTAATCACTCAAAAAAATTGATTTTTTTTAAATTTTTTTATGAAAAACTTTAAAGTCGATTTTCTCGTTAACTATGATAGATACAGCAAAATTAACGAAATCCTGTGATCACTCAAAAAAATTAATTTTTATACTCTTCACCAATAGGTGAAAGGGTATCATAAGTTTGTGATTCCGTTTGTAATTTTTTTATTAGTGATCGTAGACCCCATAAAAATTATACCGATCGACTCAGAATCGGGAGGAGAATCGATTAAGCGGTGTCCGTCTGTCTGTCTGTCTGTCTGTCCGTGCGTCCGTCTGTCTAACTGTCTGTTGAAATCAAGTTTCTGAAGCCCCTGGAGGATGGACTTACATAAATTATATATCAGATTTTAGAAAATTCTCCCGCAATGAACGCTATTAAATTTCATTAAAATCGGTTTATAAACACCGAAAATATCGAAAAAATACCAAAAATTAGACGGAAATTTTAAAATTTTTGATTGAAACACACTTTTAAATAACAAGAGAAAAAAGATACTCCTGGTGTACATGTGATAATATGTTATATATCAGATTGTAGGAAATATTTTCCCAAAGCACTCTATAAAATTTTATCACAATCGGTCCATAAACAACTGAGATATCGCCAAAACACTGAATTTGATGTATCGCAAATTGCCCAAAGTACACATTAGAGAATGTTTGTTGAAAAAATTAAATGCAGAAATAGGAAAAACTATCCTCCTTTATACGGACCTACATAAATTTTATATCAGATTTTAGGAAATTCCCCCACCAAGCACGTTATTAAATTTTATCAAAAGCGGTCTATAAACAATTGAGATATCGCCATAACACTTCATTTGATGTACAGCAAATTGCCCAAAGTACGTGTCTAAGAAATTTTGTTTACATTTTGTAAGTATTGTTTCAGCGATATCTCAGGTGTTTATGGACCGATTGTGATGAAATTTGACATCGTTCTTTATGGGAGGATTTTCTAAAATCTGATATATATACTCCACAAATCTGATTATGAATACCATTCAAATTGTACCGATCAACTCAGAATCGGCACAAGAATCGATTTCGCGACCTCCGTCATTCTGTCCGTCCATCTGTTTGTTTGCCCGTCCGTCCGTCTGTTTGTTTGTCCGTCCGTCTACATGTCCGTCCGTCTACCAATCTGTCCTTTTTTCTGTTGTAGTCAAGTTTTTGGAGCTCCTGTTTTGTCGATATCTCAGATGTTTATTTTGATGAAGTTTAATAGCGTCCTTCGCAGGGGATTATCTAAATCCTGATGCATTCTGTAATTTGTGGTAGATATAATTTAGCGTTTAAGCGATGGTGTTTTGATCGACAATGTTGAAATTCAGGGTGGGACAATTCAGGAGCTCCACAAATCTGGTTTTATCAGACAGACACACTGCATTTATCATAATTTTGTGTCTGACTTTTGAACATTATGATAACATTTGATAATGTATTATATATCAAATTATAGGTAATCTTCCTAGGAAGTACAAAAATGCAGCTGATTACATGATATCCGTTCAAAACCTACATATGTATGTAAGTATCTCACATATCAACGAAAATTTAAATTTTTTAATTGCAATTGGGAGAAATCCGTTCACGTTTGACAATTGATCCCGTATAACTTCGCCTAAGATACGATGATGACATTTAGTATAAAGACGTTGTACAATATTGATATTCAGGGCGATAGCGCCTAAAATAAACTTTCTAGAGGGACAACATTTGACAAAAGTATTTCTGATCTCTTGAAAAGTTCGATATTGAAAATGGGCGAGCTCTATTCACATTTAGTGAAATCTCCCATATAAACCCGACCCGATTTAATGCTGATAAATTAAATTACATCAAAATTGCACAAAGAAACTTTCCAAACATCCATCGGACAGATCGAAAGAACTATACATCCCAAATATTATTGATGAAGTGTTCATTTTAATTAATTAACTAACTTCAAATTAATAAGTAAACTTTTCCGACAAAGCTGATAACTATCCATTCAAAAGCTATATATTTCACGCATGTATCTAAAACTAAGAGTGTATACCCTATAATTTTAAGGCTTGTATACATTGACAATCATTGTTAAAGCTTTGAAATAAATCAGTCCGCTAACTTCAGAGTTTTACATAACTAATCAAGAACTTTTACTAGTTGGATAATTCGTACGAATTAAAGTGCACAACCCTCACTGGGCACAGCGTTTTTGGGTTGCATGTCAGAATACTTAAACTTTATCAAATCGATGTGCTATTGCAAATCTAAGGGCATCTACATTTTGAAGCATCTTTTCTGCATGGTTTATCTGGTCTATCGAACTTTATTAAATGTTCGTAAAATATGTGTCTATTTTATTTCGAAGCTACTGGCTGGCTTAAATATGCATTCTCTACTTGTAGTCCAGTAATCATTATCTTTCACAAAGGGACCACTTTAGAACCCAAGTGAAGCTTCCCTAGACATCAGCCACCTGTCCAACCTAACCTTTGGGTGCATATTGTGCATTCGTTTTTCGACTCTTAATTTTAAAGACTCTTTGCATATAATACTAGTATAACCAAATATTGCTACGAATTACATTAAGTACTTTTGGAACACCATTGGTGAAGGGTATCCAAGATTCGGGAAAGCCGAATATACCACTCTTACTTGTTTTGAAATTTTTTTGTGAAAAACTTTAAAGTCGATTTTCTCGTTAACTATGATATATACAGCAAAATTAACGAAATCCTGTGATCACTCAAAAAATTTATTTTTTTGAAATTTTTTTGTGAAAAACTTTAAAGTCGATTTTCTCGTTAACTATGATAGCTACAGCAAAAATAACGAAATCCTGTGATCACTCAAAAAAATTGATTTTTTTGAAATTTTTTTTGTGAAAAACTTTAAAGTCGATTTTCTCGTTAACTATGATAGCTACAACAAAAATAACGAAATCCTGTGATCACTCAAAAAAATTAATTTTTTTGAAATTTTTTTGTGAAAAACTTTAAAGTCGATTTTCTCGTTAACTATGATAGATACAGCAAAATTAACGAAATCCTGTGATCAATCAAAAAAATTGATTTTTTTGAAATTTTTTTGAGAAAAACACTAAGTCGATTTTCTCGTTAACTATGATAGCTACAGCAAAAATAACGAAATCCTGTGATCACTCAAAAAAATTTATTTTTTTGTGAAGAACTTTAAAGTCGATTTTCTCGTTAACTATGATAGATACAGCAAAAATAACGAAATCCTGTGATCATTTAAAAAAAATTTATTTTTTTTTAAATTTTTTGTGAAAAACTTTAAAGTCGATTTTCTCGTTAACTATGATAGCTACAGCAAAATTAACGAAATCCTGTGATCACTCAAAAAAATTTAAACTTTAAAGTCGATTTTCTCGTTAACTATGATGGATACAGCAAAATTAACGAAATCCTGTGATCAATCAAAAAAATTGATTTTTTTGAAATTTTTTTGAGAAAAACACTAAGTCGATTTTCTCGTTAACTATGATAGCTACAGCAAAAATAACGAAATCCTGTGATCACTCAAAAAAATTTATTTTTTTGTGAAGAACTTTAAAGTCGATTTTCTCGTTAGCTATGATAGCTACAGCAAAATTAACGAAATCCTGTGATCACCCAAAAAAATTGATTTTTTTGTGAAAAACTTTAAAGTCGATTTTCTCGTTAACTATGATAGCTACAGCAAAATTAACGAAATCCTGTGATCACTCAAAAAAATTGATTTTTTTTAAACTTGCTTGTGAAAAACTTTAAAGTCGATTTTCTCGTTAACTATGATAGCTACAGCAAAATTAACGAAATCCTGTGATCACTCAAAAAAATTGATTTTTTTGTGAAAAACTTTAAAGTCGATTTTCTCGTTAACTATGATAGCTACAGCAAAATTAACGAAATCCTGTGATCACTCAAAAAAATTGATTTTTTTTAAACTTGCTTGTGAAAAACTTTAAAGTCGATTTTCTCGTTAACTATGATAGCTACAGCAAAATTAACGAAATCCTGTGATCACTCAAAAAAATTGATTTTTTTGTGAAAAACTTTAAAGTCGATTTTCTCGTTAACTATGATAGCTACAGCAAAATTAACGAAATCCTGTGATCACTCAAAAAATTGATTTTTTTGAAATTTTTTTGTGAAAAACTTTAAAGTCGATTTTCTCGTTAACTATGATAGCTACAGCAAAATTAACAAAATCCTGTGATCACTCAAAAAATTTTTTTTTTTTTTAATTTTTTGTGAAAAACTTTAAAGTCGATTTTCTCGTTAACTATGATAGCTACAGCAAAATTAACGAAATCCTGTGATCACTCAAAAAAATTTAAACTTTAAAGTCGATTTTCTCGTTAACTATGATAGATACAGCAAAAATAACGAAATCCTGTGATCACTCAAAAAAATTTATTTTTTTGAAATTTTTTTGTGAAAAACTTTAAAGACGATTTTCTCGTTAACTATGATAGCTACAGCAAAATTAACGAAATCCTGTGATCACTCAAAAAAATTGATTTTTTTTAAGTCGATTTTCTCGTTAACTATGATAGATACAGCAAAAATAACGAAATCCTGTGATCATTTAAAAAAAATTTATTTTTTTTTAAATTTTTTGTGAAAAACTTTAAAGTCGATTTTCTCGTTAACTATGATAGCTACAGCAAAATTAACGAAATCCTGTGATCACTCAAAAAAATTTAAACTTTAAAGTCGATTTTCTCGTTAACTATGATAGATACAGCAAAAATAACGAAATCCTGTGATCACTCAAAAAAATTTATTTTTTTGAAATTTTTTTGTGAAAAACTTTAAAGTCGATTTTCTCGTTAACTATGATAGCTACAGCAAAATTAACGAAATCCTGTGATCACTCAAAAAAATTGATTTTTTTGAAATTTTTTTGTGAAAAACTTTAAAGTCGATTTTCTCGTTAACTATGATAGCTACAGCAAAATTAACGAAATCCTGTGGTCACTCAAAAAATTTATTTTTTTGAAATTTTTTTGTGAAAAACTTTAAAGTCGATTTTCTCGTTAACTATGATAGCTACAGCAAAATTAACGAAATCCTGTGATCACTCAAAAATTTTTTTTTTTTTAAACTTTTTTGTGAAAAACTTTAAAGTCGATTTTCTCGTTAACTATGATAGCTACAGCAAAATTAACGAAATCCTGTGATCACTCAAAAAAATTGTTTTTTTTGTGAAAAACTTTAAAGTCGATTTTCTCGTTAACTATGATAGCTACAGCAAAATTAACGAAATCCTGTGATCACTCAAAAAAATTGATTTTTTTTGTGAAAAACTTTAAAGTCGATTTTCTCGTTAACTATGATAGCTACAGCAAAATTAACGAAATCCTGTGATCACTCAAAAAAATTGATTTTTTTGTGAAAAACTTTAAAGTCGATTTTCTCGTTAACTATGATAGCTACAGCAAAATTAACGAAATCCTGTGATCACTAAAAAAAAAATTTTTTTTTAAAAATTTTTTTGTGAAAAACTTTAAAGTCGATTTTCTCGTTAACTATGATAGCTACAGCAAAATTAACGAAATCCTGTGATCACTCAAAAAAATTGGTTTTTTTGTGAAAAACTTTAAAGTCGATTTTCTCGTTAACTATGATAGCTACAGCGAAATTAACGAAATCCTGTGATCACTCAAAAAAATTTATTTTTTTGAAATTTTTTGCGAAAAACTTTAAAGTCGATTTTCTCGTTAACTATGATAGCTACAGCAAAATTAACGAAATCCTGTGATCACTCAAAAAAATTGTTTTTTTGGTGAAAAACTTTAAAGTCGATTTTCTCGTTAACTATGATAGCTACAGCAAAATTAACGAAATCCTGTGATCACTCAAAAAAATTGGTTTTTTTGTGAAAAACTTTAAAGTCGATTTTCTCGTTAACTATGATAGCTACAGCTAAATTAACGAAATCCTGTGATCACTCAAAAAAATTGTTTTTTTGGTGAAAAACTTTAAAGTCGATTTTCTCGTTAACTATGATAGCTATAGCAAAATTAACGAAATCCTGTGATCACTCAAAAAAATTGATTTTTTTGAAATTTTTTTGTGAAAAACTTTAAAGTCGATTTTCTCGTTAACTATGATAGCTACAGCAAAATTAACGAAATCCTGTGATCACTCAAAAAAATTGATTTTTTGAAATTTTTTTATGAAAAACTTTAAAGTCGATTTTCTCGTTAACTATGATAGCTACAGCAAAATTAACGAAATCCTGTGATCACTCAAAAAAATTGATTTTTTTTGAAATTTTTTTGTGAAAAACTTTAAAGTCGATTTTCTCGTTAACAATGATAGCTACAGCAAAATTAACGAAATCCTGTGATCACTCAAAAAAATTGATTTTTTTGAAATTTTTTTATGAAAAACTTTAAAGTCGATTTTCTCGTTAACTATGATAGCTACAGCAAAATTAACGAAATCCTGTGATAACTCAAAAAAATTGATTTTTTTGAAATTTTTTTATGAAAAACTTTAAAGTCGATTTTCTCGTTAACTATGATAGCTACAGCAAAATTAACGAAATCCTGTGATCACTCAAAAAAATTGGTTTTTTTGTGAAAAACTTTAAAGTCGATTTTCTCGTTAACTATGATAGCTGTGATCCTGTGATCACTCAAAAAAATTGATTTTTTTGAAATTTTTTTATGAAAAACTTTAAAGTCGATTTTCTCGTTAACTATGATAGCTACAGCAAAATTAACGAAATCCTGTGATCACTCAAAAAAATTGGTTTTTTTGTGAAAAACTTTAAAGTCGATTTTCTCGTTAACTATGATAGCTATAGCAAAATTAACGAAATCCTGTGATCACTCAAAAAAATTGATTTTTTTGAAATTTGTTTGTGAAAAACTTCAAAGTCGATTTTCTCGTTAACTATGATAGCTACAGCGAAATTAACGAAATCCTGTAATCACTCAAAAAAATTATTTTTTTGAAATTGTTTGTGAAAAACTTTAAAGTCGATTTTCTCGTCAACTATGATAGCTACAGCGAAATTAACGAAATCCTGTGATCACTCAAAAAAATTATTTTTTTGAAATTGTTTGTGAAAAACTTTAAAGTCGATTTTCTCGTTAACTATGATAGCTACAGCGAAATTAACGAAATCCTGTGATCACTCAAAAAAAATTATTTTTTTGAAATTGTTTGTGAAAAACTTTAAAGTCGATTTTCTCGTCAACTATGATAGCTACAGCAAAATTAACGAAATCCTGTGATCACTAAAAAAAAATTATTTTTTTAAAATTTTTTTGTGAAAAACTTTAAAGTCGATTTTCTCGTTAACTATGATAGCTACAGCAAAATTAACGAAATCCTGTGATCACTAAAAAAAAATTATTTTTTTAAAATTTTTTTGTGAAAAACTTTAAAGTCGATTTTCTCGTTAACTATGATAGCTACAGCAAAATTAACGAAATCCTGTGATCACTCAAAAAAATTGATTTTTTTGAAATTTTTTTGTGAAAACCTTTAAAGTCGATTTTCTCGTTAACTATGATAGCTACAGCAAAATTAACGAAATCCTGTGATCACTCAAAAAAATTGGTTTTTTTGTGAAAAACTTTAAAGTCGATTTTCTCGTTAACTATGATAGCTACAGCAAAATTAACGAAATCCTGTGATCACTCAAAAAAATTGATTTTTTGAAATTTTTTTATGAAAAACTTTAAAGTCGATTTTCTCGTTAACTATGATAGCTACAGCAAAATTAACGAAATCCTGTGATCACTCAAAAAAATTGTTTTTTTTTGTGAAAAACTTTAAAGTCGATTTTCTCGTTAACTATGATAGCTACAGCAAAATTAACGAAATCCTGTGATCACTCAAAAAAATTGATTTTTTGAAATTTTTTTATGAAAAACTTTAAAGTCGATTTTCTCGTTAACTATGATAGCTACAGCAAAATTAACGAAATCCTGTGATCACTCAAAAAAATTGTTTTTTTTTTGTGAAAAACTTTAAAGTCGATTTTCTCGTTAACTATGATAGCTACAGCAAAATTAACGAAATCCTGTGATCACTCAAAAAAATTGTTTTTTTTGTGAAAAACTTTAAAGTCGATTTTCTCGTTAACTATGATAGCTACAGCAAAATTAACGAAATCCTGTGATCACTCAAAAAAATTGATTTTTTGAAATTTTTTTATGAAAGACTTTAAAGTCGATTTTCTCGTTAACTATGATAGCTACAGCAAAATTAACGAAATCCTGTGATCACTCAAAAAAATTGTTTTTTTTGTGAAAAACTTTAAAGTCGATTTTCTCGTTAACTATGATAGCTACAGCAAAATTAACGAAATCCTGTAATCACTCAAAAAAATTGATTTTTTTTAAATTTTTTGTAAAAAACTTTAAAGTCGATTTTCTCGTTAACTATGATAGCTACAGCAAAATTAACGAAATCCTGTGATCACTCAAAAAAATTGATTTTTTTGAAATTTTTTTATGAAAAACTTTAAAGTCGATTTTCTCGTTAACTATGATAGCTACAGCAAAATTAACGAAATCCTGTGATCACTCAAAAAAATTGTTTTTTTTGTGAAAAACTTTAAAGTCGATTTTCTCGTTAACTATGATAGCTACAGCAAAATTAACGAAATCCTGTGATCACTCAAAAAAATTGATTTTTTGAAATTTTTTTATGAAAAACTTTAAAGTCGATTTTCTCGTTAACTATGATAGCTACAGCAAAATTAACGAAATCCTGTGATCACTCAAAAAAATTGTTTTTTTTGTGAAAAACTTTAAAGTCGATTTTCTCGTTTACTATGATAGCTACAGCAAAATTAACGAAATCCTGTGATCACTCAAAAAAATTGATTTTTTTTAAATTTTTTGTAAAAAACTTTAAAGTCGATTTTCTCGTTAACTATGATAGCTACAGCAAAATTAACGAAATCCTGTGATCACTCAAAAAAATTGATTTTTTTGAAATTTTTTTGTGAAAAACTTTAAAGTCGATTTTCTCGTTAACTATGATAGCTACAGCAAAATTAACGAAATCCTGTGATCACTCAAAAAAATTGTTTTTTTTGTGAAAAACTTTAAAGTCGATTTTCTCGTTAACTATGATAGCTACAGCAAAATTAACGAAATCCTGTGATCACTCAAAAAAATTGATTTTTTGAAATTTTTTTATGAAAAACTTTAAAGTCGATTTTCTCGTTAACTATGATAGCTACAGCAAAATTAACGAAATCCTGTGATCACTCAAAAAAATTGTTTTTTTTGTGAAAAACTTTAAAGTCGATTTTCTCGTTAACTATGATAGCTACAGCAAAATTAACGAAATCCTGTGATCACTCAAAAAAATTGATTTTTTTTAAATTTTTTGTAAAAAACTTTAAAGTCGATTTTCTCGTTAACTATGATAGCTACAGCAAAATTAACGAAATCCTGTGATCACTCAAAAAAATTGATTTTTTTGAAATTTTTTTGTGAAAAACTTTAAAGTCGATTTTCTCGTTAACTATGATAGCTACAGCAAAATTAACGAAATCCTGTGATCACTCAAAAAAATTGTTTTTTTTGTGAAAAACTTTAAAGTCGATTTTCTCGTTAACTATGATAGCTACAGCAAAATTAACGAAATCCTGTGATCACTCAAAAAAATTGATTTTTTGAAATTTTTTTATGAAAAACTTTAAAGTCGATTTTCTCATTAACTATGATAGCTACAGCAAAATTAACGAAATCCTGTGATCACTCAAAAAAATTGTTTTTTTTGTGAAAAACTTTAAAGTCGATTTTCTCGTTAACTATGATAGCTACAGCAAAATTAACGAAATCCTGTGATCACTCAAAAAAATTGATTTTTTTTAAATTTTTTGTAAAAAACTTTAAAGTCGATTTTCTCGTTAACTATGATAGCTACAGCAAAATTAACGAAATCCTGTGATCACTCAAAAAAATTGATTTTTTTGAAATTTTTTTGTGAAAAACTTTAAAGTCGATTTTCTCGTTAACTATGATAGCTACAGCAAAATTAACGAAATCCTGTGATCACTCAAAAAAATTGATTTTTTTGAAATTTTTTTTATGAAAAACTTTAAAGTCGATTTTCTCGTTAACTATGATAGCTACAGCAAAATTAACGAAATCCTGTGATCACTCAAAAAAATTGATTTTTTTGAAATTTTTTTATGAAAAACTTTAAAGTCGATTTTCTCGTTAACTATGATAGCTACAGCAAAATTAGCGAAATCCTGTGATCACTCAAAAAAATTGATTTTTTTGAAATTTTTTTATGGAAAACTTTAAAGTCGATTTTCTCGTTAACTATGATAGCTACAGCAAAATTAACGAAATCCTGTGATCACTCAAAAAATTGATTTTTTTTGAAATTTTTTTGTGAAAAACTTTAAAGTCGATTTTCTCGTTAACTATGATAGCTATAGCAAAATTAACGAAATCCTGTGATCACTCAAAAAAATTGATTTTTTTGAAATTTTTTTGTGAAAAACTTTAAAGTCGATTTTCTCGTTAACTATGATAGCTACAGCAAAATTAACGAAATCCTGTGATCACTCAAAAAAATTGATTTTTTTGAAATTTTTTGTAAAAAACTTTAAAGTCGATTTTCTCGTTAACTATGATAGCTACAGCAAAATTAACGAAATCCTGTGATCACTCAAAAAAATTGATTTTTTTGAAATATTTTTGTGAAAAACTTTAAAGTCGATTTTCTCGTTAACTATGATAGCTACAGCAAAATTAACGAAATCCTGTGATCACTCAAAAAAATTGGTTTTTTTGAAATTTTTTTTATGAAAAACTTTAAAGTCGATTTTCTCGTTAACTATGATAGCTACAGCAAAATTAACGAAATCCTGTGATCACTCAAAAAAATTGATTTTTTTGAAATTTTTTTATGAAAAACTTTAAAGTCGATTTTCTCGTTAACTATGATAGCTACAGCAAAATTAGCGAAATCCTGTGATCACTCAAAAAAATTGATTTTTTTGAAATTTTTTTATGGAAAACTTTAAAGTCGATTTTCTCGTTAACTATGATAGCTACAGCAAAATTAACGAAATCCTGTGATCACTCAAAAAATTGATTTTTTTTGAAATTTTTTTGTGAAAAGCTTTAAAGTCGATTTTCTCGTTAACTATGATAGCTACAGCAAAATTAACGAAATCCTGTGATCACTCAAAATAATTGATTTTTTTGAAATTTTTTTATGAAAAACTTTAAAGTCGATTTTCTCGTTAACTATGATAGCTACAGCAAAATTAACGAAATCCTGTGATCACTCAAAAAAATTGATTTTTTTGAAATTTTTTTATGAAAAACTTTAAAGTCGATTTTCTCGTTAACTATGATAGCTACAGCAAAATTAACGAAATCCTGTGATCACTCAAAAAAATTGATTTTTTTGAAATTTTTTTGTGAAAACCTTTAAAGTCGATTTTCTCGTTAACTATGATAGCTATAGCAAAATTAACGAAATCCTGTGATCACTCAAAAAAATTGATTTTTTTGAAATTTTTTTATGAAAAACTTTAAAGTCGATTTTCTCGTTAACTATGATAGCTACAGCAAAATTAACGAAATCCTGTGATCACTCAAAAAAATTGATTTTTTTGAAATTTTTTTGTGAAAACCTTTAAAGTCGATTTTCTCGTTAACTATGATAGCTATAGCAAAATTAACGAAATCCTGTGATCACTCAAAAAAATTGATTTTTTTGAAATTTTTTTATGAAAAACTTTAAAGTCGATTTTCTCGTTAACTATGATAGCTACAGCAAAATTAACGAAATCCTGTGATCACTCAAAAAAATTGATTTTTTTGAAATTTTTTTGTGAAAACCTTTAAAGTCGATTTTCTCGTTAACTATGATAGCTACAGCAAAATTAACGAAATCCTGTGATCACTCAAAAAAATTGATTTTTTTGAAATTTTTGTATGAAAAACTTTAAAGTCGATTTTCTCGTTAACTATGATAACTACAGCAAAATTAACGAAATCCTGTGATCACTCAAAAAAATTGATTTTTTTGAAATTTTTTTGTGAAAACCTTTAAAGTCGATTTTCTCGTTAACTATGATAGCTATAGCAAAATTAACGAAATCCTGTGATCACTCAAAAAAATTGATTTTTTTGAAATTTTTTTATGAAAAACTTTAAAGTCGATTTTCTCGTTAACTATGATAGCTACAGCAAAATTAACGAAATCCTGTGATCACTCAAAAAAATTGATTTTTTTGAAATTTTTTTGTGAAAAACTTTAAAGTCGATTTTCTCGTTAACTATGATAGCTACAGCAAAATTAACGAAATCCTGTGATCACTCAAAAAATTGATTTTTTTGAAATTTTTTGTAAAAAACTTTAAAGTCGATTTTCTCGTTAACTATGATAGCTACAGCAAAATTAACGAAATCCTGTGATCACTCAAAAAAATTGATTTTTTTGAAATTTTTTTGTGAAAAACTTTAAAGTCGATTTTCTCGTTAACTATGATAGCTACAGCAAAATTAACGAAATCCTGTGATCACTCAAAAAAATTGATTTTTTTGAAATTTTTTTATGAAAAACTTTAAAGTCGATTTTCTCGTTAACTATGATAGCTACAGCAAAATTAACGAAATCCTGTGATCACTCAAAAAAATTGATTTTTTTGAAATATTTTTGTGAAAAACTTTAAAGTCGATTTTCTCGTTAACTATGATAGCTACAGCAAAATTAACGAAATCCTGTGATCACTCAAAAAAATTGGTTTTGAAATTTTTTTTATGAAAAACTTTAAAGTCGATTTTCTCGTTAACTATGATAGCTACAGCAAAATTAACGAAATCCTGTGATCACTCAAAAAAATTGATTTTTTTGAAATTTTTTTATGAAAAACTTTAAAGTCGATTTTCTCGTTAACTATGATAGCTACAGCAAAATTAGCGAAATCCTGTGATCACTCAAAAAAATTGATTTTTTTGAAATTTTTTTATGAAAAACTTTAAAGTCGATTTTCTCGTTAACTATGATAGCTACAGCAAAATTAACGAAATCCTGTGATCACTCAAAAAATTGATTTTTTTTTGAAATTTTTTTGTGAAAAGCTTTAAAGTCGATTTTCTCGTTAACTATGATAGCTACAGCAAAATTAACGAAATCCTGTGATCACTCAAAAAATTGATTTTTTTTGAAATTTTTTTGTGAAAAGCTTTAAAGTCGATTTTCTCGTTAACTATGATAGCTACAGCAAAATTAGCGAAATCCTGTGATCACTCAAAAAAATTGATTTTTTTGAAATTTTTTTATGAAAAACTTTAAAGTCGATTTTCTCGTTAACTATGATAGCTACAGCAAAATTAACGAAATCCTGTGATCACTCAAAAAAATTGTTTTTTTTGTGAAAAACTTTAAAGTCGATTTTCTCGTTAACTATGATAGCTACAGCAAAATTAACGAAATCCTGTGATCACTCAAAAAAATTGGTTTTTGTGAAAAACTTCAAAGTCGATTTTCTCGTTAACTATGATAGCTACAGCAAAATTAACGAAATCCTGTGATCACTTAAAAAAATTGATTTTTTTGAAATTTTTTTTATGAAAAACTTTAAAGTCGATTTTCTCGTTAACTATGATAGCTACAGCAAAATTAACGAAATCCTGTGATCACTCAAAAAAATTGATTTTTTTGAAATTTTTTTGTGAAAACCTTTAAAGTCGATTTTCTCGTTAACTATGATAGCTACAGCAAAATTAACGAAATCCTGTGATCACTCAAAAAAATTGAGTTTTTTGAAATTTTTTTGTGAAAACCTTTAAAGTCGATTTTCTCGTTAACTATGATAGCTACAGCTAAATTAACGAAATCCTGTGATCACTCAAAAAAATTGTTTTTTTTGTGAAAAACTTTAAAGTCGATTTTCTCGTTAACTATGATAGCTACATCAAAATTAACGAAATCCTGTGATCACTCAAAAAAATTGGTTTTTGTGAAAAACTTCAAAGTCGATTTTCTCGTTAACTATGATAGCTACAGCAAAATTAACGAAATCCTGTGATCACTTAAAAAAATTGATTTTTTTGAAATTTTTTTTATGAAAAACTTTAAAGTCGATTTTCTCGTTAACTATGATAGCTACAGCAAAATTAACGAAATCCTGTGATCACTCAAAAAAATTGGTTTTTGTGAAAAACTTTAAAGTCGATTTTCTCGTTAACTATGATAGCTACAGCAAAATTAACGAAATCCTGTGATCACTCAAAAAAATTGGTTTTTGTGAAAAACTTCAAAGTCGATTTTCTCGTTAACTATGATAGCTACAGCAAAATTAACGAAATCCTGTGATCACTTAAAAAAATTGA